>CM038641.1:33501063-33536063 GCA_021554675.1 Leuciscus idus | reverse complement strand
TCCCCCACAGATAACATCAGAAGAAAGTCAGAATAGCCATCTTAGTCATTAGTAACGTGGTGAGATTAAATTTTGGGTTGGTAGATTTACAAATGATTGGTATTGTTGGTAAGATTACGAGATGAAGATCGGGTCGATGTATTTGTCATACATATGAATGGTGTTTCTGCCTATATGCAAATTAGGACATATTCAATAAGAGTGGCACTCATGTGCATATTCAAATTCATTTCAAAATAAACTTGTAATACAAAAAAAAATTTTCTTCATTTCTTTTACTATGTAAAGTTTTATTGTGGTAGGAGTAAAGGAAAAAATTAAGCCTATTTGGGTGTATTTTGGGCATATTCGATTAGTGTATAGCTCATTTGCATATTAAAATAAATTTTCAAAGAAACTTGTAATACACATTTTTTTACTTTTCATGGGTACTTTCATTGTGTAAAGTTTCATTTTGATAGGAGTAAAGGAAAAAATAGCCCCATTGTGGTGTATTGTTGTCTGGCCTTATTGGCAAACATCTCGGATTGGTGAGAATTTAACATATTTCCTCAACTAGGATTTCTTAGGACTTTTAGTATGTTGTTCTGGACACCTCATAGAAATGATCTAAGCTGCAAAAAATGATTTTACAGTTAGTCTGTCATAAAACGCTACTTTGCCTGGACTAAGTTTGCACAGTTCAAAGTCAATAGTTCAGAGTTTCTTTACACTACGCATTTCTGTGAAAGTGGCTTCGTTAGCCCGTCGTTAACACAATTTATGCTTCTGCAAGAAATGCATAGAATATATTTTGTGCAAAATAGGTGTAAATTCAGAATTGCCATTAAATAAGCAAGTATGTAATTTAAATAGTTTAGAAAAAATTATGCAAGTGGTAATTATCACAAATTGAGCATAATAACTGATTATACAAAATTTCAACGTCATCGAGCCACCTCTAAATATTGTTCAAATGAGCTCATATTTTGCCTGAATTATTTTTTCATGTATTGGAACAACTTGAGGGGGTCAGACAATTATAAATCAAAACTTGAAAAATAAGGGCCACCTTAAAATATATATATATATATATATATATATATATATATATATATATATATGTATGTATATGTATATATGTATATATACTATTCTATTCATCAAAGAATAAAACAAATTATATATAGAATCTGTTCATCAAAGAATTAAAAAATGAAAAATCTTAAACTTATTTATTTATAAATTTATTGTCATTTAAGTGAAATTACTGAATTTAAATATACAAGCTTGATAAAAATGATCATTCTAGAAGAAAATTTCAAATGGCACTTAGAGGCTTTTGCATCTGAACTCTTCATATATATATATAATATTATTATTATTATTATTATTTTATTTTTATTTTTTATTATTATTTTTTTTAATCATGTTATTGCCTTGTTTCCATGTCTTAAAAAAATATTGCTATATCCAAAAACATGGCATCACAAGTATTACTATAGTATTACCTCATGATAATACCATTGCACTGAATACGGTATTATTTGAGCACCATGGGTCGGTCCTGCAGAATACTGATATTAGTATGAGCTAGAGAAGAGGAGTTTGTTGCTTTGACCCTGATGTTCATGTGTTCGTGTGTGCAGTCCTGAACGCGATGACAGCAGAAGATTACAGGACCGTTTACTGGCCAAAACTAGAGCGAGCCATAGAGCATCTGCTCACCCAGAGCCCGCTGGAGCACATCTCCATCTCATACGAGCAGATCTACAGGTGAGGGCTCCTTCCAGGTGAAGAATCAAACATCAAACATCGTGCTCGTGCTCGGGTTTGTTTTTTAGTTAATGCATATTTCTGCTTTCTCGTCTTCCAGTCACGTCTATAAGTGCGTGTGCCAACAGCACTCAGAGCTGCTCTACAATGACCTGATGTGGAAGATCACGTCTCATCTAGAGCAAGTGTCCTCTGAGCTACAGGTCCGTCCATCCACACACTGACACACTGTGACACTGAAATCATTCTCTCACATTCAAATCAAGTGTTTGTGAATTTTTACATTGATCTACATGGCAAGATATGATTTTTAGATAAAAGAAACAAAATAATACATGCATAAATATGTATTTTAAAGACCATTTTTATTGCATTAAAAAAATTATATATATATATATATGGCACAATATGATTTTAAGATAAAAGAACCTAAATAATACATGCATAAATATATATATATTTAAAGTAATTTTTAATTACATTTTAATATAACGCATTTTTATACATGGCAAAATGTAATTTTAAATAAAAGAAGCAAAATAATGCATGCATAAATAATAACTATTTCAAAAGTCATTTTTATTAACACATTTTAAATAAAAAATACCAATTATTTTATTAAGACTTTTTATTTATTTATATAGTTTTTTATTGTTTTTATTTTAAAAAAAGACATTTAGCAAGTAAATAATCGGTAATTATAAATGTCTACATAAAAAAAAAGCATTTTATTTATTTTATTTTTATTAATATTTTTATAAATTTGTATTTCAGTTTTTTTAGTTTTTTTTTTAAAGAAACAAAAGAATAAATAAAAAAATGTATTTAAAATGTTAATAAAATTACTTTTTTAATACTTTACTTTTTTAATTTATTAATTGCATTAATATTTTCATCAATTTTGATTTAGAATTTGTATTAAACTGGAGTGCATGTACTGAAAATGGCCCGTAGTCGTAATGAAACTCTGATCAGAGAATCAGAATAATAAAGCATAATCACCTCTTCTAAAGGCCAGTCCTCCAGAACATCTGATTGAAAACTTCAACGTGGCTCTGACTCAGTACACCGCCGCCCTTCACTGCATCGTTCCCGTCTTCATCTACATGGTAACATGCAAATAGTCATTGTTTTTGGATTCGATCTTATCAGATCATATTTGAATTCTGTATTAATGCATCTGCCTTTGAACATCACTTTGTTAAAGAACAAGTTCTACATTGAAACCAAGCTGAACCGAGACCTGCGGGACGACCTCATGAAGCTGTTCTCAGATCATGTGGCCGAGAAGCACGTCAGTGTGTTACTGCGTGAGTGTGTGTCACAAGAGTCCTTTATATTACTGGACAATGATTTTTTTTTTTTGATTATAAAGAAGAAATGCAATTTTATCACATTCTAACTGGAACTTTGCAAATACACAGCCGTTCAAAAGTTTTGAATCGGTAAGATTTTTAACGTTTTTAAAAGAAGTCTCTTCTGCTCACCAAGGCTGCATTTATTTGATTAAAAATACCAAAAAAATAGTAATATTGTGAAATATTATTAGAATTTAAATCATCTGTTTTCTATGTGATTATATAGTAAAGTGTAATTTATTCCTGTGATCAAAGCTGAATTTTCAGCATCATTACTCCAGTCTTCAGTGTCACATGATCCTTCACAAATCATTCTAATATGATGATTTGATGCTCAAGAAACATTTATGATTATTATCAATGTTGAAAACAGTTATTTACATTTTTATTTCAGGATTCTTTGATAAATAGAAAGTTTAAAACAACAGAATTTATCTGAAATATAAAGCTTTTGTAACATTAAACACTATCATTCAAAAGTTTGACGTCAGTAAGAATTTGTATAAAAAATTTTGTGGGAAGAAATAAAATAAATCAATACTTTCATTCATCAAGGATTAATTAAATTGATCAAAAGTTACAGTAAAGACATTTATAATGTTACAAAAGATTATATTTCAAATAAATGCTGTTCATTTGAACTGTCTATTAATCAAAGAATCAACATTGATAATAATAATGAATGTTTGAGCATCTAATCATCATATTAGAATGATTTCTGGAGGATCATGTGACACTGAAGACTGGAGTAATGATGCTGAAAATTCAGCTTTGATCACAGGAATAAATTACATTTTAAAATATATTCACATAGAAAACAGTCATTTTAAATTGTCATAATATTTAACAATATTACTGTTTTTTTGGTATTTTTTTAATCAAATAAATGCAGCCTTGGTGAGCAGAAGAGAGAGAAGGAAGAATGGCGCTGTACATTAATTTTGTGTTTAATTGTTGTTTCTCAGCTCTTCTTAAAAAGGCTCATTCCATGCCGTTTCTAGTCAAGCCGTCAACCATGGAGAGTGTTGTGAAAGGTCTTTACTCCCTCCGGCCAGGTAAGATGTGTTTGACTGTATTAGTAACACACACACACACTACACGACAGGCAAGAGTTCAGGTGTTTGTCAGCGATCTCCACTAAACTGGGGGCGAACCGGGGCTTTAATGGTGTGATTAGAGACAGCGGACAGAAGCACTGTCTGTGATCCTGAGCCGAGCTTCAGTCACAGTGGTGTGTGTCAGTGTCAGTGTGTTTCATGCACATCAGTGGTGTTCGTCTTTCACAGATCCAACAGGCTTTAGATGGAACAATTTGAACTGGAGAAATGTTTGATTATGCAAATATCACTTTTCATGTTTTTCATGACGAACATGAAGCAGGGCAGCAACTCACTGTGTGATGAAGCCTATAGAGTGCAGTTAGAATGGCTCAAATTCAAGATATCAGGGCAAAAATGCATTTTTAAAAAAAAAATTTTTATGTCATCACATTGTTTAGAGCATCGGTTCCCAACAGGGGGGTCGCGGCCCACAAGGGGGCCTCAGCGAGCTCTGTGGGGGGTCGCGTCATATTTTGAAAAGTTTTGAGCAATTTGCATTAAATAAAAGTCCTTAACGTTTTCCTGTTCAAAATGTATATAATGAGGGAGTTCATCATGAATCCATTTTCCAAACCGTGTTTTTGTCTTATCCTGAATCACTATGGTACACCTATAATAAGTGTTTACATTGGGACTATTTTACCCTGGTTCGGATCGCTGCCGCTGCGGAGTAGCCCAGTACCGGCGTGACTCGTCATAGACGCACACAGAGGGAGAAGTAGTTCCGGCTACAATGTTCTTCCGAAAGACGCATTATTCTGTTAATAAACTCAAGTTTATTATCGCTCGCTATAGCGCCAAAAGCCTAAAAAATAAAGCCTCACATTGATAAAGCCTCACAAATAACATGCAAGTATTGAGGCCCCAGACAGAAGTCATTTAGTAATAGCCTATATTCATTCTTTTTTTACCTACACACAAGTGTGAATACTGATATTTTTGTTATTGCATTTAAAATAGGGCAAATTTATAGGCTACTCCTAGGCTTACATTTTTAAATTACAAAGGGCCTACTAATGTTTTTGTTATTGTATTTTCAATATTATAGGCTATTATTTGTGCATAAACATATCTGTTTATAGTAAACATACCGTTTGTTTGAAAACTACATATTTTGTCATCCTTGCTGCAAGCTTACAAGAGTGATAATATCATTAAATGTGAAGGGGGCCCCTAAAATATTTTCTTGGGAAAAAGGGGGTCTCAGACAAAAAAAGGTTGGGAACCACTGGTTTAGAGCATAAGAAACAAATGGTAAAAAAAAAATGATATTTTATTCATACGTTATGCTCTGTCCTCTGTAGTGACACCAGGACTCGGTTGTTTAAAAAATAAAATGAGATTATATGTATAGGCAAAAACAATGGGATTTTTTTTTTTAAATCATCAATACATTTTGGGGTTTCAGGATTTTTTTTTAACCAAAATTTGTATAAAGATGATTTTCATCTGTTATTATGAAAGATATAACGGAATGAATTGATACACCATTTTACTTTATGCAATATGTGGGTAAAATGGCCATACATTAATATTCCCATTCAATGCAATGTGTCTATACACTGTATCTAATGCACATTAATGTGTTCTTGGAGCAACATTTAATGAAAAAAAAGTGTAATAATTGGCAACATTTTAATAATAATATCTAATATTTCATAGGAATATTGATGTATCATTTATTTCCATATTCACTTGTGGTGTCTCACAAAGTGCCTGATAAACATGATGTAAGTCCTGATGTCTCTACAGTGGACACATGTATGAAGTCAACGCCCTGTTCTGGAACAGAAAGTCATTGTTAGATTTATAAACTCCATAACGTTTTCCTGAGATGTTGGTTTATGAAATACAATATGAAAAGTAGTCCGATAAATAATGATAATTACAATATATTGTCATATTTCCATAAGAGTGCTGCATTTGATCACTAAATTAATGTCAGGCATTTTTAAAGACCAAGGAGAAGTTGTTTTCATGGTGAAACGTCCAAACCTTTGGTGTCTCTGAAAAGCCTGATTGTGCTCTTTACAGGACACACAGGTTGTGTCATGTGACATGTATGATGTCAGAGAAATTCACTAAAATATAATGTCCACTACAGTGGACAAAAGTCTATTCCTGGGCGCAGGTTATATATGTATGTATATATGTTTGAATCATTCTGAATGCACAATAATCACAAATTTGTTCACTTTGGAAACAATTCAAATGACATTCAAGCCAAAGATTTCCACCTCTAACATTTCACTTCTTTCTAAAATGCACCACAGTAGTGTATGACAGGAGACTTCAGTCAAGATGACGTTATATCCACATGTTTCCCCCCCACAGACTGGGTCCCTCTCGCTCCGGCTCTGTTCTCCAGATTCATTCCTCAGATCGCTCCTCCGGCTCTGGAGTCTCAGCTGGAGTATTACGCGGCGCAGGACCAGAAGCTGCAGATGGAGCTCTGTCAGACCGGCTTCTCCAGGTGACGCACAACCTCTCATGCACATTATGCTAAATAATATTATGGAAGTAAAATAATGCCATATGCATTGCATAAATATATGCATAAAAATATGCATTGAATTAATCGTGCTTGTATTTTTAGGGCTTGCATTTTTTTTTATGGACTGAATATTGCCTGTTGAATATTATAAGGTTGTATTTTTAAACGGAATTAATATTTTGGAAGTGAAATCTGAAAGGTGATTATGGATTATTGAATTTTTAATTATGAAAATGTTTGTCAAATGTTTTGAATTGAAATATTCACAGCTTTAATATACAATGTTGAATTTCAGCCCATTAAAAAATGCATTCCCTAAAAATACAATGCATTAAAATACAAGCTCGATTAATGCAAAAGTCGAAATTGTCATTCTAAGTCAAAATTCTGAGAGAAAAAGTCATACTTGAGATAAAAGGTCAAAATTATGACAGTCAAAATTATGACTTTAAAAGTCGAAATTGTCATTCTTTGTCAAAATTAAGAGATGAAGTCATAATTATGTAATAGTTGAAATTGTCGTATAAATTGTCTTAAATTAAAATTGCCATAGTCAAAATTAAGATATAAAGTCATAATTATGATATAATTTGTCTTAAATCGAAATTGTCATACACAGTCAAAATTATAAGTCATAATTGAGATAAAAAGTTACTTAAGGCGAGACACTACAGGTGAACAGGGTAACATTTTTAACTAGCAGATATCACCATGACACTTTCTCAGTTGATTACCTACATTAAGATGAGAAAAAAAATGTATTACAAGTTTTCTGTAATTTAATGTTTAAATATGCAAATTCGGCAATATCTAATTAAATATGTGCTAATTTGCATATATAAAAAAAAACAAAATCTGAGTATTGGATAAAGCCAGGTTAAAAAAATGTCATTGTGTTCACATATTAGATGTGAGAAAAATTACAGAGGGATTTATGGATATCTACTTTAGTTATCCTGTAAACCAGAATATAATGTCAATAGCCTTAAAAAAAAGATTTTCGCCATGTTTTTTGGAATAAAATGTTATATAAATCAGGCTAGGAATAATATATTTACAAATCCCTCTGTAAATGTCTTCATAATATAGCTAGGTACAAGACTGGAGAGTTTGGTGTATATCGGTGCTACTGAAGTGGAGATTTCAGACTTGGAGAATGAGAGAAAAGTCATTTTGAGAAAACGGGCTTTAAAGATTTATCATCAGCCAATGAGATTGCGCATTCAGCCCTTTTACTTTCACGATTGGTTGCTGATAAAAAGGAAATGACCATATTTGGATCCGACAGCATTGTACAGGAGAGAGAGAGCTTTCCAGCGGTGTGTGTGATGACAGGGAGCAGACAGCGATCGCGGAGCAGCGGGACTCGGAGGATTAAGAACGCCAACTTTTGTTGAATTATGAGAAATCATGCAAACAGACAAAGTGTAATAAAATAAAGACCTAAATGTGTATTTTGGACTTTTTTTTCACCACAAGTCTGAAAAGTAGACATGTTATTGAAGACAAATATCCAAAAATCTCAAAATTGACCAGTAACAAAAAAAACTATGTTTTTGCCTGCCGTGTCTCGCCTTAAAAAGTAAATTTCAACTTTTAATCTCATCATTATTATTTAGACTTTTCATCTCGTAATTATGAAGAAATGTGCTTCCATAAATATTCAAAAAATCACACATTTAACCTGGAGCCACAGTAAGTGATGTGAGAAACAGCAGATATAAAGGACTTCTGAGATCCGGGTGTGAAACACAAGCACGATTAATGCAATGCATATGTTTCAAAAACGTTTGCCATTATTTTACTTTCATATAATATGCCTCTCTTGACCTGAGCCGTTGTTTTGCAGGGGCGATCAGTCTCGGAAGCGAGCGAGTGAAGAGTCGTGACAGTGAAGTGGATTTGTACACTACATCAGTGAGCTGAAAGACTCCCAACACGCCCGGACACACTTGATCTGATGCAGAGGCGCTTCACACAGTCCTTTGGGAATTCTCGGATATTTTGAGGACTCAAAAGCATTACAGAACTACACAAACATGAGCAGCATCACTATGGCCTTCATTGTGTGTGTGTGTGTGTGTGTGTGTGTGTGTGTGTGTGTGTGTGTGTGTGTGTGTGTGTGTGTGTGTGTGTGTGTGTGTGTGTGTGTGTGTGTGTGTGTGTGTGTGTGTGTGTGTGTGTGTGTGTGTGTGTGTGTGTGTGTGTGTGTGTGTGTGTGTGTGTGTGTGTGTGTGTGTGTGTGTGGAGACACTGTCCAGTTATACAGGAGCTGGATTTATGGAAATGCTCTTTTCTCTTGTTCTGGATTTGCTTCACAGAGTTCATGATGTTTCCAGGTTGGTTTGTCCGATCAAGCCGGCTGTTTTCTCGTTCTACTTTTAAGTTATTTTTCCCTCAGCGGAATCATCCGGTGGTCTCAGAATGGATGGTTTAATGCGTGTTATAATGTGACCGGCTTTAGACTGAAGAAACGTGATGTTGGATGTTTTGCCAAGTGATGAATGAAGGTATTCAGAATCCAGATTAACACCTACTTATGTTAAAATGCAAAGTTTTATTTTATTTTAGGATCACTACTGTAGTGAACAGAGTTCTCTTTGGTTTGACACACTTTTATTTGACGACCACATTACCTAATAATGACGTGCCTTTGGCTATTTGCCTTTCTTCCTTTTAGACTTTTTAAGTGATATGTGATATGTAAATCATCATTTATTTTTTATGACAACTGCAGATTTTTTTTCTTCTTTTTGCATCAGTAAATAATCTAATGGTTATGGAAGCGCATTTCCGCCACATAAAAATTAATTATGCTGTGCTAATTATGACAAAAAAAGTCGAAATTGTCATTCTAAGTCAAAATTCTGAGAGAAAAAGTCATACTTGAGATAAAAGGTCAAAATTATGACTTAAAAAGTTGAAATTGTCATTCTTTGTCAAAATTAAGAGATGAAGTCATAATTATGAAATAAAGTTGAAATTGTCGTATAAATTGTCTTGAAATTGAAATCGCCATAGTCAAAATTAAGAGATAAAGGGCCGGTTTCACAAAGATAGACTTTGACTATGGCTTAAATATAGTAGATAGTCAGACTTCAGATAGACATCTAAATCAGACCGTTGCACAAAGCACTTAAGACTCTGACTATCTTAAGTAGGACTACACTGCAATGCATTCTGGGTAAAAGACACTTTTCAAAACAAAAAACATGGCGGATCGAGTCAGCGCATTCAACCGCTCAGTGCAGTTTACCCCAGCGGAAGATATGTGTTTGTTGGAGGAGTATAACAGTTACAAGGACATTTTACTTGGGAAATTTAGCGGAGAATGTAGTAACAAGAAGAAATGTTTAAATTATGAGCCATTTTCCCTTTTCTTTTGGCTGTTTGTAATGTAACTGATTGTTACTGCTGGTTGCCATGGTAACAGAGTCTTAGACCTAAGTTAGCCTGGGGGGAAGGGGTCTTTGGTCTAAATTAAGTCAGTCTTTATTTTTGTGAAACAGTCTAACTTGCATTAGACTAGACTATGAGCACATTATAGACTCGTCTAACACTATAGACCGGTCTAAAATAGCTTTGTGAATTATGAAATAAATTGTCTTAAATCGAAATTGTCATACACAGTCAAAATTGTGAGAAGTCATAATTGATATAAAAAGTTACTTAAAGTCAATTTCAACTTTTAATCTCATCATTATTACTTTTGATCTCATAATTTTGACTTTTCATCTCGTAATTATGAAGAAATGTGCTTCCATAAATATTCCAAAAAGTCACACATTTAACCTGGAACCACAATAAGTGATGTGAGAAACAGCAGATGTAAAGGACTTCTGAGATCCAGGTGTGAAATAAAGGGCTGCTCGTAATTTATCTAGAATAAATACATGACACTGAAACTATAGTTAAGCCAATAACAAACAGTATTACATTATATAATGCTAAATAGATCATTAGTTAAATAGTTGAATCTATATGATGTATATTCAAGCATTATATAATATAATTAGTAGAATTTTTTTTTTTAAAGTGAGTAGGAAGCAAAACATTGATCACCATATTCAGAGAGTTATGGGTAATTGCTGTAAAACTAAAGTCGACCCTCGGTATGTGTAAAATAATCTTTTCAAAGATAGTTTCATTACAAAACAATGTATGAAAAGAGGGAAAAGGCGACGGGACACTTGAAAATAAACAGTTATCAAAAAAAGTTTTTATCTTGTCTGTTTCTTTTATTTTATTATTAGAATCGAAAAGCATGATTATAATTGTGAGTTTTTCCCATTGCAATAATGAGAACTCGAGGGTAAACACAGTAATGTCACAATGCAAAAGACTTTACCTAAACCCTTCATATACAGTGCATTATAAAATATTGTAATGCATTAATAATAATAATATGTTTAATTTATATAGTGCCTTGCAATGCATTGTATGATCTCATGAATAATTGTTATATAAGTTTAGAAAATAAGTATAATGCATTAAAACTAGTGCTGGACAACGATTAATCGCATCCAAAAGTTTATATTTACATAATATATGTGTGTGTTCTGTGTATAATTATTTTGTACATACAAATACACACACATGCATGTGTTATTTATATATAAAATATTTATATATAATACAAATTATGTATTTAAATATATACATGCAAATATTTCTAAATATATATACATCCATGTGTGTGTATTTATATATACAAAATAATTATACACAGAACACACACATATATTATGTAAACACACACTTTTGGATGCGATTAATCGTCGTCCAGCACTAATTAAAACACATAACAAGCAGAGTCTGCAAATATAATGCATTTTAACTTTGTTTGCAATTATTTATGAAAAGATATGATGCACATTATGTATACCTTTATAATGCATTACACATAACTACTTTAAAATCTTAATTGTCCTCAAAACAGGCTTAATTTTCATTAATGCAAATGACAATGAATGTTCAAAATCATCTGTGCTTGGCATGCAAACATAAAAATGATGTGTTTATTATTTAACTATTATTTCCAGTTACCGCCCATAATGCACTGCTTCTGTGCCCTCCAGACCGTCGTAGGTGCACCACACTGGCACCGGCCAATGAGGACGGCTCATTCCCTGGCACTCGCTTCAAATCCCTCCACCTCCCTTCAGATAACCTGCCACCGACACACTGACGGATGATTCTGCTTCATGGTGACAGCTCTCCCGGACAGGCCGTCGCTGCTGCTGCGCTGCTGGAAACTCAAGGTTAACTCTCCTCAAGACTAGGGAAAACTCAAGGTTAACTTTCCTCAAGACTAGGGAAAACTCAGGCGTCTGGAAAGCTGGAGTTTCAGTGGATTGTAAGCAGGTGCAGTAGATCTACACACTTGTGGAGCAGAGCGTTCACACTGAAGTCAAAGGTAAAGCAAACCTTGCTGTCTGATGACCTCAGTGCATTGCATTTCATTTCATGCATGCAAGTACATTTTAAAGGCACACACTCTGTATAGATGTTTGTACAGACTATTTTAGATGTGCATGTCATAACGGTGCCTTCCTAGTAAATCATGTACACAAGAAATATGCACAGAATCTAATGTAATAGTTGATGGAATGATTCTAGCGATATGATGTTTGTATTTATCGTGTTGTATTTTGTTCATGTAAAGTGAGCTCTGACTATAATTAGCTGAGTGTGTGTGTGTGTGTGTGTGTGTGTGTGTGCTCTGGATTCATGCACACACCAGCTGCCCGGACAGGTCTGTTGGAAGGGCATCGCTGCTTCTGTTAATTGCTCTGATTTGAGTGTCAGGACCATCTGCAGGCATATCCCGTTTCTGGATTCAATAACAACAGGCCAAAACTTTCTCAGACTTTGCTTTGGGTCACACTTTAAATTGAGAGTCTTTTCATTTCAAGTCATTCTTTACTTAAGACCCGTAGGTCCATTTCAAAAAGTAAAAAGAAAATATTTAAACATGCATTTACGAACAGATATTATTTTAATGCAAACTTACATTCCAGGAAAAATTCCTTTTATCACTTAATGTAATATTATTTAAGACCATTATGATGCTATTTTTTGAAGCATGCATATAATTACATGCATTATTATTAGACACAAACATTTGGCTTGCGCTTGTCCAACTCTTAACACTACATTATCATTTTAACTTGACTATATTTACACCACAAGTGTGCCATATAAAGAGAAAAACATTAAGCTCTAAAAATATATCAAATATTTCTATTTTTAATGATGTGACCCAAGTATTTTACTTTGTTTACCACGTTTAATACTTGGTCACCTGTATAGAATTAAATTTTTGTTTACGGTCCTCTTAGGTTTTAACAATCATAACCACTCTCTTTTCAGCATTAAATTTAATATCATGCACACCATAGCTTGAGCTGTTGTAATCCAGCACTATAAGCAGAGAGAATAACTAAATCATATTATCATGTTATTAAGACTATCACCTACTACACATACTGTATACATGTGTATATATTTGCATCTAAAAGGACGTTTCATACATTGTGCTCATATTCATAAAACACTTTTGCTGCTATTGAGGCGGATACGGGTACGGTTAGGACCGTTACACTATTTTAAGGTAATGTAGTTACATTATAATTACTCAAACAAGTACTGAGTAATATTAGTTAACTACATGTACTTACTATAGAGTTAGGGTTTGGTTTAGGGTTAGTTAAGTGTAATTATGCATAATTTACTGTTATTACTACAGTAAGTATATGTAGTAACTGCGTCACCTTAAAAGAAAGTGTTACCCAGGTTTGGTTAAGTGGTAATTATTGATGTAATTACACAAACCAGTTACAGATGTAATTACAGTATATGTAGGTTTGTATAATGTACAGTGTAAAATCATTAAGTGTATTGCAACAAATGATTAATAACATAATAGATAAAGACACTTAATATAAAGTGGGAGTGTGTTTTGATATTGGACTGTAAATATTAAAAAGAATTCTGTTTGTTGTGACACAAAAACTTCTAAAACATCCAAACCAGATGCTTGAAATATTGCTGCATTTTTATACATTTCATGAAAATGGCGTTTGCTTTCCGGACTTTTCCAGCTTTGGAATGTTTAAGTTGAATATGTTATGCATGTATACTAGTTCCTACGGTCATAGAAAACCTGGAAATATCAGGACATTTTATAGTTGTTATTACCAGGCCGGTGAAGACATGGAAATGAATGAAATATTGTAGTGAATATGATTATTTTTTTTTATTATTATTGTGCTCCTCTCTAAAATTCTGACTGCAGTCTTGTTAGAAATTATTATTTAAAATATCCGGTTATCAAAAATAACTGGAGATGTCATGTATAATCTTTGATCAGATATTTAGGAGTCAATTGATCTCATGTTTTAAGAGGAATTCTGTTTGTAGTGGCACAAAAATCTCCAAAACATCCAAACGAAATGCTTCAAATTCAGCTGCGTTTTCATCGTTTTAATAACTTCATTTTATTCTCCGGGAATATTCGGTTAGTTGGCATGTTTAAGTGATGCATGAAGGTAACAGAACACCTGGAAATATCAGGGAAATTGTATAATTGTCATTTTCAGGTCTGAAGAAGAGAATACTAACTTATAGTGAATAATAATTTTTTTAGTTGTGCTCAGCTCTAAAATCAAATATTTTTATATCATCTCTGATTGCAGTGTAAATTTAATATCAGTGTGATATGTCTTTGTAGACATTTTTAATTGCTCAATGTATACCGAATTAGTTTCTAAAATTAGGCATGATATCTAAGACTCATTTATTGAAAGCTACTCTACTCTTTTAGATAGTTATAAATTACAGTGGGTTAGCAGAAGACATTAAATCCCCCCTGTGGTGAAAATCCAGCTTTTAATGTAGTTTATATGTCTATGTGGTGTTTTTAATATGCTTTAAGACAAACCATGTGTAAATTCATAAGTCGACAGCATTACTGAGTAAAACACGGTTTGAAATCGCTGGTGTTTCAGACATCACAAACTACCTTGTAAACAATCAGGGGTGTGTTTCCCGTACAAAGACGAAACTCGCTGCTTTACTACCATAGTGCGATCCATCGTTGAAGAAATCAACTAGCTAGTCACGACTGTTTCCCAAAACCGTATCGTCGCAAAGTGGTCGTTCAACCACGTTGAACGTGGTGGAGTAATAACTTATTTTGATGAAACTGTTTGAGATCGAATTAACGCTATGTTTTGTTATAAATTACGGACATTTCATCTGAGGACTAATTATCATTTTTCTCAGTTATTCTGATTTATTTCCAGATTCAATCATAGGCTCGTTCTTATACTAGAGCTCGTTCGCACATGCGCACTCTTCAAAAGCGACGCTTTAAATCTCTTGACAAACTAAAAGACGTAAATTACATTTTTATGTATTTTAAATAAAAGATACAGATTGTACTGAATGTCAGCTTGCTTATTTTGCTCAAGATAAGGATTTGTTGAGCCTACATGTCATGCAAACTAGAAACTCTGCTTCTAACCTCAGCTCGAGGTCTGTCGCTCTAAACACACAAGTTTGCGATGCTGTTTACGAATGTTCGTTAGGACGCGTCTATGTTAGGACGATGGTTTAGGGAAACACAGACTCGTTGAACTGCTGATAACGATGGAATTTGCGACCCTTAGGGAAACACACCCCTGGTCAAGGAGTGGATCTCTGAGCTGAGTGAGTGAGTGGAGGCGGGGCTCATTTGCATATTCATAGAACCGCGTATACTAAATGAGGCAAGGGTGCCGAGTTGTATTCAAGATGCTTTTTTTTTTTTTCAAGGAAAAAGCGTTTAAATAGTCATTTTGGTCATCAAGATGAGTTTGTGATACAATTATTGACTACAGGCGGACTTAAAAAAATTATGCTTCACCTTTGCCAAATGTGCCCAAAAACGTTCCTTAATGTTCTTAAACTTTGTCATTGTGTTTCCAGCATCATGGAGGAGAACAACATGGATCAGCCCACGTCTTTATCTCAGCTCTTACGAGAGAGTTATTTAGCCGAAGCCAGAGCCCATCACAGACACGGCGAGCCCAGCCTAATCGACACGCCTCGACTTCTGGTGTACGGGACGGTCAAAGAGAAACCGGATGATTCTGGTGGAAAAGTGGACGCTCAGTTCCCAGACCTTTCTGCCTTCCTGAGCCAAGAAGAACTGGACAAGAGTGTGGATCTGGCCTGCAAAGCGATCAGCAATGATCCACGAGAACGTGAGGAGAGATGCCCACAAATGAGCCATTTCTCCAGCAAACCCACTCCAGAACCCAAGGTCGTGTCCGAGAGTCAATCAGTCCAGCCTTCGATCCAAGAAAACACGATTAGGAGCGTCAGAACTTCCAGGGAACCTGCGGTTCCTGATTTCAAAAGACCCCAAAGAAACGCTCCTTATGGCTTGGAAACCCAATCCAAGAAGGAGTTCCTCAACAAGGCAGCCGACTTCATAGAAGAGCTTTCGTCTCTGTTCAAGTCCAACAGTTCTAAGCGAGTTCGGCCTCGTACTTGCAAAGCGCACCGGAGCCGATACCAGAACAAAACCCAACTCGATGGCACTTCGTACTCCATTAATGCTGACGATAGAGAACGGCCGATTCTGCTTGACCAACAAATGGAGGAGCCGATGGAGAACAATCGAGTCATGGACACAGAGGAGCCCGAGGAACCCGAGGAACCGGAGGAACCGGAGCCATCGTGTGAAATTGAGTGTGAAGCACCGGCTCTGATACAAGCGGAGGAACCCGTGTGTGAACCTCCACACTTTATACAGAAACTCAAAAGCAGGGAGGTTCCCGAGGGAAGTAAAGTCCAGTTGGATTGTATCGTCAGAGGACTGCCTGCTCCTGAAGTCCGGTGAGTTTCACTTTTATTGGTGTACGTACAGTAATTCATGGTCAAATATTACTATTGCTCAGGCAGAAAGCAGACACATGGAAACTGCAAACACTCTTAGAAGAAACGCTTCATATAGGGATCCAATCATGGAATCATTGTGTTAAAAAATTAAACCTTATTGTAAAGTGTTACTGTTATTATTAATATTTTGACATACAAATTTGACCATAATTACCGTATTACGTCACATTTAAAGATGCACTTAAGAGGGTTAAAAAATAACTTGTACGTGCCGCTAGACGTAACGCAGTTGTCCACGTCTGTCGCCATGGTTACTATGGCAGTACGAGTGGAAACCAGGGATAACGCGGATATTACATCATTGACAGGCGACAAGTGAACAGGGACGGGCACTATTTAAAATTATTCAGAATTTACAAATCCTTAGAAACATTTAGGATAATGTAAGCACACAATTGAAAGAAATATATAACACTGTGCAAGTGGTTTTTGAATTTTGATACAAAATTCTTACATATTGTACCTTTTAATATAAATTTAAACCATAATACATTTTCACTTAATTGCGATTAATGAAGCATCTGTAAACAGTCCCTTCTTTTCAGACTTTTTTAAAAGTATATTATCTCCATAATAATTTATTTTTAAATATGCTAAAGTGTGCTGCTTTTTCACAAGGAATCTATACCACACTAGTTTCTCAAGCATTGGCTGTAAGCACAAAGAAGTCTTGTGAAAGCTGAGCGTATAACATGCAGTCTGAGCTCAGCCTTTCTAATTTTGCCACATTGGAAATATGATGCTATGAGAATGCAGGCGAAATTAATGTCCCACATCTTCAGTAGAGCACAGTTAGCCAATGAGTATAAGAGTAAACAAAATATTACACGGGCACATCAGTGCAGATATGATCGATATTTGCAGCAGTGTTTACTATACAGTCAATGTCTTTTCTGTCATGAGTGTCACTTACAAAATAATGTACTATTGTGGAATCAGATGGATATCAATGCTATATACTATCATAGTATTTATTAATATTTTGAATACTTTTTATTTGTCGCAATTTTTTTGTGCTTTTATCATTTGATTGTATTAGTTTTTTTTAAATATTTATATTTAGCTTTCATTTAGTTTTATTTCAGTTTTAGTAATTTTAGTACTTAAACTTATTTAATTTAATTATTTGCTTAGGAAAAAAAAAATGTTTTTCTTTTTTGGGGGTTTCACCTTTTGCATCTACTCTTAAATTATTCCAGTTAAAGAAATTATTTTTTATATTTTTAGATTTAGTAAACTTGAGCACTGTTTGTACTTTGAGATAAACTGGACTGTAAGTATAAGTTTATTGATTTCTTTATTCGTAAGTGTGTTTGTCATGAAACATGTTTATGTCTAAGATAATTGCAGAGGAGCAGAAATAGAAAACTTTGAACATTACCTGCTGACTTGAGGCTGGATGAACTTTATAGACTGATTATCTTTCATCTCTCATAACTTGTAAAGCCTTAAAGAATTGTATGAGTCAGATTGTGCAAATGTGCTGCTCCAGCCATGATATTCAGCTTGTGCTTCTCTAGAAACTCAAGTCAAGACTCAACTCAGTGTGTGTTACAGTGTGATGAAAGGTATATGTTATGGTGTAAAAGACTCAATTTATATTACGTTATTAAATGCAAAAACATTAAATGCATGATCAATTTATATGATGTTACGTCATATAAATTGATCATGCATTTAACGTTTTTGCATTTAATAACGTAATATAAATTGATCATGCATTTAATGTTTTTGCATTTAATCACGTAATATAAATTGATCATGCATTTAACGTTTTTGCATTTAATAACGTAATATAAATTGATCATGCATTTAATGTTTTTGCATTTAATCACGTAATATAAATTGATCATGCATTTAACGTTTTTGCATTTAATCACATAATATAAATTAATCATGCATTTAACATTTTTGCATTTAATAACGTAATATAAATTGATCATGCATTTAACATTTTTGCATTTAATAACGTAATATAAATTAATCATGCATTTAACATTTTTGCATTTAATAACGTAATATAAATTAATCATGCATTTAACATTTTTGCATTTAATAACGTAATATAAATTAATCATGCATTTAATGTTTTTGCATTTAATCACGTAATATAAATTGATCATGCATTTAACGTTTTTGCATTTAATCACATAATATAAATTGATCATGCATTTAACGTTTTTGCATTTAATAACGTAATATAAATTGATCATGCATTTAACGTTTTTGCATTTAATAACGTAATATAAATTGATCATGCATTTAGCGTTTTTGCATTTAATCACATAATATAAACTGATCATGCATTTAACGTTTTTGCATTTAATCACATAATATAAATTGATCATGCATTTAACATTTTTGCATTTAATCACATAATATAAATTGATCATGCATTTAACGTTTTTGCATTTAATCACATAATATAAATTGATCATGCATTTAACGTTTTTGCATTTAATCACATAATATAAATTGATCATGCATTTAACGTTTTTGCATTTAATCACATAATATAAACTGATCATGCATTTAACGTTTTTGCATTTAATAACGTAATATAAATTGATCATGCATTTAACATTTTTGCATTTAATCACATAATATAAATTGATCATGCATTTAACGTTTTTGCATTTAATCACATAATATAAATTGATCATGCATTTAACGTTTTTGCATTTAATCACATAATATAAATTGATCATGCATTTAACGTTTTTGCATTTAATAACGTAATATAAATTGATCATGCATTTAACATTTTTGCATTTAATAACGTAATATAAATTGATCATGCATTTAACATTTTTGCATTTAATAACGTAATATAAATTGATCATGCATTTAACATTTTTGCATTTAATAACGTAATATAAATTGATCATGCATTTAACATTTTTGCATTTAATAACGTAATATAAATTGATCATGCATTTAACATTTTTGCATTTAATAACGTAATATAAATTGATCATGCATTTAACATTTCTGCATTTAATAACGTAATATAAATTGATCATGCAATTAACGTTTTTGCATTTAATCACATAATATAAATTGATCATGCATTTAAAGTTTTTGCATTTAATAACGTAATATAAATTGATCATGCATTTAACGTTTTTGCATTTAATAACGTAATATAAATTGATCATGCATTTGAAATTCTTGTATTTAATAACGTAATATAAATTGATCATGCATTTAATATTTTTTCTTTTAATAACTTCATAAAAATGTATCATGCATTTACGTTTTGGCATTTAATAGCAATACATTAGTTACAGTATTTATTAATCTTTGTTTACGTTATAATAAAAATCCAGATGTTCATTATTTGTTCATGTCAGTGCATTAACTAACATTAACAAATACAACATTTAATTTCCATAATGTATTAGTATTGAAATTAACAGCAAGTAAGATTAATAAATGCTGGCGAAATATAGTTCATTCTTAATTCACGTTAACTAAAGTAGTTAACCTTATTGTAAAGTGTTACCATATACATTTTTTATACATTTAACTTTTTTGCATTTAATAACATGATATAAATTGACCATGCATTTTCTATTAGCACAAAGATGTCTTGTGAAAGCTGAAAGATAAATGTTTGCATAGCGGTAGCATAACAAAACCTCTAAGTTCAAGACGTCTGTTTAACACCCTAGTTATGATTTATTTTACTATAATTAATGAATTAATCGAGGAATTTCCATTGTTTATGAAGTTCTTTTCTATACATGATTATACGTTGCTGAAGTTGGTTATCGGTTTGTCATTGATAAAACCTTAGTGTAACATAACTCAACATGAGCTTCCCACACTGACAGGTCAAGGAAACCCGTGCTTTTCTGAGTGTGTGACAGGTGACGTGTTTCGACATCTGTTCTCCGTCGCGTTACACACGTTCAGCTGACCCAGAGACTGTGATGTCAGAAACATTAGATCATCCCTAAACTCTTGTGAGAATCCACTGATCAGAAGTAACTTGCCTTTTCAACATGATTCAAAGAGCCATTTTATTTATATCAGTGAATGTTCATCTGACCATCTTTGCAACGCCTCTTCATTTTCCTCAACCTTTCTTTGTTTCCAAATGTTCCCTAAGTCACTGAGAGAAACAACTTGTCGGATTTACTTGATAAAATCCTCGTAACAATTTGCACATACTTAAATTTTACTGACTTAAAATTCATTTGACATTTAATTGACACTTAACGTTTAATTGAAATAATTAAGTAAATATTACTTAAATATATGTAATTTATTTAATTTCACATATAGAATAAAGTTACATCTACTTAACTAAATTAACTTTTTACTCAAGCAATATAACACTGAATTAAACCACACTTTTAAAGTGTATGCTTTACTTAGAAAGATTTAAGTAAATAATACAATAGAAATTGTATAGATTCCATACTGTATCATAATAGAAGTAACATGGCGTCAGAACACAGATCGTTTTTGAGTAGAAAATGAATCTCATGTCTCAAAATGGCAAATTACCAACCTAACAACTAAAGTAATGATAAAACGTTGTAAATACAGTGAAAAATCAACCTTATTAATGATTAATGCCCCAGTGCATGATGGGAACACCAGTATTAGAAAAGTTGAGTAGGTTTTACTTAATTTTAGATTTACGCTTTAATTTCTAAAAGCTTAAAATGAGTACTAATATATGATTTACTTAGTTTTATTTTTATTTTTTATTATTGCCTGAACTACCTTTTTCATGTAGAAATTACATTTGTTTTTTTTCTTTAGCATTTTCTTCACCACAGAATAATTTACATCGAGTAAATGTGAAGAAACCCCACATTTTAGATGTTGAAGCAAGCCTTAAAAAAATGTCAAGTGTTTCTCTTTTTTTTTTTTTCAGTGACTCAAATGTGTGCTAACTGGCTGACAGATCTATTAGTGTGTGTTGTGTTGGTGATTGAATGAGAGGCCGTTCTATGTTTAGCTCTGTATGTTCATGTGTGTCTGTCAGGGATGCTGCCGTCCAGCTTTATCAGGGGTTTCGTGTCCAGAGGGAAAATAGACCCAACAGGTGCAGATCTAGCGCTGGAAGTCTCCCCCCCGCAGCTCAGGCTTTCAAAGTAGAGTCTTACTCACTGGAAATGATCCTCATTGGCTCTGGGATCCCATTCCAACCCAATACATTTCAGCCATGTCTAGCCCTTGGAATGAATCGCAACTTGTCGCTTCAGAAGCGCTTTAAAATTCAGGGAGGAAATTTTACGAAAACGGAAGGAGAGGAAGTAAATAATTGCTGTACGGTCACTCTAGGTAAGGCTGTGGTCAAGCTATATTTTTGGATCTGATCATACTCTTTTAACCCATTGATTTCATACTGAATAAATGCTGATTTGTGTTGCAGTGTGGACCTTATTTTGCTGAAGCGTTTGAAAAGAAGGGCTGATTTTTATGATGTGACATATGCCAGAAATAACTTCATTAGTAAATGGCTTCAGCAGCTTGGTATCTTAGACTATTCGTTTTTGCCATTAAATGACTAAAGAAAGGCTCTGAAAATTCTATTGTATCAATTTTATTGTATTTGATTAAATAAATAATAATGTCTGGTGTCATTAATCCATTTAGTCATTTAGTCAAGTAAATAGCTTTTGCTCATCAACTAAGTTTTTAAGGGTAACTTCCCTAAAAAAGGAAATGTACTATTATTTTGATGTTAATTGAGGTATTTGTGACTTATATATTGATATGTTTTTGACCATTTAATGTCCAAAATCTGTTCAATATTAAGCATTTTAACTGTGCATTTAATTTGTTTGGAAATTGTGATGGTGATAGACTGAGAAATTAGATGATATTCGGCTATTTTGAGATTTTATGCATCAGTCAACAACTGTTAGCTTGAACGATTAACAAAAGTGCTAGTTCCCCTTGTTGCCTTGTTAGATCTTGTTATTGGATATTCTCTGTTTTCCCATTTTTGGTTCCCATTTGGTCCCATCTATCGAATATGAAATCTCATATCAATGAAAATCTCATATCAATTACATGATATTGTTGAAAAAAGGCGGTTTACCGTTGTTTTGTAAGGCTCGTATTAATGACCTCTGTGGCCTACAGGATAGTGTTTCATTTAGTGTCACTAGCACACCTAAAATATTGAAGTAATGAGTTAAATATGCATTTAGGAAAATATTTTGTGTTGAAAATGGATGTAAATGAGCTGGGCATAATCATTTATAGTCAGAATACAACATAATTGTGCATGTCACTGGTTTTACAACTGAGGTCAAATAAAACCAGATGTGTTCATACATGATTTGTGTGTATGATTTAAATTTTCATTAACGTATTGTTATTTGTTATTGTCTGTGCTTGATGTGTGTTCCTGTTTAAAATGTAACGTTCTGATTGTGTTTTCCAGGTGGTTTTGTGAGGGTAAAGAGTTGGAAAACAGTCCTGATATTCAGATCATCACCAACGGTGAGCGACACTCTCTGATCATAGCCGAGGCGTTTGAAGAAGATACAGGCAGATACTCGTGCTTTGCCTCCAACTTTTACGGCACAGACTCCACCTCAGCAGAAATCTACATTGAGGGTGAGTAAATGAATCACTGACCATTTCATATGAATGACTAAACAATTGCAGCTGCAGTTTATAGCAGCATCATTTCATTTTCTGATAGGAGCGTCTTCATCGGATTCTGACGGAGAACAACATTTTCAAGCACAGTGAGTTTCCAGGTTTTCCAACATTGAATCATGTTATAAGAATAACATGTACATATATTTTAGGGTTGTAACGGTACACAGAAGTCACGGTTCGGTACTTACCTCGGTTTCGGAAATGCATATATCATCACTGGACTGTAGTAGTTAGACTTTTCAATGGCACAATGCCAAATTATTTTGTCTCATTATAACAGCAGAAACAACTTAAAATACTCTGTCATTTATGGTCATACAGATAAAAGTAAGACATCATTCGAAACTGTGTGTACACTCACAATAAAAACAAAACATTGTGCTTTTGTAAAATAATGAAAACATACAGGATGCCGCTTTCTGCCGTCTCGGTTTTCTTTCCGTGAAGTTTGTGGAACGCGTCACAAAAATAAATCGAAACTCAGCGAAACTGAAACTGCTACTCTTCTGAACTCTTGGTTTGGGTTGTGGCATAGATCATCTCTTCTTCTTCTGTCTTTTTTCCTGTTGTGGTGGTTAGCAAACAGCGTTGCATTACCGCACGCCTCCTTCTGGATTGTATTGTGGATTTCCTGTGACTGACTGTATTCGTCATCTGAATGTATGGATCGAACCGTGACATCCGTACTATGACGGTTCGGGACGAATATGTACCGAAATGTACCGTTACACCCCTAATATATATGGACCCAGTGGTGTAGTCTAGGTGATATGCTGGCATACGCTGTATACCCACTAAAAAAGGTTGAGGATTTTGAGGATACGTAACATCATCGTTTTGTGACGAACTTTCACACTTTCATTCATAAATTCACTCCGTCTGTGTTGCGAAGCACTGACTTTTGGACCATTTGGGCTTCCATGACCTTTGACCTGGATCTTATGTCACTTAGGTACAACAACACAGTTGCTTGGCGGTCATTCTCTGTGCAAGTTTGACATTTTCAGCGCTCACGTTTTCGCTCGTAACTTCATGAAACATGCTCCGATCGTGGAAAATGGCACATCATTGGTTATAACATATCTCACTATTAAAATGAGTCCAAAATCAACATAATCCATTGCGTCAATCACGAGAATGTTCCTCATGGAGTTACGACACACTCCACAGGTGCTAACTAAAAACAAATGTAGCTTTCACGTGGCATTCATGAAACATGCACAGATCATAGAAAATAGCACATCATTACTTACAGTGGGTGGTCTTGATTGAAATTAGTCCAAAATCAACATAATCCATTGCGTCGATCATGAGATATTACTCAGGGAGGAACAGTTTTAAAAATAGCCCATACCCTCAAGGGCTAAACAAAAACACTAAATTGGTTCTAAATGCTGTTACTTATGATTACTTTATGCTATCACCACCAAATTTGATCCAGATGCAGCTCACATGTAGGGAAACTTCATTGTACCTTATTTCCTTCTTGAGTTATAAAGAAGGAATAAGAAAGATATATACAATTATTTTACCAGCAGTTTCTCAGTACGAAAATGTCCAATTGTAATAATTTTTTTGTTGATTTAAAAAAAAGTTTTCTAACACAGTATACTCACTAAAAAAACTAGACTACACCACTGTCTGGACTCCTTCCACTACCTTCATGGACCCCAAGGGACCTGTTTGAAAACACATGAACATACTTTTTTCCGGACTTCATAATAGATCTCCTGAGCCCAGACCTGCTGAGATCTCGGTTGAGTCCAACACATCTGCCGAAGACACAACTCCTACTGTAACAACCACCTGCGCTGAGCCAGCAGCACCTTCAGACGCAAGAGCAGTGCAACTCACCGCTGACTCTCCATCTGAACAAGAAGATACAGAACTTCTGAGTACCAAGGTCGTCAGCACTGAAATACCTGTACTAGAACCAACCGTACCTGTAGTAGAACAAACCATACCTGTACTAGAACAAGCCATACCTGTACTAGAACAAACCATACCTGTACTAGAACAAACCATACCTGTTCTAGAACCACTAGTGCCAATATCTGAGGTGGAACCAACTCCACTTTCTCCAACCCTCACAATAACACCACCACTTCAATCAAGCCAGAGTATCTCTGATATACTGTTAACGTCTCAACAGAGCATCCCTGAGGTACGAACAACACAGCAAATCTACAGTTTTGATTATACCCACTTATGCATGTGTTTCTCTTACATTATACATTTTCTTTTTCAGAATCTAAATGGCAGCAGTAGTTATCTTCAAAACTTCGATGTAAGGCCCATAATGGCAGCTCCTGTTTTTACAAAGGTAGAGCAAACACAACTCTTATTTTATTTCTAACCTTATTATGCAACCAGACTTAGGATTGTTGCATATCAGACAATGAAACAGTCCAATGCAAGCCATTTATAGAAATATAATAAAAACGTAGTGGTGACCTCGTTTGACTAGCAATGCCCTTGTAACCCCGCAGAACACCAATTAAAATGCAGTAGCAGTCATTGTGGTAGTTTTGCATTAGCGAACACCTCTAACATTATTTTCAGAATATATAAAAATGTAGTTTTTACATGCTTTCCATTCCAGTGTCATTGAACACCATTGTCTATTTTGGTGCAGAACCTTCAGGATGTCCTAGCTCTGGAGAGTCAGCTGGTAGTGCTGGAGTGCCGAGTAAAAGGCATTCCCTCCCCCAAAGTGGACTGGTACAGAGAGGGAACACTTATTGAAGATTCTCCAGACTTCAGGATCCTCCAGAAGAGTATGTCTAATTTTAGTATGCATACATTAAGATATGTGGTTGGACCTATCCTTGAAAATCCTTGTATCTTGTAAAAGAAAAACTCTCAGTGCATGAATTGTTCTACTTACAATTGGCTTCTGATAATCCACACATTCTGCTTTTTTTCATCCAGAACCAAGATCTATGGCTGAATCTGGTAGGTGGCTATGATTACAGCTGCTTTGTCAAGATAATTATTTCATGGCACTAACCACCTAACAGTCTACCATTTCTCTGTTTGGTGTGGACTTCAGAGGAGATATGTACGTTGGTTATTGCGGAGGTCTTTCCAGAGGATTCTGGAACATTTACTTGCACAGCCAGCAATAAATATGGCACAGTTTCCAGTATCGCAGTGTTGAGAGTGAAAGGTAAATTTGTGTGCAATTGATTATTGGGTCAGTTTTTCCAATGTAAAACTGCTTAGACCTCAAGTCTAATTCTGAAAAATATTTTTGTCTGCATCAATAGGACACAATAATAACAACACCAAACCCACAAAAACAAGCACTTTAACTGTGGAATCCTCCCCACCAAAGGTTCAAGCAACAGACCTGATATCAACAACTTTGAAGCGCAAGCCAGATGTTCCTCTGGTAAACAACAAGGTTCACTCAAGTATGATTTGTCTCGACCCTTTGAGCTCTGGCTTTAAGCAGTCAGACCCTCTGGACTCTGAAACGTTTCGTTCAGACTCCCTAAACCCTAGTACGTTTCGCCATGAGCTCAGTGCTAGCCTGCCTAGTCTAAACCCTCTTAGCATTGGAAAATACAGCTCAGATACTTTCAGGAGTAGTTTACCTCAGCTAGACCCACTCAGCTTCAATGCTTCTTCACTGAACTCTGATTCGAACCATAAGTCTGTCAACTCTAGCACTACACACTTCGATTCAGGAGGGTCTGGTTGTAAGCCTTCCACAGAAGTGAACCAAAGTCCATCCAACGGATTAGCTTCTGGCATCACTCTGGACTTGGATGCCTGGGTTGAACCATCACCAAATGGTTCAAAATCTTCTGTTCAAGAGCAACCACCTGTTAAACCCCTACCGGATCCCCCAACTTCTTGCCTCAAGACAAGACCCGAGGGTGTGTTAGGGAATCACAATGAACCCCGCTCTACTTCTCGAGCAGGTCTCCGCGTAACCTTTAAACTCCCGGAGGATGAAGAAGAAGAAGAGAAAGAAATGTCATCCAAAGAACCCCCACCGGTGTTGGCTAAACCAAAATTGTAAGTACCAACTTCAGAATGTTGCAAGACAACATTTTAGGACCTTCTGAACTAGATTCAATGCATTTGTTTTCTCCTTCTTCTCTCTTATCTTAGAGACCCAGTGCAGCTTCAGATCCTCCACAATCAGGTGCTTTTGGAACAGCTGCAGGATAACGTCTCCCCAAGCCAAGAGTTACCACATTTAGACGGGACAAATTGTGAGCCACCGCCTGTCACGCCAACTCCTTCTGCAAATCCAGTGCCATCTCCACTCCGACCACCTCTCGTTATTCCCTCTGGTCCAATTACACAGCTGATCCCTGCATCCATCCCTGCAGCACCTGCACTGCCTACTCCCATATTAAAAGCTGCTCCTGTATCCCAATTGAGCATGCCTTTAACCAATTCCATGCCCTTACCCCAACTTACTCCATCAGCCACAACCTTACACACCCACCCTTCAACCCCTCAACAAAATCTGGTTCCCACTACTTTGTTAAATACTGTTCCACCAAATATGGTTCCTTCTACCTTAATACTCCAAACAAATGCGGTGCCTGTCTCACCCAATGTGGCTCCTATGCCAAGTGTGATACCAATAATCCCAACAGGAGCTCCTAACATCCCTATGCCACAATCAAATGTGGGACATTCAATGCCTTTTCCTCAAATTATCATGGCTCCATCCATCCAACCAAACCCTAACTACGTGACCAATAAGCCACCCATTACTCCTTCCAGTCATATATCACAAATGAACATGAATCCAACCTTCCAGATGAACTCTGTTCTCAATAGTGACATGTGTGTTGCCAAAACTCAAGCATTGATGACCCCTAATGCAGCAGTGGTGAACAACACTGCACCAAAGTTAAACACCACCTCAATTACTCATCCCAGCATGGCTCCACAAGACACGCGTTCTCAAAATGTGTCCTATCCAGCCCTGAGTATCATCACCTCACCGCATCTGGTGAGAAATCCACCTGCGCCCATCCCGAGTCCAATGTCTCCACCTCAACTGAACAACACCCCCCAGCCTCCACTTCCCGGGATTTTTCCGATCTCCGCCCAGAGCTTCAGCTACACCAGGCCAAAGGAGTTCATCGCAGCTCAGACGCTCTCTCCTATCAGTATTTCTCCAACTGAGTCTCCTGTTCCAATGCTACACGAATTAGCTGCTCAGATATTACCCAAGTCGACGCGGGAGATCACGTCGCCCGTCAACCAGTTTGCTCCGTCCCCAAGAAAGTTTCCAACAAGAGTTCTGGAGTCTCCGAGAAGCCCCCCATATATGTCCTCACCGCCTCTGTTGCCTCCTGGTCTGGTGAATTCAGTGTTTTCTTTTAGAACTCATTCTCCACCACAAGCTTCTTCACCAACGTCTAGCAGCTCCAGCCCCAGCCCCATCCAAAATCCAGTGGCGTTCCTTAGTTCTGTCCTTCCTTCGCTGCCAACATCTCATCCGACCAATGCAATGGGCCTGCCTAAAAGGGCCCCACTTGGGTAAGCAAACTCCAACACAACATTAAAGGGATAGTTCACTTTGAAATACATTTTTGGTATGTTTTAGCTTACCTCAAGGGCATCCAAGATGTAGGTGTCTTTTTTTCCGCAGTAGTTTCAATTTTGATATTTTTAGGTCAAACCGTTCTTGTCTGTCAGTCATATAATGCAGGTCTATGGTCACCACCTCAAAGAGCATGCACAGAGTCCAAATTAAAACAATTCCCCGTCGTCCAAATTAAACAATTCCCCATCGTAAGTACACATTGATGGCCTAAGACACGAAACGAGCGGTTTGTGTGAGAAAACGAACAGTATTTATATCGTTTTTACCTCTTATACACAGCCATGTCCAAGTGATCTGATCTGACGTGTACGCAGACTGGTGCATAGATATATACACACTAGATGTCGCCTTGTCTACTGCAGTTCATTGGAACGAATGTCTTTAAGGCGACATCTAGTGTATATATCTATGCACCAGTCTGCGTACACGTCAGATCAGATCACTTGGACATGGCTGTGTATAAGAGGTAAAAACTATATAAATACTGTTCGTTTTCTCACACAAACCGCTCGTTTCGTGTCTTAGGCCATCAATGTGTACTTACGATGGGGAATTGTTTAATTTGGACGACGGGGAATTGTTTTAATTTGACAGACAAGAACGGTTTGACCTAAAAATATCAAAATTGAAACTACTGCGGAAAAAAAGACACCTACATCTTGGATGCCCTTGAGGTAAGCTAAAACATACCAAAAATTAATTTCAAAGTGAACTATCCCTTTAACTCTTTCCCTGCCATTGATGGAAATGTCTGGCTTTCCGTGTTTTCACCATTATACAGTAGGGGGCGCTATTACACATCTACTAAAAGAGTATTTCAGTTGGCATTTCATTCTGTAACATTAGGCAATTTTGATTTATATGCTCTTTATTGTTGATGATTGCATAATTTTACATATGCATCTGCTTACATATGCTATTGTTTGTTTCTGCTTCTTCTTCGTCTGTGTTTTGATCAGGAGATTCATTCCATTTAAAGGAATCATTTAATTTAAAGGAATTAAAATGCTACTAAATCTCCTGATCAAAACACAGACAAAGAAGAAGCAGAACCAAGCAATGGCATATGTAAGAAGATGCACATGTAAAATAATGCGATCATCAACATTAAACGGCATATAAATCAAAACTGCCTAATGTTACTGAATGAAATGTTGACCCAGGATGAGTTACAGGACTGTGAAGCTTTGAGTGTTGATGGATCCGATCCGGATGTAGTCTTTAACAAAAATGCGTTTTTCTCAGCTTTTTGCTCAAAATGTTGCTTTTTTATGAAACTTACCCAAGTGGTGATAAAAGTTTCAAGTTTTGATAAAAAAAGAATGCATTAAGCTAGAATAAAACCATATTTTTTTGTTTAAAAGCAGAGGTCTGTTCTTTCTTTTGATATATTGCATAATAAAATTTGATAAATATTGTCAAAAAAACAGGCAGGGAAAGAGTTAAAATATCATAATATGGTTTAAAGATCACACTTTCTCTTAAAAGGATAGTTCACGTACAAATGTTAATTGTTTACTCGTCCATTTACATTTACTCGTCCTCAAAACCTCGTCTTCTGTGCAACACAAAAGGTGGATTTTTTGTGTAGAATATCCTGGCATGAAAGTGAGTTGAGAACTGATGCTCTCAATCTTCAGAAAGCACGAAAAAGCACCACAAAACTATTATAAAAGTGGTCCGTGTGAGTGTGTGACTGTATTATATTCCATAATTTTTTGAAACCTAATCTTAAGATAGCACTCCAGTTGCCTGTTAATTGTTGAGACTAGATCAGTAAGTCAGTAAGTTTAAACCAAGAAACAGATCTGTGAACAAATGAACTGAATCAACTGATTCATTGAAAAGATTTGACTCATAACTGATTTGTTCATGACTGTTTCTCTTATAAACTTTCACAAAGGTTCAGAGAAGAGTGGATGTCAAGATTCTGTACTTTTATGTTTGTTTTATGTCATTTTTGAGCTTGACAAGCCCCCAGCACCCTTTCAATTTCACTATATTACGTTATGGTTAGGGTTTGCTGTATCTTCTTGTGTTTCTTACCTCAGTCTCGTTGTGTTACTCCATGTCCAGGCCTCAAAGTTCACTGAAGAAGAATCAAAGAGTTTCCAGACTCATGTCCGATAGTGACCTCCGCGAAAGCAGGGAAACACTCTTACAAGATATTGAGAAGAAGTTGCGATTTAGAGATGAACCACTTCATTTTGGACAACAGGTACAACGTGTCATACATATTACACAGATGTAAAGGTTGTTTGACTAGTGTATAGTAGAAATAGTAGGCAATGCCTTTACAGGGTTGACAGACTCAGGGTTGCTCATCTGCTTTAGTTTAGATTGAGTTATGATGTGTTTCTTTATGTGAAACACATTTATAATCTTGGTTTGTAATAGTGTTTGTGTGGGCTTAGAGACGGAATAAGGAAGAAAAATATCCTCATAGATAACATGGCATACATATACTTTATTACAAGTACCACAGTTAGATCAGTCTCTACTCTCAAATAAATCTTTGCTACCCTTCATGTCAAAATAGCTCGCACTTCTTTATTATACTAGCAAAAACATGCACATTTTTTCTCTCTTGTGCAGTTATAGAGAGAGAGACTGAAATACTGTAAATATGTAGTTGTTCTGTAAAGGTCTTTAAAAAAATTATTTAGGACTTAAAGTTAAAAGCTGTTTAATATCAACATGAATTGGAAATGTTGTTTCACATAGAAAGTAGAAACACTTCCAGTTGTTTGATGTGCGAGTTTTTCATGCTGATTTTAAATGCAAATATATATGATTTGAGGACTTTTAGAAATCGAATACTTTCAATTTTAATGTATTGCTATCTGTCCTTTATTAACGAAAACCTAATTTCTGTTTGTGGTCTTTATATCTCCATATATTTATTTGGATATACAGTACGTGTATGTATGTGTGTATATGTATATATACAGGTGAAACTCGAAAAATTTGAATATCATGCAAAAGTTAATGTATTTCAGTAATTCAACTTAAAAGGCAAAACTAATATAATATATAGACTCATTACATGCAAAGTGAGATATTTCAAGCCTTAATTTGTTATAATTTTGATGATTATGACTCATAGCTTATGCAAACCCTAAATTAAAAATTTCTGAAATTTTGAAACTTTTCATAAGCTGAAAGCAATAATCATCAAAATTATAAAAAATTAAGGCTTGAAATATCTCACTTTGTATGTAATGAGTCTATATAATATATTAGTTTCACCTTTTAAGTTGAATTACTGCATGAAATAAATGAACTTTTGCATGATATTCTAATTTTGCGAGTTTCACCTATATATATATATATATATATATATATATATACATACATACATAAATATTCTGATGCATATATATACTGTATATATATATATATATATATATATATATATATGCATCAGCGAAGACCTTCCCATTGAAGAATCACCCTTTTCACATGCTAAAACATTTCATGTGTCAACTATGCGTCCGCATCATGCTCCATATTAACACTGTCAGAGTAACACTAAAACACACATTTGTCTTGATGTGTGACTAGTCTCTGTGTTTACATCACCGTCATTCATCCTGTCCTCCATAGAAGCCGAGTTATGTGGGGGAAGTGAGCCGATCGCTCGGACCAAACATTCCCACTGCAACTGTCGTTAACTATGACGAGGTACAAGGAATCTTCTCCTTTGCAAGCAGTGCTTTGTTCTGTATTGCATTTTAATCAACATATAAGAATCAATTGGAATGAAAACAGGAAACAAATCTTTCTGAGTTATTATAAAGCGGTAGCTTTTTCCACTAATGGAGCTGCATGCATAATAACTCATTTTAGAGGAAGATGCAGAACGTTTAAATATTTTAAAGGCCAAAATGATTTGCAAATCTGCAAGCTTTAACATTAAAACCTCAGTTTAACGAATGATTAAAAAAATATAGCAGTGTCACTGTAAATCGTAACTAGGGCTGTGAAACGATTAATCGTGATTAATCGCATCCAAAATAAAAGTTTGTGTTTACATAATATATATGTGTGTACTGTGTAGAATGTATATTTAAATACACACACATGCATGTATATATTTAAAGAAAAATTTGTTATTTATATATCAAATATTTATATTTATATATAATGTATATACATACAAATATTTCTTAAATATATACATGCATGTGTGTGTATTTATATATACAAAATAATTATATAGTAAATGTATAACACAATAAACATATATAACGCAAACTTTTATTTTGGATGCGATTAATCGTTTCACAGCCCTAATCGTAACTAATACTTTAACTAGAATTCTGTCACAAAAGATTATGCATGAGAAACTATATCTATATATGCATTTATATATAATTAAATGCTACATGTTATACGTACTAACTAAATGAGAATATTAATATCGGTGTTCAATGGATTTCTCAAACAGAATCAATAATGACATGAGAATTACATTCAGCCATTTCCAGTATAGGCTGTTGTTTTTCATCTCAAACACAGTGTCTGTGTGAATGCAAGCGGTGTCTGTGAGTAAACATGAGTGCCTGAGAGACGAGACAGAGATAGGAATGAACAGGCCCGTTCGGGATTATAAATAGAGGTGACTGCATTAGAGATGTTGGCGGTCGCCCAGTTTTTATCAAGACAGACGGGCTGTTCGGGCAACTTGATATACTAATAGGTACTAAATGGGAAGGAATATTATAGGGTTCATATCATACTTTGGGAATGTTTTTTGCATGAAAACAGTCCTAAATTTAGTTTTATATGACTCTCTTTAACATGACGTTTCGAGGGCTAGTTTGCTTTTAAGACTTCAATCTATATATTATAATGTTATGTTATTATTGTAATCGTTTGCATATTGTAAAATGTGTCACTGATTTGATCTGGTGACCTGACCACTGATCAGCATCGTCATTTATTAGATATATCTTGATTTGTATGATTGTTTATTGTGTTTTTAGACATTTTTAAGAAAACTTTAACCTTCAGTTAGCCACTGTGGATAATGTTTCCACAGCTTTGTTCATTTAGATGTATGAAAACATAAACGGGACACGTTTATGACCATTGAAGATAATTAGTTTATTCGTAATTCTGTGTTTTGTAGGAATACAAGGTGTCGAGCTTTGAGCAGCGGCTAATGAGTGAGATCGAGTTTCGTTTGGAGAGAACTCCAGTGGAAGAGTCGGATGATGAAGTTCAGCATGATGAAATTCCCACTGGAAGATGCATCGCGCCCATTTTCGACAAGAAACTGAAGCACTTGAGGGCTGTGGAAGGGGTTCCCGTCACGTTTACCTGTAAAGTCGTTGGAATTCCGATTCCTAAGGTGAGTGATTGACAGGCTGAGGGATTCTGGGATGTTATTGTAGTGCATGCACAGTTTCATTGTTTGCACTGCCATTAAAATGTTTGTGAAAAGTCTCTTCTGCTCACCAACGCTGCATTTATTTGATCAAAAATACAGTAAAAATTATGAAATAATATTACAATTTAAAAGATCTGTTTTTTTGTGAATATATAGTAAAGTGTAATTTATTCCTGTGATCAAAGCTGAATTTTCAGCATCATTACTCCAGTCTTCAGTGTCACATGATCCTTCAGAAACCATTCTAATATGATGATTTGATGCTCAAGAAACATTTATGATTATTATTAATGTTGAAAACAGTTGAGCTGCTTTAGATTTGTGTGGGAACCATGATACATTTTGTTTTTCAGCAGTCTTTGTAGAATAGTAAGTTCAAAAGAACTGTGTTAATTTGAAATATAAATATTTTGTAATTTTATAAATGTCTTCACTGTCATTTTTTAATCAATTTAATTTTCTTGTTGAATAAAACTTAATTTATTTAGAATAAAATGAATGAATGAATGAATTAAACTTCTTATCAAACTGGTCAATTTATACTAATTTCCTAACAAAACAAATATATATATATATGTGTGTATGTTTCAGTTCTGTCTTCAAACTGCATGTTAATGGACTTTTATTTTGTACTCTTCCCACAGGTTTACTGGTTTAAGGATGGAAAGCAGATTTTGAAGAAGAACGAGCACTACAGGAAAATCAGAGAGGGTGATGGGACGTGTTCGCTACA
>CM038641.1:33358563-33493563 GCA_021554675.1 Leuciscus idus | reverse complement strand
AGTTATAATTTGCTTTCAATCGCTGATTAATCGCACAAATGGCTGATGGCGAAGATGATTACATGTCTGACGCTTTCCTGAACAAAATGTGAGTTTAAAACACGTGTTTTTGAAATGATACCCTGTTACTGTCAGAGTGAGTTTGATGTTTGTATTCACGCGCAGTCAACACTTCACATGCCAGTTTAAATGTAATGTACGTTTCTTAGATCATTATTCCATGAAAATCTGCTGTGTAAACACTTAAAATAACCATGAGTGATGGTGAAGCGTTGCTATTTAAAACATAAACATGGTAATACATGGTAAAAGCTGGTGTTTTTAGCTGGTTTCTCCCTGGGCATCTAAAGAAATAGCTGTTTTTTCAGCAGTGCCATGTTTTGTTATTTGACGTATTCTTTGAAGAATAGCATGATCAATTTTTTAAACATGAAATGAGTGTAAACCCCATATTACACCAGTAAAATATGCCAATACAGAAAATAAATACAAATGTTTGTTTAGAATTCATCTATTATCCCCACGTCCTCCTCATTCCACAGATAGCTCCTCATTGTGTCATACGTGTTGTCTTGTTCTTGCACATGTCCAGCTCAGATGTTCGGCCTGGCGTGCCGATGGTGAAGCGGATGAAGGACGCCTTGAGAAAGGAGGCAGTGCAGAAAGAGAAGAACACACAGAACCGGCAGAAGAGCTTCAGAGAGCAGGAGCGAGAGAGTCGCGAGGCCGCGCTGCAAAGCTCCATAGGCAGTCAAAATAAAGGCTTTGCGTTACTGCAGAAGATGGGATATAAAGCAGGACAAGGCCTGGGAAAACAGGGTCAGTGATTGATTGGGACTTACCCAGAATTACCCAAAACATAATATAGTTTTGTGTACATAACAACGTGTTCTCGCGCTGCAGGTGCTGGACGGGTTGAGCCGGTTCCTCTCAACATCAAAACAGGTAGAAGGGTGTTTTCTGCTTTTGTATCGTTGATTATGCATTAAGACATTGTTCAGGAACCCTGATGTTTGCACACTGTTAATAGACAGAGGCGGCATTGGAATGGAAGAACTCAAGAAGAGGAAAGCAGACGAGGAGCTTCAGAATTACCGGAGAAAAGTGCAAATGAAGCAACACATGGAAAAGAAATCACTGGAGGATTTTAGGTATAAACCTGCAGATGATATCAAATCTTTTTGTTTGGGAATTTTTACTGATTTTATTAAGTAAATGTAAGAATAACTTGGTAATATTTCACTTACTTGACTGGAGCAGCTTCAGTTTACTTGATCATTTTTAGAAAAATCACGAGTATCAAATATGATCATCAGGCTTTTGAGGAATGTTTATTTGTTCATCTCTCAATCATCACTGTATTGCATTGCATTTTATGTTTTAAAACTACAGCTTTGATCACAAAACTAAGCATTTAAATAGTAAGATAGTAAGTCTTAGTAAGATATAGTGGCCTGGTTTCACAGACAGGGCTTAGATTAAGCCAGGATTAGGGCACAATTAGGACATTTAAGTAGCTTTTATTAACGTGCCTTAGAAAAAAAAAACATTTCTGGTGAGAATCTTGAGACAAAACAACGGCACTGATATATTTTAGGATATGATATGAAGTTGCTTTAAGTTAAAACAGATCAAACATGCATTTTAGTCTGGGTCTAGACTTAAGGCTAGTCTGTTTAACCAGGGGTTAATTGGCAGATATTGATATTTATATGCATTTTATGTAAGTTTTGCAATGCTGTTACAAAGATCTCATTGATTTAAATACAAGCATCAGAATTTCATCTTTCTTTTTGTCCATATAAACATCAGCATCTGCCCCAAATAACACATTTCTGCTCAATTTGAGCCTCTGAATAAAACCGAGGTGTTTTTCCTCCATATTCTCACTATATCATCAGACTATATTAGCATAAAAGTCTGATGTACCAAATATGACACTCAACAAAAAGCACATATGCAAACTTTTATGTGAGATTTTCTTTCTTTTTTTAAGTGTTCAATACAATAGATTTGCCTGGCTCTGTCAGGCTTTGATCTTCTTAGAGGTTGAGTAGCAGACAGTATTGTTCATCTTTATTACAGAGTGCGTATGAGAACCGAAAGAGAAGAGCGTCAAACACAGGGCGACCTGTGGAAGAGCCAGCGGGCCTGTGAACAGCTGGACAGCCAGAAGGTCAGTCAAGCAAAGACTCGATCTTGAGGGATCTGAGGAACTGAGGCTTCTCTGGATTTCAGACTCGTGATTGACTCGTCTGCTGTTGCGATTCTTCTTTTAGGGCATCACTGCTCCCAGAGACAGCTGGTACTGGCCTGAAGTAGTGAAAGATGAGGAGGAAGAGCTTCTGGAGGAAGAGGAAACGAAACCTGAGGGAAGTGATGAGGAGGAGGAGGAGGAGCTAACGGTGAGTTGCACCTCAAACCTGTGTTTATGGCACTTTCATTGCTAATAAGTAAAGCTAGTTTGGTTATAATTTGTCTTACAATAACTTTGATTAATGTTTGAGCTTGATTAAAGAGATTATTTATTGTTTTGTCTGTCATGCTGTCCTTTTATTTACATGCCTTTTATTTACATATATACATACACATACATACATGTGTATATGTATGTATGTATGAATGTGTATGTATATATATGCGTGTGTGTGTATATATGTATTTACATGAACAGAATTATGATTAAACTAGCTAATATTCAATATTAGTATAATATATCTTAGTCTTGTCAAATTGATTAATTGCATCTAACATAAGTTTGTAAATATATAATATAATATATAAATTTTACATATTCATGCATACACACACACACACACATATATAGATGTGATTAATCGATTTGGCAGCTCTTTTATATATATATATATATATATATGAGTATTATTATGTATTAATTTGTAATAGATTTAGATAATAAGATCTAAGAACATTAGTAATTTGTACACAAAATCGTATTATTTTGAAGCCTTTTGACTTTTCCCCCCAGCCTTTAGACAAGCTGCAGTTTCTCACCTCATATTTGCGAGGAGTCCATTTTTACTGCATATGGTGCGGGACGGCGTATAACGGTGAGAAGGGTTACAGTATAATGTCTGTTTGAGCTGATACATAAATGATGATTAAAACAGTGAAATGTTCTCGCCCTACAGATGAGGAGGACTTGAGCTCTAACTGTCCCGGTGACACGGCAGCAGATCATGACGACTAGAGCAACGATCCAGAACACTCGATTTATTTGCATAGCTGTGTTTAATATTTATGTTTACTGTTCATTTATTAAATGTTGCATTGATGTTTTGATTATAATTGTGTGTCCCGTTTTGTATAATTACTGATCTCTTTATTTGTCCAATCACAAACATTTGTGCTTCCATATTTATTCATTTAATTACTTCCTAATGCTCAGTGCATTGTGGGATGGACTGTGACTATACTGTGATATTTACAGATGAACAATAATTAATAGCTTTCTCCAATTAGCCTAAAATCATATAACATAAAATAAGTTAAGCATCATTTATATTACTGTGGTTTTCTCCTAGAAATATTCTTTACCAATTCATTATGATTACCAAACATTTTCATGCAGTTGTGCGTTTATATTTAAAGAATGAGGTTTTATTAATTTATCTTTTTCTGTTACTTGTCAAATTTCATACTCAGAAACATTTTATAATATTTTATGAAACCCAATGTAAAAAAGAGAAACAATTCTTAAGTCCTAAAACGTTTCGTTTTTATATTATTGTTTGTAACATGCTGCAACACGTATTTTAGTATTATACCTGGTAATTTATTTCTCTGTACGTAAGAGAATATACATTTATATAACTGTACTTTAAAGGAATGTTATTTTTCAGGTAGGCGTGGTCTATTCATTCATGCTTGGCTTTCGATTGGTCAATCCACTGTGTGGCGATGACGTTGAATTCCGGAAATCGAAACTTAATCGAACTAAATGATACAAAGAAATGAAAGTTACGTATATTTGTAAGCTGTGATGTATGTCAGTGTGAACGGACACTATTATTACCGTTTAAACCTGATATGAAATCACGTAACGAGTGTTTTTGTGTTCGTCCGGTGAAGAAATGACGTTCACGAGCTGATCAAGGTAAACATGCAGTGAAGTTGTGTCGCTGTCTGCTTATGTAGTTATTTTTAACAGTGCAATATGGAGTCTCTGTCAAGGAATTATATTTCTCTGCTGAATGAGTACCAGCAGAAGACACCGTGCACAGTGAAGTATGAGGAGGGATCCAATGAGGGACCGAGCCACAACAAAACGTATGCAAATATCATTCATTCAATCAAAATACACATATAGCTGAGGATCAGTGTCTGTGCAAATGATACAAAGTCAATGACTGTAACATTATTGTAACTGTTTCGTGATCAAATGTTTTAATCTTTAATCTAAGATTCACCATGAGGGCTATTGTTAATGGTCAGCGGTTTCCTGATGGAACTGGGAAATCCAAGAAGGAGGCAAAGCAGAGTGCGGCCAAGAACGCCCTTGATGGCCTCAAGAGCTCTCCCAATCCCGAGTCTGTGAGTAGATATATGTTATTAACAATTATTAAAAAATATTAACGCGCGCGCGTGTGTGTTACTTGTATAATAACTTGTAATATAAGTAACACACACACACACACACACACACACACACACACGTTAGGGTTTCATGTTTAATGGGCACTTTCCATAGATCTGATTTTTAGCAGTACAAACCATATCTTCTATGTCCTAAACCTAATCATTCTGTATGATTTCTGTTTTATTTCGGTCAAAAGTTTGGAAACATTAAGTTTTTTTTAAATGTTTTTGAAAGCAGTCTCTTAATCTCACCAAGGCTGCATTTATTTGATCCAAAATACAGTAAAAATGAAAAATATTATTACATTTTAAAACAGCTGTTTTCTATGTGAATATATAGTAAAATGTAATTTATTCCTTTGATCAAAGCTGAATTTACAGCATCATTACTCCAGTCTTCAGTGTCACATGATCCTTCACAAATCACTCTAATATGATGATTTGATGCTCAAGAAACTTTTATTATTAATAATGTTAAACACTGTTGTGCTGCCTAATATTTTTGTGGAAACCGAGAGACATTATTTTTCAGGATTCTTCAATGAATAGAAAGTTCAAAAGAACAGCATTTATTATAAATATAACTTTTTTGTAATATTTATTAATTGCATAAATATCTATTCTATCTTTTTTTAAAATCAGTTTAATATGCATTTGCTAAATAAAAGTATTAATTACCCATTAAGTATTAATTTCATACTTGCACCAAACATTTGAATCCTGAAGAAAAAAATGAAAAAGCAGCTAAAACTGCTTTCAGAATTGATAATAATAAGAAATTATCTTAGAACGATGTGTGACACTGAAGACTGGAGTAATGATGCTGAAAATTCTTCTTTGATCACAGGAATAAATTGCACTTTAAAATATATTACAACAGAAACCAGATATTTAAATTGTAATAATATTTCACAGTATTACTGTTTTTACTGTATTCTTGATCAAATGAATGCAGCCTTGGTGAGATTAAGAGACTACTAGTGTGTGTATGTAAAAAAAAAAAGTGTATGTATATACTGTATATAGAGCATTCACAACATAAAATCTGTAATTAAAATGTTATATATGTAGTTATAATAGTTGTTTGAGTCTAGCACTAGCACAGCTGTGTACATATTTGCTATTCTATATTTAACATTTCATATTAATTTTATTGTCATGTATAATTATATATGGAAATTCTTTGTTTCTGTCTTTAACTGCAGACGACGTCATCTGTTCAGAATATCTCCAGCAACATGAATATACCCATGCGGAATTACACATGTTGGCTCAATGAACATTCACAGAAGAGCAGGTTATTATTCAAGGCCCTTGAAAGCACAAAGATGGATCTAGGAAACTCTACTCAGTGAGTGTTCAATACATTTGCTCTTATGCTTGATCTTCGGATTCATCCAGAAGAGAAAAGAAAAGATCTAGAAAAGAGAGAAAAGTACTTGTTAAATGAAAATTTGCACAAATTGCCAAATTAATTCCAGCTCTTAGAAAGATATACAACTTGATTCCGGACTTCTCTCTTGTCTCTTGTGTGCAGATTGTGTGTTTATGCCTGTAAGTTTGTCTGCGGTGACAGAGAGTTTCCAGAGGCTTATGGAAATAATAAGAAGGAAGCCAAAGAGGCCGCAGCTTCCCGCGTTTATGAAGAGTTATGCAAAACACAAAATACAGAGGTGACACAACATCTGTCTACTTGGATTATCTGTAATTTATGATTTGTGTTTGACATTCTATTTTGCATTTAAGGTGTTTGACGAGAACAGCAATAAAGCACCGGGGTCAGAGGTCGCAGCTTGTAGGTAAATAATGAACAACGATTATAATGTCAGCTTTTTATCAGTGCTTCTCAACCGGTCTTTCTTCAGAAAAAATAGGCTCTTTTACTATGTTTTTTCATGTGTTGATCTGCTTATTTTGTCCTTGATATAAGTCCTAGCCTGGACCGTCTGAGTTTGAGTATTGCTGATGATTCCCGAAGCTCCACGGCTGGCCACAACTACATTGCATATCTCAATAACTTCTGCCAGAAAAATAAACGTGTGCATGATTTCAAATTAGTGGAGAAAAGAGGCCCTCCTCACAACCCAGAGTAAGTCTTGCACAGCCCGTCACACAGCATGTGTTCGATTTGGAAAGTAAAACTGACATTTGCTTCTTCAGGTTTGTGTATAAAGTTGTCATAGACGGGAAGGAATATCCTGAAGGACAAGGAAAGAGCTCAAAAGAGGCGAAGCAAAACGCTGCTCAGCACGCTTGGACTGAACTTCGTGATCAGTGTGAATGGACCACACAGGTAGGACCCTTCAGAAATTCAGCTGTGTGTTTGTAGTCTGTGTTAGTGTTGACTAATGCACATGTATGTTTTATAATTAACAGAGTTCGGAAGATGACACCTCTTCACAAACCCAAGAGGCGGCGTGAGTTTAAAGGAATGAAACAACATTACGTTGTGCATATAATATGTGACCCTGGACCACAAAACCAGTCACATGGGTCAAATTTTTTAAATTGAGATTTATACATCACATGGAAGCTGAATAAATAAGCTTTCCATTGATTTATGGTTTGTTAGAATAGGACAATATTTTGGCCGAGATACAAGTATTGAAAATCTGGAATCTGAGGGTGCAAAAAAATCTAAACATTGAGAAAATCTCCTTTAAAGTTGTGCATCTATGTTCATGATTGTGATGCATTCACTCACAAACATTTATTTTGTATATTTCCGATAGGAAATGTACAAAATATCTTCATGGACCATGATCTTTACTTAATATCCTAATGATTTTTGGCATAAAAGAAAAATCTATAATTTTGACCCATACAATGTATAGTTGGCTATTGCCACAGATATACCCGTGCGACTCGAGACTGGTGACGTGATTCAGGGTCACATATGTAATGATATAAAGATGCAATGCAGTTGACTGTTCATCTGTTTTATAGTCAATCTGAGGATGCTCGACTCTCATCAAACAGCCCGTGTGAAACTCCCAGCTCAAGTGATATCGTCTTCAAAGACCCATCTGCGGTCAGTTCTCCTATGGCCATAAGTCCTGTGAGTCCAGTCTGTGTTATTGGCAGCATTTGCATTTTTTACTTCAAGCAATAACGTATAAGAGGCTATTATTTTCATAAAACATACTGTATTTAAAAAAAATTTTATTTGAACTTATGAAATACAAACTGTTTTACAGTGTGTGAACCTGGAGCCTGTGAGACTGGATGTGAAGCCAAAAATAAAGTAAGTTTTTACAGTTGTTAAATGTCATATTTTAGATTTTACATAATTTTTTCATCATCAGTAATAAAAAATATACATTTTCTTTTAGATTAGCACCAACTTTTCTTCTGTCACCTAACGGCCTGGCCCAGGGTAAAGAGGTATTGGAACATTAACAAGTTTACAATAACAATAATAGTTTACTGTAACAATGAAAATGTTTAGGGAAGCAAAACATATGTGAGGTATCGGGTTGTGTATGCTGTGCTTCATTATATGATAGAGCTGCACGATTAATCATTAAGAAATTACAATCTCCATTCAAATACCCATATGATCTTATTCCTAAATGACAGCTATTAAACCTTTGACAAGTACGATCACAGCAAACATTTAGAGAGCAGATCAAGTATAGGCATGAAATATCTTTCCAAACACACAGTATCATTATTCCTGTCTTACAATCATTCAAATGACCACAGGGATAAAAGTTTATAAAAGTTTAGGGATATAAATACTGATGTCTACGGTATCAAAATAGAGTAAATCACCTTCTTTTTTTAATGTAACTTGATGCTTCAAATAAAGAGGGTATTGATACATTGTGACAGTTAAAATTTTTTATTTGTCATTGAGTCATTCATTCAAGAGACTCATTCAAAAAGCAGATTCATCTAGTGATGAAACAAGTGAAGTCTTTATGAGTGAGTCATTGAATCATACTCTCAAAACATAAATTTTTTTTTTTTAATAATTAATTAATTAAATATTTTTTGTCAGAACCTCTAGTAAATGACATGTTATTTTGTTTAGTTGTCTATTTAAAATCGTGATCTCTATACGAGTATCCTCCATAAAGTAGTGGCTGTAAAATGTACGAGGTAAATGCAAAAGAATCTGTAAAACGAGAACAATGGAAAGGGAAATTCAACTTGGTGTTTATGAATCCAGTTTCAATGCATCTCCAAAGTAAGAAAAGTGTCTTTTAAATTAGTTTTTTTCTTTTATTTGATTGTTTCTTATATTTTCATTCACAGAATGTTCCTAAAATGAATGGACACAATCTGGCAAAGTCATCTGGAGATCAACCTTCAAACCAAGCTGTAAAATCAAGGCAAATCATAACCTAATTGTTTTCATTTTTAACTATGCAGTTTATTACAAATGTTTTTGTCAATCAGTAAAGCTTTTTGAAAATAGTTATGTTTATCTTTGTAGGTTTTTAGAAGACTTTGACTCAATAACTGCGATTGGCAAAGGTGGCTTCGGACGAGTTTTCAAGGCAAGACGAAATCTGGAGAACAAATATTATGCTGTGAAGATCGTGAAGAGTCGAGAGTAAGTCAATTAGAAGTTTATCATCTTAATGTCATTTAATTTGTCTTTTAATTGCTTGTATGTCTATGATGTCTAAGAAAAGGCACAACAGCAATATACCTTTTTATTTTTGTACCACATCTACATAACGTTATGATATCTTCTGTTTCTCCACAGAAAAGCTCTTCGTGAGGTTGGTGCTTTGGCTGATTTTAATAACGCCAACATCGTCCGCTACTACACAGCTTGGGAAGAGGACACGGCGTACAGACACGAGTCTTCAGAGACCCTCTCAGAGTAATTCAGCAAAACACAATTAGATCTAAAACGAACAAGAGTCTGCCTGACTAGGGTTGGGTATCGTTTGGATTTTAGCGATTACGATTCTTAGCGATTCCTAATTTCGATTCCAATAAGGTTAAAAAAACGTAGATATCATTCACATTTATTTGAAGTCTTATTGCAAAACATTTCATTGTTGCTGAATACCATGAACAAAAATCAACAGGTTAAAGAACACTTACACAAGGAACTTTTTGTCTGTGGTTTAAAAATACCATAGTGGAAATGACTAGCCTAACTAATATAAATTTCATGCATTATTAAAGCCAAGTAAATACTTATCTTAAATAAATAAATTATCAATCGCAGCAAATAAATACAACTGAACAAAGATACGTTTTAAATAAAGTGTTTTAAGATTTTCAGGTACACAACCTAATCAAATGAAAAATAACATTGCACTTTATAAATAAAATATACATTACAAATATAGTTAAAGTTATTCAGTCAAGAAAAGTGAGTGACTTTTCTCTTTGTCTTTTGTTTGATTAGTGTTATTATAGAGACGGCTGCAGGAATATTAGGCTGCTGTCACCTTACGAGCTGCACTATATACTGTTACTCATGCCTGCAGCTCAGAAACAGTGTGTGAGTCGTCTTGCGCTTGATTAGTTTAAAATTACATTAAAATAACTTTTTCTGTGAGCACATTTTGGATGTGTGCGCAGCACAGAAAACAGTGCACGAGTCGCCTTGCACTTGAATGGTTTAAAATCATATTAAAATGCTCAAAGGAATCAATTTAGAGGAATCTAAATTTTAATTTTATAACAAGTATCCGATTCCTGACCTCAAGAATTCGATTCCAATTGTGGATTTTTCGATATCCAACCCTATGCCTGACTGAAAGTGTCTCATGACTCCTCGACACAGACGCAACGCACTAATAGCAATGCATATATATTGGACTTTTTTAAAAAACAAAATTTGTTCTGCTAAAAATCCATGTATCTGTTGGCTTTAGTTCTAGCAGTGGCCAGGGGACAAAGTTCCTCTACATTCAGATGGAGCTTTGTGAGGGAGACACGCTGCGTGTCTGGATTGATAAAAGAAACTCTCCAAAGGAACGTTTCCCAGAGAGGAGAACGGATGCGGCACGGATCAGCAGAGAGGTGCTGACGGCCGTGGGCTGCATTCACTCCAAGGGCTTGATCCACAGAGACCTGAAGGTGAGCACCTCGCTAAAATGAGCTTACATCAGGCTCGGACACAACTCAGAAGAGCTCATAAATTGTGAATTTAAATGCAGACATATAAGAGGTCATTGTACTGTAAAAAATATCCTGTAAGTTTCAGAACTCAAAACTTCCTATTTGGTCCAGAAACAACTTTTATTGAAATTAAAGTTTTGTCTCAGTATGAAGTCATAATGAAAGACCGCCTCTGCAGGAGAAGACCGACGCCCACTTCTACATCATTGCCTCTTTAGCCCCGCCCACCAATTCACACGTCATGTAGTAAATACAAGAGAGTCAAAAAACGTCTGAAACTCCCTGAAGGAGGGAACGGGAGATGTAACATTAACATGACAACATAATTGGGATCGCCTTGAGAGACCAATCTACTTTGAGAGTATTAAAACGAGCCATGCGATAATTGCATTAGCTGCTATGCTTGCAGTCACACGCTACATTCAGCATGTATGCAGTTCATGCCCAGGGATGCAGGAGTAGTTCTGAAGCCTAATCCTGCATTTATGCCCAAAATAGTTAATTCTATCACTCCTTTTGAGCTAAGAGCTTTCTATCCACCACCTTTTGCTTCATCAAAACAGCAAAAGCTAAATGAGTTGTGCCCAGTGTGTGCTTTACGTTCGTATCTTGGGTGAAACCACGTAGAAGCCGATTACGAAGCAGCGTTTGTCGCACTGGATAGTGGAGGCGATTTCATTGGCATATTCCAGTAAGGTCGTGCGACCCCAGCTGGTTTACGTACTCAACAAGGGGAATGTCAACTTTGTCACAATACAGAATATTTGTGAAGATTCTATAAACTGGATGTTACAGCTCAAACTTTAGCACATGCAGTATTGAGCGTTGGAGTTGAGTCATGACTCATGACTCGTCCAGTCCTAGAGGCGGTGCTGTGGTTGGCTGGGGTAGCCACTCCCAGACACTACGTCATGTCTGCCAGCCAATTGGGGCTGGCGTAATGTAATAGGGCTTCTGAGGAATAAGCAGAAGGGGCGTATCCCATAGTGAGACACTTCATTTAATGCCATCAGAGAACTGGGGTTACGCAAGTAACCTATTGTTCGTGTTCGCTTCATTTTGAAAATGTTCACGTTGAAAATTATTTTAATATGCTGAACTGTTACCCAATCACAGCAGTGGGTGTTTGCTTCCAAGTCGTGAATGCATCATGTCTATCAAAACATAAAAAGTTTGAAAGAGAGGATCAAAAACAGGATAGACATATGACTTTGTTTTTTTTATGTAAAAATTTGTTAAGAATATAAATGGACCTCTGAGAACATTATATAATAAAAATAAAAATGCAGTTCATGACCTCATTAAGAATTGGCTCCCATTTAATCCTTGAGTGTGAATTTGAATTGAATTGGCCACAACATAACAAAATGAAATTGAAATTGAAATGACAGCAAAATGAATTTATTAAGTCAATGCAGTCACCCAACTGAGGAATTTCATTAGTAAATGAAAATAAATATATTAAATGTAATGAAAAATATATGCCTATATAAGTATCATTTCAGACATGAATTATTAACATGATCTAATGTTTCTGGAATGAATGTTTATGTTCTTCAGTAATATATACTGAAAAATGAAATGTATTATTTAAAAACTACAACAATAAATTATAATTCATTACATTATAAATCAATTCAAATTATAATTACAATTCTACATTCTGTTTGCAACGGGAACTCAGATTAAGAAGGTAAATTTGAATCTGTGTTATTTTAGTGTTATTAATGAACTATTTGTATTTATTTTTATATTTTCATTTTAAAGTTTAGTAATTTCATTGTGTGCATTTGTCATTTTATTTTTTTCATTTTTAAAATATGTTTATAATATAGTTATTGGGTTAATTTCAGTTATTTATTTCAAGCAACAACACTTTATGGATTTTAGTTTTAATTATTGATGATAACCCTGGTTTGAAGTGAAAAGAAATTCCCAACTCCTGGTTTCCACTATAACCCTGGTTTGCACACAGTTTTGATCGCTCTCTTTCTTTTTTTAAGCCTGAAAACATCATGTTCAGCAGTGATGGAGGAGTGAAGGTTGGAGACTTCGGCCTCGTGACTGCAGCAGAAAATGACAACGATGAGCCTCTGCTGGAACGGACTAAACGAACAGGAACCCGGAGTTACATGAGCCCGGAGCAGGTGAGTCATTCAGATCAACGTGGTGAAACCACAACCCATAATCCAAATACAAACTATTGGAGTGTTCAGTGATGAATCATGCACAGGAATATGCATTTAGAAAGTAGAGTTTATTTTGATTTCCTCTTGATTATAATGATCCATACAGTGCTTTTTATTGTTGCAAACTGAAAATGTAGGCGACTCAAACATCCTATGACAAAAAGGTGGACATATACGCTCTGGGCCTCATATATTTTGAGCTCATCTATAATCTCATCACAGTGCAAGAAAAGAAAAAGGTTTGATTCATCTTTTAGACCTTTATATAATAATAATACAATCTATGCATTCATCCTAAACTATATCTGGTATGTTATAAGGAATAAAATATTTCTCTCTTTTTTTGGTGACTTTTAGATTTGGGGTGATATAAGAAATAGGGTTTTTCCACCTAAGTTCTCCAAGGAATTTAGCTTTGAGGTGAGTGTAATTTCAGGATCAAACTGTTGAAATTGAGCATGCTTTTTCTTTTGTGCAAGTGCTGAACATATGCTGAAATGAACAATGCCTGGGTCCGTGTACTTTTGTGTCCATTCCTTTTTCCTTTTTTAACTCGTAATTGAAAAAACGAAAAACATGCTTTCCTCTTTATTCGTTTTTCGACAGGTGAAAAAATATTCACATACAAACTTATTGTCCTTATATACAATGCTTATTTAATTGAAAATCAAATAATTGGCATACAACTTTTTTTTCCGTTTTACAAAAACGCGAAATTTGATTTCTGCATTTTATTTGTGCATTTCATGGTATGGTCGATGAATTGTCCAGAGGGCTCGTCCAACCCGACTTTCTGCGGCTCGAATTCCCTTTGCTGCCAAATAACCGGTCATCAATTTACGACTGTAGGTTGGTCCTGCCTGTAGAGTGGTGGAACAAATTAACTGGAACACAATGGCCTGGTTTCGCAGACAGGGCTTAGACTAAGCCAAGAATAGGCCTTAGTTCAATTAGGACATGTAAGTAGCTTTTATAAACATGTTTTCAAAAAACAAAAAAACCTTACTGGTGTGCATCTTGAGACAAAAGATCTCAAGACTCTATCTCAGTGCAAGTTGCTTTCTGTTAAAACAGCTCAAACTTGCATTTTAGTCTGGGACTAGTTTAAGCCTTATCTGTGAAACCGGGGGTGTATGGATTACAACAGACAAGCCTATATTAGTTCTCAGCGGAGTTGTTTCATGCAGTGTTTTTAAGTTTTATTAAGTTTAATTAAAGTTTTTAAGTTTTATTAAAATGTAATAAAAATTGCATTTAACTGTCATTGTGAACAAAATATGATGTGCGATACCAACATCTGCGTGCGCTAGGTTACGGTGTAATCAGATTTGTTTAAACCTGCCATCCGGCAGTGTATGTTGATAAGCCATCTTCCAAGTCAAATACACATAAATGAAAATTATTCACGTAGAAATTTTTTTTGCACTAAACAATTTTTTTCTTCAATTTATAAGACTCAAAGCAGAAACATTAAAATGATACCCATGGCTATATCATGAGAAAAAGTTGTCGCAAAAGCACAGCATCAACTGCTATACAGTAATATACAGTAGCTATATATTTTTAACTTCTGGATAATGATTTTATGTAAGTAATTCATTAATTCAATTCATGAGAGTTACATTTGGTAGAGACACCCGTCACACCCGAAAATGACAATGACTACAGCTTTGGCGAGATAACACCACAAGTCACATAGCCTGTATTATAACATATATTACGTTAAAATTGCATTACTGTATTTTATTAGTTACTTCTTGTACTGCTGTCGATACAGCTATCTCCAGCTGAGAGTCAGAAACTACGCATCTCAGGCAATAACTGGCACAAAATCTTCTCACACTCCTCGCCGAGCAACCTCACCCGACACACCAAGTGCTCTGCAATGTCCGTGTGTGTTTTGTGTTTTAAAATCATGTCAGAAATCACCTCTCTGTAGACATGGATCTTCTCATTCAGCACTGTGAGAAAAATGTAATTGCCGGGTTCTAATATGGCCTTAGAAAACCAGTAAAAAAAAAAAAAAAATCCATATTCATTTGTGAATATTTTAAATGTTTAATAAAGGGGCAAAAAGTCATAAACAAAAATCTGACAATACGTCAATATTAATTTTTTTGCGCAGCATTTGGTGTGTACAGTTCAAATTCAAATTTTGGTGTTCAACTTTGCGTTTTAAAAATACAGCAATCGTTCATTTTTCGTTTTTCAATTACGGGTTAAAAAAGGAAAAAGGAATGGATGCAAAAGTACACGGACCTGCCTGCTATGATCACTTACTCAAAGATGAGCGTTATCTAACATGCTGTCTCTTTTTTCTCGGGTGATGCTGATGAAATAGCACAAGCTCATAGAGCGAATGTTGAGCGCCAGGCCTGAAGACAGACCAGACGCCACAGAGCTGATCAGAGAACTGGATCAATTCTTCACAGTCCTGAAGACGGATAAAGACATCAAGACCTTCTGATGAGATCTCTTCTTCTCTTTATGCATTTATAATTATAGCAGTTGCTTATACTGTAACATTTCAGGAGAAGAAGATGCTTCTATAGAGCAACTTACAAAGAGTGCTTTAGATTCAGATTGATAGTCAACAGATGGCGAGTGTGCTATTCAGTCTGTAAAGCAACTACATTTTTAAAAAATGAAAATTGTGTCATGATTTACTCATCATCATGCAGTTTTTTAGCAGAATGTCGGTTCTTTTCCATATATCAAAGTGTGTTCCACAAAAGAAAGAAAAACTTGTGTTACAAAAATGACAAAATGTTCAATTTACATAGTCTAAAAACTCATTTCTGATTCAGTCCGTTTCTTATGTGCATGAATTACATTTGGAACAGAAGTTGAATCTGTCAGCTTTTGTTATTGTGTCTGTATTGCATAATATTCTGGAGCTAAAATCATGGAGCTTTTAATCTCGTCTACAGGTTATGGAATCACGTGTCATGTGGGAAAAAGTGGTACATTTGGGGCAATATTTATTTTCTTCTTTTACTGTTTGTGAATCTGATTGGATATTGTTGGCGTGTTCCTGTGAAAATAAAAATCCTTAACAGTACATAAATACTAAAACTGTCTGGCTGTCATTGTAAATAAGAATCCTATTGACTGCGTAAAGGTCAAAATAAATGCATTCTCCTTCATATGCGTCAAGATAAAATGTCAAAATTAGTTTGACAGCTGATCAAAAATATGATCAGATTATTCCAGAACGTGTCAGCTAAAGTTTTAACATTCTTGTAGATTTAAAAAGTTTTGTTTTTAAGGAAAAGGTCAAAGTGTTAAAAGTCTTCATATTCAGTATCAAAAGGGAGTGACCTCATGTGGTAAAACGTGAAACCATTCGTCATGTACACGTCAGAGCAGCGAACTTATGGTTACCCTTTACCTTTGGTTATGTAAGCTCTTTAATAATGAATGAATATTTAAATAAATAATTAGAGAATACATTTTGTAATATATTAGACTGACATGTTTCCAAATCACCCATAAACCTTTCCCCAATAAACTTTTTATTTTATTTTATTTTATTTTTATGCTATAGTAATTTTCCTTTTTTTCCCTAAATAGTGTGTTGTGTATATTTTAACTAAGCAATTGAAGAATAAAAATAAACGTTTCTAATACTGACTCGAAACTTAGAGATGGGCAGGTTATAACGCGTAAGTACAGCTCAGCTGAGGAAAGCGAGGAATCGAAACCGAAAGTTCTAGAAGGGCTGGTTTAAATTCCCACACGGAACTCTTGTATGAGTTTTTGGTCTCTAGACTGACCGGAGAAGGAGCAGGACAAGAGTCTGACAGCATCTGAGCTATATTAAAACATTTGGACAGAAGCAAAATGTCTGCCGACTCTGAAATGGAGAGGAAGATCGTTGACTTCTTGAGACAAAATGGCAAAAGCACAGTTTTAATCATTTTTAAAGAATTCGGAATAAACAGATCCACCGCGAACAGACATTTGTACACCCTAGAGAGATCAAAACAGGTGTTTAGGACAAACGAAAATCCTCCTGTTTGGGATCTAATGGAGAAGAAGAAGAACGAGATCAAACACACAATCAAACCAGAGCAGAAGTCTGTGACGAGAGACACAAGAGAGACGAGAGACACAAGAGACTCATGCGAAGAGAAACATGTGACGGATCTGCTGAAATCAGGAGGTTTAAAGGCCTGTCACATCGCCAAATCCCTGGGACTGCCAACAAAAAACACAAAGAAACAACTGTACATTATGGAGGAGAAAGGTAAAATACAGAAATGTAGTAAAACCAGCATCTGGACACTGAATGACGAGGAGAGCAATGAAAGTTACAACCAGAGGTTTGTGTTGTGTTTATTTTATACAATCGTTATTTATAATGACTCTTTGCATTTGGTGTGCCAATGTTTTTATTGTATTTTTATTGATTTATGATTTGTTATTGATTAGTTCCTGTTCCAGTGATCATAGACTGGGCTCAAATTCAGGGTAAGCAATATTTTGTGTCCACCAAAGTAACTTGTTTAACTTACAGTATAATATTCAGGGGGAAAAAACAAAATGTTTTAAATGAATGTTCTGTTAATAGGATAATGCATAATGCTTTGCTGCTGTATATTGCTGTTTGACATGTTTCTATCATCTATAGGTTGTCTCAGAGTTTTAATGTGATCACAGAGCTTGGTAAAGGAGGCTTTGGATGCGTTTATAAAGTAAAGCATAAATTTGATGGCAAGATCTACGCCGTAAAGAAAGTCGTCTTAACTGGGTAAGATTATACAAGGAACAACAAAGTTATATCTAATTTTGGAAAGGACAGTTGTCATGAGTATGTGGTATTAAGAAAAAATCACAAAATTGACATGTATTTATGCATACATTCATTCATTTGTTTATGCATTTAATTATTTATTCATACATTTATTTATTTATTCATTCATGCATTAATTCATACATTGATTTATTCATGCTTTTATTTATTATTTATTCATACATTTATACATACATTTATTTATTTATTCATTCATGCATTGATTTATTCATGTTTTTATTTATTATTTATTCATGCATTTATTTATTTATTTCATGCATTAATTCATTAATTTATTAATGCATTTATATATTTATTCATGCATTAATTCATACATTTATTAATGCATTTATTAATCATGCATTCATTCATGCATTTATGTATTCATGCATGGATGCATTCATTCACTCATGTATCATGCATTTATTTATTTTATTCATACATTTATACATACATTCATTTATTCATGCATTTATTTATTCTTACATTAATGTATTAATGCATTTATTTATTCATGCATTAATTCATACATTCATTAATTTATTCATGCATTTATTTATTTCATGCACTAATTCATTAATTTATTCATGCATTTATATATTCATGCATTAATTCATACATTTATTAATGCATTTATTAATCATGCATTCATTCATGCATTTATTTATTCATGCATGGATGCATTCATTCACTCATGTATCATGCATTTATTTATTTTATTCATGCATTTATTTGATACAGGAAAGCTGATTCCGAGGTGAAGGCATTGGCCAGAGTAGATCACCCAAACATAGTGCGCTACATTACATGTTGGTCAGATTCTGAGACCTGCACATCAAACCAAGTGTCCAAGTAAGCAAGTCTCCATCATTTTTTCATAAAACACTGAGTGCTTCTCAATAATGACGTTTATGTGTTTTATGTTCAGCACATCAGGTTCTTCATCAGATGTGGTGACCTTTGATAGATCTGGATGTGAAGAGAATGATGATGATGATGATGACGATGACGATGTCAGTGATGAAGTCACATCAGGAATGGAAAGTCTGAGAGTGACAGAAGAGTAAGTCCAGCAGTCGTCTTATGAGATGTCACATGTAAATTAATATAATTTAGCGTGATGGTCCTTTAAGAGTGAACTATTATTACAGAGTTAGCTCAACTGGTAGAGATAGAATATGCACATACTGATAAATTGTGTAACTTGAGTTGCATCAAGTTCATTTCACATTTACAGAAGCACAGCAAAAAAACATCCTGTTTCATTTTAAGGGCCAAAATGGAAAGAGGGGAAAATGAGCATAAAATTATTTAACATGCACAAACTGGAGAAAAATAAAATGTTACAAAATATAACGAAAAGACCCCTTTAAGATAATACCACACATTATGAAATATTAACCTACAAGTCAAGCCTGTTCTTTCTCTCTGTGTTTCAGCAGCAGGACGTATTTGTTTATTCAGATGGAGTTCTGTGAGGGAGGAACTCTGACTACATGGATAAATGACAGAAACTTTAGGGAAATTAAGAGAACCACAATGGATATCCATCAAATATTTTATGAAATTATCAGTGGAGTGGAATACATCCATTCAAACAATCTCATCCACAGAGACTTGAAGGTATTTCCTTTTAGTTGATCGGAGGCAACTAAACTTGTGATTGAACAGATAAGCATTTTACCCATATGTATTTTCCTTTTAGCCTGATAACATATTGTTCGGCTCTGATGGCCAAGTGAAGATCGGAGACTTTGGGCTGGTGGTGCATCAGACCAATGACAGCGGTGACCCCATAGAGAGGTCAAACAAAGGAACACCACCATATATGAGTCCTGAGCAGGTGATGATGACACATTTATTGTCTCTCAGAGAAACATTTAGACTAAATAAAGACACTTAAATAAATGTAAATAACTGAGTTGTTTTACCTTAGAAAAATGGGAGGAATTATGACGAAAAAACAGACATATTTCCACTTGGACTCGTATGGTTTGAGATGCTCTGGAAAATATCGACTGGCAGAGAGAGAGCGAAGGTCAGTTGTATTTAATGACAGTGCATTACCAATATCTGCACACACACGAAAAGTATTTTAGTATTTAATCCGTTTTTGTTTTGTTTTTTGACGTTGCAGCTGTGGCCAGATCTGAGAAATCAAAGGCTTCCGGAAGGTTTCTGTGACAGTCATCCGACTGAAGTAAGAAGCTTGATTTTACCTTCAAATAAATGTTGATTTAATTAAAGGATTAGTTCACCCCAAAATTAATGATTTCCTAATAATTTACTCACCCCAATGCCATCCAAGATATCCATGTCTTTCTTTCCTCAGTGGGAGAGAAATTATGTTTTGTGAGGAAAACATTTCTGGATTTTTCTTCTAACAATGGACTTCATTGGTTACCATCGTTTTTAAGTCCAAATCAATGCAGTTTCAAAAGTCTTTGAAGTGTTTAAACGGGCTGTACGCGATCACAGCTGAAGAAGAGGTTGTTATCTAGCGAAATGATAGGTCATTTTCAACAAAAATTAAAATAATTTATAGACTTTTTACCTTCAATAGTTGGGATTGAGCTGATCAACAAACGGACAGGGAACTACGTCATCACGTTGAAAGGTCACGCTGGCGCCGGTGGAAGTACCGCCCCACTGTTTACAATGCGACCGTACGTAGGAGGATAGTTCAAATAGTATTGTTTGCTATTATATATAGTAATAGTATTCAGTGAATATGAATATGAATAGTATATGAATAACATTCTGATGAATATGAATAGTAGTTCAAATACTATTGCCGGCGCCGGCGTGACCTTTCAACGTGATGACGTAGTTCCCTGTCCGTTTGTTGATCAGCTCAATCCGAACTATTGAAGGTAAAAAGTCTATAAATTATCATTTTTTTGTGGAAAATGACCTATCGTTTCGCTTGATAACAACCTCTTCTTCAGCTGTGATCGCGTACAGCCCGTTTAAACACTTCAAAGACTTTTGAAACTGCATTGATTTGGACTTAAAAACGATGGTAACCAATGAAGTCCATTGTTAGAAGAAAAATCCAGAAATGTTTTCCTCAAAAAACATAATTTCTCTCCAACTGAGGAAAGAAAGACATGGATATCTTGGATGGCATTGGGGTGAGTAAATTATTAGGAAATTTTCATTTTGGGGTGAACTAATCCTTTAAGTTTAGCCTGTAATTTAGCTATGCTTCTTTTTCAGAATAAATTCATCAAGGAGATGCTGTCCTCTACACCGGAGGACAGGCCACAGGCAAAAGACATCAAAGAAAAACTTGAGATGTTTTTCTCTCTGGATCAGAATCTGTTAAGCCAGAAAACAATCTGAGATAACTGCCCCAGTTTGGTAGAGTCAACTCAAAATAATGTTTTACCGCAGAATACTCTTGATGATTCTACTGATTAATTCATGATTTAATGAACTGTTTAATGATCTCTCATTAGGGTGATAAATAATATAAAATCATAACATGTTGAGAATTTCTTCTAGTATATTTTATATATTTCACAAGTTGCAAATCTTGTTTTACTTTTAAAAACTGCATTTTAATAATGATGTGAGGCTACTTTTTACAAAAACCGACCATGAATGGAATTTCACAGCATTACTGTAATGTAGGCTGCAATATTAAGATGTATTTACAATTGCTACTAAAGTATCATGTTTCTCAAAGTTGCAATTGGATTTGGTTACAATGTAACCAGAATGCAACCAAAATGCATCGTGTAATGTGAACACATGTTGTGCATGCTGGGAATATTTCTGCTCAAGCTTATTTTTTGACATAAGTGCTGTATATGTGTGTGAAAGAAAAAATAAAGAAAAAATATAATATGTCATTAATTATGTGTTGTTAATACTTACAATACGTATAATAATTCTTAATATATTGGATAAAGTATCAAACTCACATTTTGTTATAAATTATATTCGTTTTTATAACAAAAAATGATAGTGGCACAACAATTGAATTTTGTTTCATTGCTTTAGTTTAAAAGAATGTTACCATTGTGCCTTATAAAATAAATATATGAAAAATTCCATATGTTTTGCTCGATCGGAAATATTTTTTAAACATATTTTCTTGACAATATTGTTTTGACTGGTAATCATTTTATAGTTTTCCCCCCTGTTATTAATGATGGAAGATGGCAATGCTCGCCTCTTTCCACTAGGTGTCGCTGTAACTGCGCTGATTGTCCTCACGTGCATTTCTGTACTGCACAAAGTTTGTAAGTTATTTTTCCATACACGAGATTAATGTTAATGTTGCATTATACTCATTCATGTCGAAATTAGTGCAACTGCAAGAACTGAACTGACTTTGCTGTTGGTGTTGCCTTCAATGTCAAAATGTTTAGTATTATATATTTTTTTCTTTGGTTTTGATCTTCATATTTGTCAACTGTTCTATAGCCTACGGTCAAGAAATGATCGATAGTACAATTATTATAAATAAAAACATATTTTGACAGTAGTCATTTTATGTGGATTTATGTGGAAAAAATAGGTTTTGTGTTTAACATTACTCGAAGAGATCTTCATATTTTGTTATATATTAAAGCAATAAGCCCCGTTAAGCCGTGATTTACATTGAGAACATCTAAAGGGCGTTCGGGAAAGTGCCTAAAACCCCCTTTTCTGTTCTAAATTAATTGTAAATCACGGCTTTACGGGGTTTATTGCTTTTATAAAGCGGTTATTCCACATACCTGTCAAGGTTTTAAAAATAAATAAATATAAATAAACACACAGACACAAAATACGTAATGCTACGACAAAAAAGATATATTCTTCCGCCAAGCAATGTAGTTCTTCAGAAGGCGAATGACGCTCTGGCGCAGTAATACTGATGTAATGCGGTTACAGGCCTTTTTCCTCAGACTGTAATGAGGCATTTTAACGGTCATCACCATCGTAAATCCTGCAAAGTTTTTTATATTTTCATTTTAAAAAGAATGTATGTACATTTATAACACTATACTTTGTATTATATTACTTTTTTTTGCGTCAAATTACAACAAAACTAGTTAATGTTGCTGTGAGGCTGCGGCTGTGGGAGTGACGGTGAAGTTGACAACTCTTATCTCTTCCGAGTCCGACTGCCGTTATCAATCTCTCTCTATTTGTTTTCCTCTTTTAAAGATGTGAAACACTATTGTGGAGTTTTCCTTTCCTATTTGAGCAAATGGGCACACGAAAAATATATTTAATGTAGTCTCTCACTATAGAGGTTTACCAGAGAATGTCTAATATGGCGAGAAGTTTCACTCTCACTACACTTCCGGCTTTTGAACTGGTTGCAGTTCCACTCTGATTCCATATGAGGGCGCTCACAGGACGAGTGCAGAATGAATGGAGGTCAATGGCGGTATACCCCTCAAAATCCACTTTTCTCAGGATATCATTTTTTGTCTAGTAATTTGAATGTTGTATTCGAAAGGAGATGCAAAGAAATTACACATTGCTGGGTGTTAGATTTTTTAGAGTCACTTATTTGCTTTAAAAAAGTCTTTCAAAATGTCAGTGACGTCAGAATGCTGACGTCATTAGCAGAATGCTAGCGTGTTATGGGCAACAACAACTCAACCTGTAAGAAATCAAAACGACATAAGTACTCGTTCATTCAACTTTCGACCTAAAACCCATGTTGAACTTGCAAAATCTACAATCACATCTGAGATTTCTCAACGGCAATCGGGTGAAAGAGACAAATTTAGCCGTCTAGCCCCATTGACTCCCATTCATTTTGCACTCATGGCAAGCGCCCCCAGTGGAACTCTGGTGGTACTACAACCAAAATTCGGTACAATAGGGCTTAATAGGGAGTGGACAGGCTCTCCGTAGACGGGCTCTGGGTTTACCCAACTATGACGACTTCCGCTTCTAGCGCAGCTGAACCAATCCTAATCAAGGCATTTTATAATAACATAAATCGCACACTGACTGGCATACCTCAAATGTGAATTTTGTAGCCTTTTTAAGTGCAGTAAGTAGCTAAATAGGCTATGCAAGTGTATTGACAATTCTGACATAGTCATAAAACATGTAAAAATATAAAGGAAAAATGTGAATACAAACTGAACATTTATGATGCTTTTTTGTCCTTTCAGTTCATAGAAAAGAGCAGCATGAACATTATTTTGCCCGTTTATGCCCCACCGAAGAAAGAAAGTCATATGGGTTAGGAACAAAGGTGAGTACATGATCAATTACAACATCGATTATCCATTCAAATTAGTGGCCCAGATTGTATAATATTTATTTAGTTGATATATATATGAAGCTTTCTTTGTCCAGAGAGACACACCAACTCTAACAGTACGTCATGAGGCCAAGCGCTCTGTTGTACGTCTGAATGAATGGAGGCATTTGACAAAACAACACTCTTTTATAATGGACGAGTTACAGTGTGCATCTAAAGCATAGACTGTAAAAAAAGAAAAAGATATGAATGAGTATATTATTGGCAAGATCAACATTACTTCCATTGTTTACAAGAAAGCACATGCTGCTTCTGTTTAGTCAGCAATATGTTCACTTGATAATGTATTTTAAGGGTTTATGTTATAACCTATCAAATTAATCAATGTTATTTAATTTTTGCTGAAATAATGCAGGTAATCTGATCCAGTCTGTGTCAATCCGCCATAGGGTTCATGAATCTCTAGACAAGTCATTTTGATAGTTTCTCTTTTATTATTGTAGAAAACAAAGTCGGACAAAGTCTTACAAAGTGACACATGAGTGCAAAAGCTAACAAAGATACAAACTGTACAGTCAAACACTGAAAATGTATTTATAAAAACAATGGACAACAATCCAACCACTAATTCTGAACATTTCAAAATAAATATTTATTTTTTTATTGTCTTCATAAAATTATCATTCTGTTAATGCAGTTGTCTATAGAAAAATGTGTATCTCCAAAAATATAATTTTTCCATGGGAGAGTGTCAATATAGTTTCACAGTTCAGGCCAAGTTTTATTAAACAGGTTTGAGTCCCAGATCTGAATAGAACTGAAATGAAGATGCTGATTTTGTTTATAGAGCAGCAATAACGAAAAGAGCAACAAAAGGTTTCAGAATGTTAGTATACTTATCTAGTATACATAATATATGAATTCATATATTCTTCTGTAAATAATTGACAGTGTAAAATAGAACGCAATAATGAATGCTAAAAAAATTTGTCAGCATTGATTATGGAAGTATTTTTCCCATTCATTTTCTCTATAGGATGAAAAGTCGAAGGTATAAGAAATTGTACTTAATTTCTTTAATGAGGCAATGAACTACATTTCCCATGAGGCATTGCAAATAATCGAAGCAAAAACAACTGTACAATATAAAACTATTGACTTACAGTCACTGATTATAAGACATTTTAGGTTTATATTTAAATACAAATATTTTAAATATTTAAAAACAAATATTTAATACAAAACAAATATTTAAATATGTATAAGTATTAGTATGTGGAATGTAGAGAGGTCGACTCGATTAATTTGCAATGCATCATGGGAGTGGGCGGAACTGTTTCCATTGTAACTGGGACTTCTCTAATTGATCTCTCCTCAGAATTATGGGTAGTGTTTTTGAAATCACATTTACTTCTAGGGAAACATAAAGCAGGGCTTCACTCAGACGAGGACTCTATTGAAATCTGTGCATTATTGATAAGAATCTAATTCTTTATAGAGAAAATTATTGTTAGTTTTGTTTCCAGATCCCAGCTGTGGTATTATATTGAGATACCCTTATAAATATAGGAAAAAAACAATCTGTGGTATGTACAATTACCCATGACTGATGCCACAGTGATGGGGAATGTGCAAAATAATCAAACTCCTCATTGGGAAAGTTCTAGTAGGGATTTAACTCCTCTGGAACTAGATGAGACTCTTCACCTTCGACGTTTGCGGTGAAACTGTTCCTGGAGCTCCAGTCATAGCTGTCCGGCGTAACACTGTGAATGAAGAGCAATGGGCAATGAATTAAACTGTTCTGGTCAAATGAACCCTCTGGTGCTCCTCATTTAGGGGTCACACTCATACTCCTCGCGGCCAAAATCGACCGAATAAACCTCGATGAAATTAATGTGCGACATTTTAGTCAATAATATTATTCTTTAATAATTAGTATTTTTAGGAGATTTCATGGTATTAAAGAATATTCACCTCTAAATTATGCACCATTTATTTATTTATAAGATTAGAACTTTTTTTTTATTTCAATTTATGCAGTAAGTCAAAAATAGAACAAAACTTTAAAAATCCAATGAATGATGGCAGATTGGTGTCATCTGGTGGAAGGAAATAAAGAAAATCATCTGTAATACCATGATGTGACCACTATGTGTATACACAAGCCACGGAGAACAGTGTTTTCAGACATAATTACTTACTTTTATTAGGTTTTGCATTTGGATATTTATTTAGATATTATTAGACTACTTTTTGGTTTTAAATTTTTTATTTTATAGTGTCAGTTCTTCCATTATTATTATTATAGTCAAACACAGAGAATCCATAACATCAAAATATAAAAGAAAAAAATTACAAAAATAATAAGAAAATTATTTATCACAGTTTCAGAGGTTATCACATTAATTTATTTATTTTCTGCATCATGGCCGATTTGTGAATGGCACCCCCCATTGTTGTTGTTGTATTTCCCATTCATATCTAATGGCGGTCATTTTTGAGCACTAAGAGTACAATATTTTTTAAGACAATTTAGCCATTTTTTTGTGTTTTTGTGCCACAAAAGTCAGAAAGTTTTGTACCATTCCAATGAAGTTCAAATAAATAAATAAAAATCAAAACGTTACTTTGTTGTTCAAAAGTGAACGAAGAGCACCAGTGGGTTAATTCATTAAATGTGTGATGTTGTCATAAATTAAAGAAACACAACTCTCCATTGCATCACTTACAATAAGACCAGGAATATGCAATTGGAAAGTGAATATTATGACTTGATTTTAAGTGATTGATTAAAGACTGAACACCAAACTTGACTGGCATACCTGGCTTGAATGTTTTGTGGGATGATACTCCATGCGAGGTCATCATCGCTGTCATAACGGCGCGGGTTGTCAAAGAAATAAGCTCTAGATGAGAACATGTGCCCAGGGATCACTGCTGCACTCTACCAACCAGAGAGATGAGACAGTCATGTCATTTATTCCTGTGATTTACAGTCTTCAGTGTCACATCATTTATACCATTTAAAAATGATAAATCTCGTACCCGATCCTGAGTCGGCTTACGGACTCTGAAAAAGTAGACCACCAGGGATGTGGGCAGAAGCTCCCAAACAAACAGGATCACCCCAAAAACCACATAACCAGTATCGCCCAAAGTCGACTTCAGATCTGCCTGTAGAATAATATAAATTGCCAAATTCATCGAGACACATAAACCCTGTAAAGCCTGATATGTAAAATAATAGTCAGAAAAAAATTATATTTTAAATGGAACAGTTTAGTGAACTTTTAGATCAAATCTAACAAAGAGTTTGCATATGTGTATTCATATTTGATACATCAGGCTCATATACTGAGAATATGGAAGAAAAAACACCTCAGATGCCAAAACTGAGCAAAAATATCAGTCATCACTATATCTGCCAATAATACGTCTCAGTAAGATGATAAATGCTTAGTTTCATGATCAAGGCTCTGTATTTAAAAAAAATATATAATGCAATAATTAGACCTATAATGAACATATACGTTTAATTATTGCATTATATTTTTGAATAATGAACATATTCGATACTCATAATTTATCTAAAAAATGATGTATGTATGAATAATCAAGTAAACTGAAGCTGCTTCAGTCCAGTTTAAATATTAATAACAATATCAAATTTATTCTTACGTTTACTTGATAAAAATCTGATTTGACAGCAGAAAGACACGTGAAGCTCGAGCTGAAGGAGGACGTTTCTACAATTATACTAAAAGACTTTTACTTGATAAAACAGTTTTTCAGTCAGACATAATAAGGACTGGAGGAGATTGTGTGCGACATCAAAGTTTTGATCATTTTGATCAATTAGAGGGCTTTTGAGAAATTTGTGTATCAAATATGATACAGTATAGAGTTAATATATCATCATGAAAACAAAAGTACTAAAGACCCTCTTGAACGTTGGCTTAATTTACTTCCATTTTAAGTGTATTATTGCAAATTAATTAATGCTAATTGGCATTTGATACAAAGTGATACAGTTGATACAGATGTCTAGAGTCACTAGAGTTTAATTTGCATTGAACCTGGAACATTTTTTACCTTTCTGTTATGTGTATTTGGCACGTACTTGGTCTGATACGTTGTACCAGTCGTAGTCGAATGAGTTGATGCTCTTGATTTTTGTCAGTGCCAGCACCACTAAGTTGTAGCACGCGCGAGACGAGTACAGGAGGATCACCGTCACTCCGATTACAGTCACCTGACACACAGATGATCCCTGGACAGATGAGATGAGACATGACATTCAGACTCGATTATGGTAGGAAACACCATCCAATTCATTTTACAATGGATAAAATATACAGTTTTTTTTTTTTTTTTACAGGGATTCACATTGACTTTTTTTATCTATTCCACTCCATGGGGGTTAAAAAAAAAAAAAAAAACACCTCAGTTTAAAATGTTAAAGGGGTGGTATAATGCTGTTTTCACAAGATCTGTTCACAAGTCTCTGATGTCCCCAGAGTGTGTATGTGAAGTTTTAGCTCAAAATACCCCACAGATATTTTTAAATAACATGTTAAAATGGTAATTGTCACAAAAATGCACAGTTTTTGTGTCTGTCCCTTTAAATGCAAATGAGCTGCTGCTCCCGGCGCAGAGGGCGGAGCTACAACAGCATGTGTCCTGAAAATTTCAAAAACTTTTTTGTTTATGTTTAAATTGATGTCACTGATGTGGAGTTAACTATCTTCTAATCATTGATTATCATATTCTGTCAGCATATTATGATAATTCACATGATAATTTATAAATCGCGTTCCCGGGGACGGGGATTATGTAAATTTTAGGGTTTGTGATGTCACTAACCCGGGAGGAATGTTGTGTAGTCCCAACCAGCCGTTTGTTGTAGTCCTTAAAAAGCAATATCTTTAAAAGCAAATCTCTCCCTTTGCTTTGATCTTTGAGCGTTGTGACTTGGCATAATTTGTTCATGCTCAAACAGCAACATTACACACTAACTAAAGTTAGAAAAAGTGAAATCATAATCAACCACCCCTTTAAATAATGTTGTTATACTTGTACAATGACGTTGAAGAGAATGAAAAAGAATGAAATTGAAAATTAATCCTTTTAAACTGGTTTGATGTTTGACTGTGTTCGTCTGCAACCCTGTATGTAATGCGTTTGTCTGTTTTAGCTGATTAATGGAATATGCATCACATCAAAAAGTCTAAGGAGGGTTAAAAAACTGCCCAACCGTCCAATTCATCTTCTTTAGATTGACATATAGTGGACTTGGGAAGACTGGCACATTTTCAAAGGACAACCTGCTTTTTAAGACTGAAAATTAAACCAAGATAAAGTATGGAAAATACACTGTAAATGCTTTTCCATACTATCTTTTTTAAGAGACCGTTTCCTTCTGGTTAGCCCATTAAAATGCTTTGCCTGTTGAAATGGATCATTCGTTTGTGCTGAGATTCTAGGATTCAAAAACTTGCTACCCGGCTAACGGGGAACGCTCTCGGAACTTTAGCAAAACATTTTTTAAATGTTACTTCTTGTTTCAGAATGTTCAGAGAACTTTCAAAAGTAACATTCTCATAACATTTGCAAAATGGAATGTTCCTTTAATACTCGCATAACCAAGAAAAAAACATTCAGAGAACATTCATAAATAACATTTTTATAACTTAAATGAGAATGTTAGCAAGATGTTGTAAAGTTCTCGCCTTTTATAAACCACACCTGCCTTTCCTCTATATAGATTGTAGTATATTAATGTTGACTTTATTCTTGCTTTATTACACGGCTCTGTGGAATACTTGATTCTGATTGGTCAATCGTGCCATCCAGCGGTGTGTTATTCCTCGATAACAACCGCTGAAAACAGATAACACAGGCTCATCCGGGTCACTGAAGTCAGCAGCGCTATACGCTTGCTAGGAACGCTTTTTCTTCGTGGAAGTTTTGCGTTTGGTGAGCTAATAAAATATTAAAACTCTGTCAAATCAATATTTTGTATACAGTTATTTAATTATGCCATCCAGTATCAGGACTCGCTCTCTCTCGTTTCATACAAACGCAGCTGCTGCCATCTTGCGACTATTGTTTTGTACACTGTTGGATTATAAGATACAAACAAGTATGATTTTAAAACAGTTTCATCTCAAATCAATATCCCCATAATTATTTATGTGGCGAAATGCTGTGTAATAAGTGGTATGAACGTACGGTATTTCTTAAATGTCCGTCTTGATTGAACTTCCCGCGCTAGCAACTGCTTTGCATTTATAGACCTAATAAAATATTTAGACTCGGATCAATATTTTGTGTCTTAATTATTTACTTACGTGGCAAGTAGCCGCGTGATAAGCGTGATAATGTACATCCAGCCAGTTGTTATCTCAGAATAAACCCCCTTCAGGCTGATGCAAGACCCTGATCCTGATCACCCTGTCAGGGTTTATTCTGAGATAACAACCGGCTGGATGTACATCGTCCCTTACATATAACGTATCACAGCTTTCATCTGTTTTGTTTTGTCATTTGTGTATTTGTGTTTCATTACCTTGGACTCCAGGTAGATGTTGGCCAAAGACATCTTGGCGATCTTGTAGAGACACAGAGAGAGTGAGACGGCACAGAGGACAAACAGAGTGTCATTGATGGCCACACGCGCCAGAACTACAGTCTCTGTGTCGGTCTTTGTCATCTTCACCAGCAGCGCGCAGGTCAAGTTCACCAGCAGGAAGATGATGCTGATGCACAAGAAGAGCAGGTACAGCGGCAGCCTGACGACACAAGATATATATATATCATTAAAAATGATAAACAACAGTACTTTTAGAAGTACAGAAGTTACAGATGATAATTGTATGGATCCATATTCACCTGTATTTCTGAAGTTCTGGTGAATATTTAGACTTCGCCTTGAAGATGACCTGTCCCAGAAAACAAGTTAGTGTAAATATCACATGCAAAAATTATTTTTAAGCCAAGAATGACACATTCAGGATCATAACATTCAGGTCACCACACTTTGATCTTAACATAAACAAGATTGTTAAGCAAGCGCTTTTCAGGTTTTACTGCTCGCCTCCATTATAAACATTGACATGTCAACATGTTCTTATCATATAAGATCTGATTTAGGCAGTTTGAAGGACTAAAGTGTATGATTATGTACTGTAAAAAGAGAAAATGTACAGTTGCTACCTTAAAGGATTAGTTCACCTCAAAATGAAAATTTCCTAATAATTTACTCACCCCAATGCCATCCAAGATATCCTTGTTTTTCTTTCCTCAGTGGGAGAGAAATTATGTTTTTTGAGGAAAACATTTCTAGATTTTTCTTCTAACAATGGACTTCATTGGTTACCATAGTTTTTAAGTCCAAATCAATGCAGTTTCAAAAGTCTTTGAAGTGTTTAAACGGGTTGTACGCGATCACAGCTGAAGAAGAGGTTGTTATCTAGCGAAACGATAGGTCATTTTCATTTTTTTAAAATAATTTATAGACTTTTTACCTTCAGAAGTTCGGATTGAGCTGATCAACAAACGGACAGGGAACTACGTCATAACGTTGATAGGTCACGCCGGCGCCGGCAATACTATTTGAACTACTATTCATATTCATCAGAATGTTATTCATATACTGTTCATATTCATATTCACTGAATACTATTACTATATATATAATAGCAAACAATACTATTTGAACTATTCTCCTACGTATGGTCGCATTGTAAACAGTGGGGCGGTACTTCCACCGGCGCCGGCGTGACCTTTCAACGTGATGACGTAGTTCCCTGTCCGTTTGTTGATCAGCTCAATCAGAACTATTGAAGGTAAAAAGTCTATAAATTATATATATTTTTTGAAAATGACCTATCGTTTTGCTAGATAACAACCTCTTCTTCAGCTGTGATCGCGTACAGCCCGTTTAAACACTTCAAAGACTTTTGAAACTGCATTGATTTGGACTTAAAAACGATGGTAACCAATGAACTCCATTGTTAGAAGAAAAATCCAGAAATGTTTTCCTCAAAAAACATAATTTCTCTCCCACTGAGGAAAGAAAGACATGGATATCTTGGATGGCATTGGGGTGAGTAAATTATTAGGAAATTTTCATTTTGGGGTGAACTAATCCTTTAAGGAGTTATTCCAAACTGACCTGACCCTTAAAAATTACATTGGTGTGAATTAAATTATTTATAAGATTTTTTTTTTTTTACTTTTAATTTTAACCTAAAACTAAAAAAATCCAGTTCATCTTACACAGTAAAAGCTCTTTTATTCCAAAAATGCACTGTAAAAAAAACCCAGTGACAACAGGATAGTATTTTTCCGAACTGTTCTTACCCGTATATAAGTAAGTGGACGTGCTCGTTGAACATTTAAAATATGTATTGTTGCGTTAAATCTAAATTAGTTGGTAGGCATGGTGTAAATGATTCACAGGTTATTGCTGGTAGTGTCTTTTAAAGTGTAGTGTAAATGCATCAGACCGCAGTGAATGATTTCACTTCCCTTTTATTCTCACGCTGCACTCCCACACATATGATTCATTTGCAAATGCAGCTTTAATCACAATAAAACAGGAAGAATAATTCTACACTGCAACATCATTCAAACAAAATCAATTGTGTTTATACAATACATGTAAAACTGAATTTTAAGTGACATTAGCACTAGTGTGGGTGTGAATCAATAATAACCAGGCTCTTAAAGATGGACGTTTGAGCAGTTTTTAACCCTCCTTACACTTTTTAATGTAATGCATATTCCATTAATCAATTAAAACAGACGAATGCATTACATACAGGGTTGCAAAGGCACATCTTAGGGCTGTGCAATGATTAATCGCGATTAATCGCATCCAAAATTAAAGTTTGTGTTTAGATAATATGTGTGTGTGTACTGTGTATAATTATTTTGTATATATAAATACACACACATGCATGTATATAAGCTATTTGAGAAATATATGCATGTAAATACTGTATATATATTTATAAAGATTTTATATTATGTATAAATATAAATATTTTATATATAAAAATTTTTTTTCTTAAATATATACATGCATGTGTGTGTGTATATATACAAAATAATTATATTCACATATGCGATTAATCATTGCACAGCTCTAAAATAACCATAATGGTTGGATAAATAAGAAGGATTGACGTGAAGCAAAAAAGGAAAGTTGTTTCAGTGTAAGTTAATACAACAGATAATTTCTCTTTAGAATGAATTATGCATAATCAGATCAGGAACAGTATGAAAATATGTACATGATGTAAGCAACAGAATATCTCCTTTTGCTGTGCAAACTCCTTTTTTTTTGTGTGTGTGTGTGTGAGTGTAATCCGCTCTCATAAACTTACATGTGACCTGCAGTCTTAAAACCAGATTTTACCATTCAGGTTCAAAGGACAGGTTTGTGTGTAACTCACCTGTGCGAAGTAAAGATTCATGAGGCTGAGAGTGAAGAACTGCAGGCAGACGGGGAAACAGTAGAGCAGCCAGAAGGAGAAGGGTCCGAGGGTGTTCGCGGTCACACAGTTTCTGAAATAAAAGGAGAAGAGAAGCGCACGCAGAGCCGCCCACAGCAGACACAAGAACAGAAACACTGTCTGGTAGCTGAAGCGCTTGTGTCTGTATCTCAGCACCAGCCACAGCTGCGCGTACACGAACGCAAAGAGCAGTGTGTAGAAGACTGTGTACGCCACTGTTAAACCCAGCTTCACGAACGGTGGCACGGCCGGGCTGAGGGTCGGCAGAGGAGAGAGAGACTCGTTCTCCATCGGTCTCTTTTCCTACTGGGCTTTTCCTCGTCTGCCGGCTTCTTCAGCTCCTCCTTCTCGTGTTTGTAGACGAGAGAACGAGCGTGCGAGAGCAGCGCTGGGATTTAGGGGAAGGAAATGAGAATGAAAGAGGAAAAGAAAGCATGCAGCAGTTCCTCGTACGTGAACCGCATTCAGCTGGAAGGAGGGCGTATAATATTGTGCAGCGAACAGTGAAAGCAGGAGGACGGGGAGGGAGAGAACTAGGGAGGACGGGCACTGTGACGCTGTGTTGACGTGCTTTACTGTACCTTTAACCCTGTGCTCACGCTTCCCACGGGATGCTCGTGCTTCTCTCTCTTCCCGGTATGACTGTTCACAGGTTTGCAGGTTCAGCACATGCACAAGCTTCATTAGAGCGTTATTTTATTTACATAATGAAACGACTTTATACTGTACAAACCAGGGGCAACTACAACTACTACTACTTTTTTTCCTTCAGTTGGATCTCCATCTATTTTACTAAATTATACAACAGTATAGAAACTTGATTCTTGAGTTAAACTGAAAGATTGTCTGTTTACAGGTTTGCACGTATCTGCACATGAAGCTTCATTCGTTATTTACTTTACATAATGAGACACCTGTAAGCAATTTTAGTATAAATATGGGGCAATTGCCTCTTTTTTGCATTTTCTTTTATGATTTATGATTTAATTATTTTATATTATAAATATTATTTTTAATAGTATTATTATTATTGTTTAATATTATAATAATGATAATTATTACAATTAATTAATCATTCTTATTCTATTATTATTTAATTTATTATTTAATTATGAGCTTTATATATTGGTATTGGAATATTGGAATATATTGGAATCGAATTTTATATATTGGAATTAGTGTAAATCATTTTTATTAAAATATAGAAGTGTCTATAAACTTGAATTTGGTTGCCATTAGATATTTTTAAATATTCAATGTTTCAGTGCATTCATACAGATTGCCCAACCTCACATCCAAAATGAAATATGGGACAGTAGCTTGTATTTTAAATTATGAATATTGACGAATTGCTTTTGTTTCACATTTGTGAATCGCGTTGGATAAAAGCATCTGCCAAGTGTATAAATGTAATGCAGAAATGTAGCGACACTGTGATAATCTGTCATTCATGTCAGCTGTTAGCCAGCAATTAGCATACAAAACATACATTTTATACCGTATTTTTTGATGTTGACAATTGAAAGTGAAATGATTATACTGTACTTCTTTTTCCTAGGCAGAGAGAGAGAGAGAAAATGTTTCTGTGAAGTGTTATTTAATTATATATTAATTCATTTTAGTTTTAATTATAATTAAAAATGATCATTTAAATTTAATTTAATTATATGTATTAATATTTTGAGCAAGCTTTTATTTTTTATTTAATTTTAAGTTTGAGTAATTTTTTATTAGCTTTTTATATTACTATTTCAATTAGTTTAAGCTCAAGTTTTTCATCTAATATTTTATTATATTGTATATTATATTTTTTTATTATAATTTAATAAATCCAATATATTTTATTTCATAGAATATTTAATTTCAGCTTAATTTCAAATATGTAAATGATTTTTTAAATAGTTTTAGTTAACAATAACAGCACTGAATAAGTCTGACCTGTTTGTGTCACAGTCGGCCCTTTTTTTGTTTAAAAATGGTACTAAAAATAGTTTCTAAACCTTTCCTCTCTGCTTAACCCACGTCTTTATTTTCATTGACGATGCTGTATAGTTCTTTCTTGTGAATTTGCCAAAATCAAGCGAAGCTAATTAATATCCAGACTGGATCGTGGGACTGGTTTTTTGACTGGAGACTTGTGTGTTACTGTAACCTCAGTACGGGCTGATTAAATCTCTGGTCTGATATATAACTTTTAAGTTTCACCACAAGCCTCCTCAAGCCGTGAGAACCTTCTCTGTGTCTGCGCCTCGACTTGGGACTATATTTGTGAATTATTGCTGATGTAGCGTGGGTTCTCGTTCATGCAGTGACATGCAACTTGGCCCAGATGTCAGAGGTCAAGTACATCAATCAACAGTGCAGTAATAATCACATTAAAGGTCATGTGATGTACTTATAATGGGGAATGAAATGCATGCTTTATGTGTCTCAGATTATAATTTTGATCTAAACTTTGATTTTGATATAAAAGTCAATATAGCAGATAATAATATAATAATAATACACAGATAATATAATAATGTGTGGAATATCTGATTTCATTTTAGGTGAAATATAACCTAATGTTGACATGTTCTTGATGACGGACCATAAATACGATAGCAGGAGAAATAGGTTCCCATGTATCCGTTTGGCATTTATTTCTAACCTGTTTTTTTGGGAACTAATGGTGTGGGAAGTTGGTGAAGATGTCAAGCAGACCTCCTGCAAATGGGACCAATTCCAATTTAACATTCAACAGAAACCAAGCTGCCATTATAACATACTATTCAATAATTTGACCCTTGTTGCATGCCTGAGGACTTGGCAAACTTCATAAAGGCCTCTTCCATGGTCTTGTCTAGGGATGAGGGAGCGAGCCAGAGCGATGGTCTCTTTCTTCGTGAGGTCTGTGGCGCCAGAAGGAGTCAGTTCCAGGTGAGGAAGACCTCAAACCAGTCCAGGTACCTGATGAAGCAGGAATAATGCAGTTGAGTGTTGAATGTGACTTACAGTATGTTATATAAGCTTTGATGTTTCACAACACTAAAGGGGTTAGTTCACCCAAAAATGAAAGTTCTGTCAGTAATTACTCTCCCTCATGTTGTTCCAACCCCGTAAGACTTTCATTCATCTTCAGAACTTTATTCAACTATTCATTTTGAATCACATATTCAAGGCTCGCTATTGGCCGATGCTGGTCATGTGTGGGATGCGTGTGATGCTGGCCAATAGTGAGCCTCCGTTCTGACGTACAACCCAGAAGCGCTGCACTGTTACACTACATGAACTCACTCAGAGAAACACAGAAGAAAATGTTGAATAAAGTCGTTATTTGTGTTTTTTGCGCACAAAAAGTATTCTCGTCGCTTGATAAACTTAAAGGAACACTCCACCGTTTTTTGAAATAGGGCTTATTCACCTTCTTTCCTACATTTAGATAGGTGGGCAAATGCATTTTTGTCTCAGTGCATGCATTGTTTTAGTTTGACAGGGTCGGCGCTAGCTTAGCTTAGCATAATGAATGGAATCCTTTGTTGCCAGCTAGCATGTCCTGAGTAAAAGTGATATAAAAAATAAAAAAAACCCACCTAATTACTTCTTGTGGCCTGCGTATTCACAACGAGTACAAATAGTGATGCAGATTAACACTAGGCGATTTCCTATGCATATTTTGACTTGGGACTATATTAGGGGGAAGCACAGGCGAAGCACTGCTACTTGGGCGCAGAGATATCACGCCCAAGTAGCAGTGCTTCGCCTGTGCTTCCCCCTAATATAGTCCTTAATATATAAGTCAATATCTGCCTAGGAAATCGCCTAGTGTTAATCTGCATCACTATTTGTACTCGTTGTGAATACGCAGGCCACAAGAAGTAATTAGGTAGGGTTATTATTTTTTTTATATCACTTTTATTCAGGACATGCTAGCTGGCAACAAAGGATTCCATTCATTATGCTAAGCTAAGCTCACGCCGACCCTGTCAAACTAAAACAATGCATGCACTGAGACAAAAATGCATTTGCCCACCTATCTAAATGTGGGAAAGAAGGTGAATAAGCCCTATTTCAAAAAACAGTTGAGTGGTCCTTTAAGGTTGAGCCACTGTAGTCACTTCGACTATTTTAACGATGTCTTTACTAAGTAGTTCTGACCATCAAATGTGAAGAACAAGTCCGCATAAGTTTCCATTGCACTTATGGAAGAGCGCCAGGTTGTTGATCTTCACAGAAAAGAGTTGCATGAAAACGAGCCGCCGGTGGGTCGTGACAGACAGCCAGAACACTGCTGTCTTGCAGAGATGACTCTTGCGGACCTTGTCTTGATCAAGATAATACCTGATAATGTTGAGGGTGGAGACATCTTGAAGAGCAAGGTCGAGGTTCTGTCGGTCACATGACTTGGTGAGGTTGAGCAGAGCCTCATGAGTGAGCTGGACGCCCTCCTCCTCAATGAAAAGCTCCTTAAAGTGTGTAAAATAAACTTAAATTATCTTTAAAATATATTTAAAATGATATAACCTACATATGCATTTCACATTCTTATTGTGACAAGAAAACATCCCTACAACTTCTGAAAGTGAACATCAGTGTTTTACTGTAGCATAAGAAGTGTTATTTTAACATCAGTGTAAACCACGGGGTTCAGGGGTTCAGGTTATCCTACATTAGGGTTATTTAACAACAGAAACTCAATAATCAAATGTAAAAATAAAACGCTACTTAGTTTTCACTGTATGAATGAAATATATACTGATTCTTATTAAAGCTACAAAAGTTATTCAGCCGAGAGCAGCGAGTGATTTTCTCTTCGTCTTTTGTTCATGACCCCCGTTATTGCAAACCGTTGCGATATGCATATCACGATATATACATTTGCGATATTTCGATATATTGTGCAGAGCCTTCATGCACACGCCCAGATCGAAGGTGTTGATGGTATACTTCTGACCGGCCTCAGCGGTAGCCTCCTCAGACTGTCCTGTAGTCCTCAAAAGTCCTGTTTGCTAGCATTAGTCAAAGGAGCCAACCACCACGTCTCTACGATGTTCTGATGCAGAGATATAGGTCTTGCTAAACGGTTGCTAGGGTACTGTTTGGTTGCTAGGGCGTGACTTCATAGCTGCCAGTGATGATACTCCAAAGGCTGCTTGTCAGTATGAATGATATAAACCAGCTGCAATCCCTCTATGACATTTGGATTTGAAGATATCCCTCTTTGGGTTTGGGTTGCTAGGGTGCTCGACAATGGTTGCTAGGGCATGGCTAGGAAGTGTTGAAGTGTTGCTGTTTGAACATCATACGCCCGATCGCTTAAAAAAAGATATCGCACACCTTTCCTCAATAATCCGCATGATTTGACGCCTCATTCATGGGTCTGTGACAAACAGGTCTAATGCAGGAAACTATTGCAAAAACAAAATAGCTAAAGTTAAAGCGTTATGAGCCTAAATAGCCTGTTTTTCACCAATAAAGAGTGGTTGTACCATGTCAATGACCTTTCCATTTGATTCCTGGTTGTGTGGTTCAGGAGATATGAAAATCTGCATTTTTCGCCCGTAGCGATGACATCACTTCAAGATGGCCGCCAAACGAACCCCATTGGACATTAGTTGACCTCGGAAACATCAAATATTCTTAACTAGACGCCATAAGAGTCCCGAAAAAACAGGTTACAAAAAAATGCCAGACGCGTACATGGGAACCTATTTCTCCTGCTAGACTAAGTGATATAATTTTTGGATTTTTTAAAAATATATATTATCGCATTATTGTTCAAATTGGAGTCATGCTGCTTTATAATGCATATTTCATGTAGCAGGATTGAGAAGAAGAAAAAAAATCAGCATTAAATACTGTCTTCCTTTAAGTTTAGGAGTGTGAACTTAAATGTAATTGGCCACAATGAATACAATAAACACAATGAAATGACAGAACGAGGAACTAAAGATGTTAAACACAATCACACAACAGAGGGAACTAACTGTGACACTATATTAGGCTAAGAGAAATACACAAATATACTTTATTTTACCAATGTGAGGGAAGATAAAATACTGTAAAATATGTATAGGTATGATTTAATTGGTTGAATTTCTCTGTCTTTTTTTATGTGGGACTTTTATGTTTGGTGCAGAAACATTTTTAATTGGCAAAATGGACTTTTATTTTGACAGGATAACACCTTGGAGGAGGAAGGCCTTCTTTAGAGAGATCTCAAGCCAGTTGAGAGGAAGGAGGCATGTGAGGTGATCCTTATGGATTAATTACTCATCGAGATTCAAGAGAAGACTTGTTTTTTTGGGGGTGTTTTTGCTATTTCATCACGTTTGGAGGATTATTATCATTTTCCTGGACATTTTGATTCATTTTTTGGGGCTCAAGGACTAAGGATTCACACATAAGGACAATACTTCTTCTCAAGCATGGACTATTAGATCAAGGACTCTCGGCTAAGTGTTATTTTTTCTGATTTGACTATTGAGTTATCAATATACTTTGTTGGTTAACCTGCTTATCTTTGTCTGATTTCAAGTGTTGATTCAGTGTTTCCCCTTATTCATTAATGCCTTGTGAGTGCCCTAAACTTTTAAGTGACTACTGGTTTACTTAAATTGCAAGCCCAGTTTGTTACATAACTTAGTCCAACACAGCAACTAAAATATTCAGATTTTTCGTATGTGTTTTGTTCAAGCTTTCCATCTGGTAAACGCACTTTATGTTGTTTTGCTCCCCTTTTTATTGTCATTTTGGTGTCATTGAGAAATGATGATGGAAATTGATGCATGCGTTCTTCCATAATGTATGTATGTAGTTAAACATTTATAAAATAAAATAAATACAGATGTCTGAAGAAGGAATTTCAAACATTCCTGGAAATGGCTCACAAATGTTGTGCATATTAAAGTAATTCATTCTGACACAACAGTTGCACGAATTTCTTTGAACTTCAGTCAATTTTAATATGATGTACTTAAAGTCAAATTTCAAATTAAAATTCAGCATTCAAATTTTATCCATTCAAATTTAGGAATCAATTATTTCTCACTTGCTTGTAGAGAGATGATTGACCAGTAGATGGCGCTGTTATTTAATATTTCACAGCACTTACTTACAGTTTATTTGTTTTACCTTCATGTTGTTTGATACTAACCCCAATCCCCAATTAACTAAAGTAACCATCCAAATCAATTAGTTTACATTCATATTCATCACTTGACAGTGAGTGATAATCTGGAATGCTCTCGTGTCACTGTTCGTTTGCACACAGTACAGTGAACTCAGGATATTACTGCCAATTATTGTGCCGTTTCAAAGGGAGTGTGATTGTGCCAAAAACAAGGCCTTGCTCCGATGCTCTTTTGGATGGTGCTCAATTATTATATCATCAAAAGATCAATCGCTGATGTTTGTTTAATGTCGCTGCATTAATTATGCAACATGATGTTAATGAGTAGGACTTCCTGATTTGCTGAGACAATAAGCGTTGTCATGAATATTCGTTAGGTTATGTGACTGGATGCTCCATGAAAATAACAACGTCATAATATTAATACAGATGATTTGTACATAAAAATTACAAATCCATGAGGATTTTCAATCCTGAGATGGAAAGAAAGCATTTTTCTTTTTTTCTGTGGAGCATATGAATATTTAAACAATGTTCAAACGACACTTTTTCCAGACGTAGGCTAAGTATATATATATACACACACACACACACACACACACACACACACACACACACACACACACACACACACACACACACACACACACACACACAATGTTGCAGTAGAAAAACACGTACAGTGTGTAAAGATATCATATATATTATTGTAGTTAGTAGCCTATAACAAATATTAAACAGAATAGTTAGTATAGGCTAGACACCAGAGGTGGGACCAAGTCATTGTTTTGCAAGTCCCGAGTCTATACATTCAATTCCCGAGTCTATGCATTCAAGTCCAAGTCAAGTTGCAAGTCCTCGAGTTTAAGCTTCAAGTCTTAAACAAGTCATTAGTGCTTTTTGTTAATTACTATAGTAAAGGAAATGTAATTTATATCAGGAAGGCTTTTAAAATATGTTCATGACTTAGCAGTTAAATTTCATGATTGCGATAAAATTTTCACAAAAAAAGGTAGGTCTAATATGTAGGTTATATACAAAAATTGAATTTAAGTTGTCAGACACTTCACAGTCTTCACTGCATAAATTAAACATTGAATAACATTTGTAGTTTTACTAAGGATTAATCTGTCAAGAGCAGTAAGTGATTTGCTCTTTTTCTTTTGTTCTTTGATTTATCATTAATAACTGAGATCACACACTTATGGATGAAAAAAAAAACTCATGGGAAAAAAATGGATGCTGTGTTAATTGCATTAAATATTTTTAATGCATTAAACTGAAAAAATAAATAAATAAATTGCATAGCTTGTTAAATTTGACAGCACTAATATATACATTTACAAACTTTTAAGTTAGATGTCATTAATGATAATCACTTCTTTTATGCACCCCACGTTTAATATACTGTTTTATGAATACAATGTATAGTTGTTTACAACATGGCTATGTGTTTGTCTGTCTGTTTAATCATTTTTGTTACATTTTCCAGACAGCTGATCAGAACTGGAACCCGTGTCTTCTGGATGAGAAAGCCAAGCTCTTTTCTTTAAGGTTTAAAACGGGGTCTTTTTCACTTTCAGGGTTATGAGTGGCAAAGTTAACCAGTATTGTTCACTAATACCGCTTGTTACTTCATTTAGCTCGTACGTTTGGACAATCTGTTTGCATACTGGAACGTGAATTCAGAGCTTTACTCCAACCACAACCCTGACGAGGCTCTGGTAGGCCTTCACATCTCCGTTTCATTCATCTGTGAGCCTGAGGAAAATCTCCCATCTTCATTGATTGTTCATTTGTATTTTTCACAGCGGCACCTGAAGCACAGTGTAGCTGTCCATAAACGCTATCCCTCAGGATTATCATTTCAGTGAGTTCCTTCTTGCTTTTCATTCTCAAATGTGTATTCAACAGTGTTTTATGATAATTTGTGACACTGGACCACAAAACCAGTCACAAGGGTACATTTTTTGAAATAGAGATATATACATCATCTGAAAGCTGAATAAATAAGCTTTCCATTGATGTATGGTTTGTGAGGATAGGACTATTTGAACATCTGGAATCTGAGGGTGCAAAAAAATCGAAACATTGAGAAAATCTCCTTTAAAGTTGTGCATTAATGTTGGTGATTGTGCTGCATTTACTCACAAAAATAAATGTTTTATATATTTACGGTAGGAAATTTACAAAATATCTTCATGGAACATGATCTTTACTTAATATCCTAATGATTTTTTGGCATAAAAGAAAAATCGATAATTTTGACCCATACAATGTATTGTTGGCTATTGCCTTAAATGTTTATTTATTTTTTTATTTTTTTTATTGAAAATAACAGCAAATACAGTTTAATCTACAATAACAATAGAATTATAAACAGTAGACAAATAGCAAGTTCAACAAAAAATAAAGTAAAAAAAATAATACATGAAAAAAATAAAAAAATAAAATTTGATCCAGGGTTAACATATAAATTAATATAAATTCAATAGAGATAGAAATGCCTCGAGTCCCTTTTTGTTTTCCTTATAAAAAAGCATAAATATTATACTTTGTGCACAATGTAACTGACTTTAAAGCTTTGGCATTGTTGGAAGAAGAGATAGTACCCAAATAACATTTCACGTCATTGCAAAAAATAATAAAAAGAGGTTTGATAGACAAAAATTTACACTTGTGTACAAAAAATTTGGCTAGAAAAATAAATAGATTTACAAGAAAATACTTGTCTTTTAGATTTTTGTCAGAGTTATAAAAACCAAATAAGACATCCTTAAACCCCAAAGAAAAATTGACTAATAAAGAAGCACGTGTACAAAATTTCTTCCAAAAAGTAGCTACATGAACACACTCCCAAAAAAGGTGAGGTACAGACTCGTCTTCCACTCCACAGAAGGAGCATAGGGGATCCAACTCAGGAAAAAAAAATTTGATAAAAAGATTGACTGGGTAAAATCGATGTAACAACTTGAATGATACCTCTTTAACCTTATTAGTGATTAAATATTTGTTGGATAGAGACCACACTTTCTTCCAAGGAATATCATTAAAACAATTATAGAGGGGACAGTAATAATATCATTCTGAAAAAGTTGTCTAATCTTTCTATTCCTAAGCTATTGCCACAAGTATACCCGTGCGACTCGAGACTGGTGACCTGATCCAGGGTCACATATGATAAATATTTTATTTTGTTTTGTTTTGGAGTTTGACAGCTGTGGTCACTATAAACAGTGTTTGTGAAAAGGCGAATAATGCTGTTTTTTTTTTTGTTTTTTTGCCACAATCTTTGTGAACTGGCAAGAGTTGCATAAAGACTATTCCGAAAAGTTCTCCTTTTTATGTAAAAAATAAATAAAATATCAACAGTAGGCCTATATCTGTTTGGAATGACATGAGAGTATCTTTTAATTTTTGGCTAACTTTAGAAGACTTTTGTCCCTGTGGTCCAGGGTCACATATGAAGTGGATGTGAAGTTTGGAATGATTTTACTTATCGCGAGAGGAAAAAAAAAAAGTTTTAGTCGCATAACATCGGTTAATGGAAACGCCGTCATTTCGCAATAATTTTTTGTCGACATTTAGAAAAATTCGCAAAAGGTTTGCGCAAATCTGTAATGGAACGATGCTTGTCAAGTCAAGTCAAGTTTATTTGTATAGCGCTTTTCACAATACAGATTGTATCAAAGCAGCTTCACAGTATTACATTTAAATAATACAACAAAGTTTGTTTCAAGAGGAATTTATTGATTGATCAAATTAAATTAAATATCCCCAAAATATCCCTTGTGCATTTTTTTTCTCTGATTCGATAATAAACTTGCGGTACTTCAGCGTCATCACTACGACACGGCTTTATTATGGCTTTTCTTCACACAGCGCGCGTTCCGGGACAATGTCACTAGGACCTCAACCCCCATCAATCCCGGGTCGTGTTTGCGTTCACACACAAGGCGTTTTGGCAATTTCGCGCTGTGTGAAAGTGGCTTAAGTCAAGTCCAAGTCATGCGACTCGAGTCCACACCCCTGCTACACACACACACACACACACACACACACACACACACACACACACTAACTTGGCTGTTTCAGATATGTTTCCCACTGTCAACTAACATCTGTGTCTATGCAGTAACTGCAATATAATCTGCATCAGCGTAACAGTTTTAGGGAGGAGCGCGAGCCTCACTCGGACACGCGCGTAATCTTCAGCCAGTCAGTCTCTCTCAGGCAGCTTCAGGTTCGGTTCGGGTCTGGAAATGGGTCGGCAGGGGCAGAGATGGTCAGCGTGGATCCTGCTATTTGGATTGTCAGTGTCTGTTAGCGGGATAACACGACAGGAACTTTTTCCATTCGGGAGGAACGCAGGCGATCAGTCTTTTAATGAAGGGAGCGATGAGACGCACGAGATCACTCTGGAAAAGCCCGTCACGTTTTACGACGAACAGTTCAACAAGATTTACGTGAGTGTTCCAGTTATTAATCATATTCGCGTCTACAGTACTGTGGTACATCTGATTCAGGAATAATATGACCCTAGAACAACATACATAATATTTAATTGCCATATTAATGCGTTATGTTCGTAAAATTGCCCTTCAGGATGCAAGTTACCTTGGTGTGAGTGTGTACATAAACTATAAAAAAGCTCAAAAAAAGTAGTTTAAACCCAAATTTAGGTCTAACAGTGACAAACCCAACCGTTGGGTTAAAAGTTTATTTTTAAAAAATGTATCCAACAGTTGGTTTGTCCATGTTTGACCCAAATTTGGGTTGAAACAACCCAGCATTTTTTACACACACATATTTAATGCATGCATACATGCATACATACATACATACATACACGCATATTTAATTTATACATATGCATACATACACACACACACACACACACACACACACACACACATGCATATATATATATATATATATATATGCATGCATGCATGTGTGTGTGTGAGAGTGTGTATGCTTTATATATATATACACTCACACACACACACACACACATATATATACATAATGCATACACACACACACACACACACACACACACACACATATATACATAATGCATACACACACACACACACACACACACACACACATATATAAATATATAATGCATACACACACACACACACACACACACACACACACACACACACACACACACACACGCAGCTGTCCAGTGGCAACATTATACGTGTCTACTGTTCTTAGATCAGTCAGGGTGTTTTCCAAAGTAAACAGAAAAAAGAATTATAGGTTCACATCGCAAACGCTTTGCTGTTTGTTTTTGCCATGTTTTCTTGCCATCTGATTTTATTGACACAGTACAAGTACAATAGCAGCAGATTTGGCAGTGAAACAGGCAACACACACAAACAGCTCATTATCCTCCTCCTAAAATAGAAATGGTGTTCCAGTGCTAATTGAGTAACAGATCATTTAACAAGGTTTTGAAACAACTTGAGTTATTTCAGGTTTGCTTACTGAACGCTGGTTTATTATCCAGTCGACTGATCTGTCACTATTAATATAGTATGCGGAGTGTAATTTATTGTTTTCTATTGCATTTTATACAGAATAGATGTTATTTTATGCATGCAACATATGCAATGAGAACAAATGTGGGACAAGGATGTGATTTTATTCACTGAGAATTGAGTGATTGATTGCATTGATGAATCATTAACTATTAGAGTAGGAATGTTTATCACAAAAGTAAAGAGTCAGTTTTGCTTTCATGAGTGATTCTGTAGTTAAAATACTCCAGACACATTCCTGCATATATGTGTGTTGATCGGGTGGATTGACTCACGGACCGTTTTAGATGTTTTAAATGTGGTTTGAGGACTCGTACATCTTTATGGAGAACTTTCTCAGAGGACTCGACTAACAATAACATTCATAATTACAATCCCTTGAATGCTTCCTTTCCCACAGGTTTCCTTTGCCAATTTCCTTTCCAGGACAAGCAATTCCTTTTGAGCTGTTGTGGTTCTTACCATGAACTCTTTTTATTTTAGCAGAATACATTGCATCTTTTCATAACATAACATAACATTTCTGTTGATTTGTAGTTGACAAAACTCCAGTGTTTTAGAGCAGATTATGAATGAATGGCAAAGTCACAAGAAGGAACGAGACGTTTCCTTCAGGATTTATAGGATCTCCTGCTGAATAAAAGTGCATGTGTTTGTAGCATTTGACAACATCTGGAAATGCAGTCAAAGCACGCACATCTGTTTTATTGACGTGTTGAACATTCATTGTACAAAAGATTAAAACGTGCATTGCATTCCTCATTAAACCGCTAATTTTTTTACTTTTCTTCATTCATTCTTAACTACAATCTGTACTCATATTAAACTTTGTTTTAAAACGCTTATTTTTCTCAGATGAATGTGCTGAGATGATACTATCTAATTTCCAAAAAGGTTTAAATACAGTCCCTGTGCCTGAATGTAGCCCTATATAGTATGCATTATGCATTTAGCAGACACTTTTATCCAAAGCAACTTGCAGTATGTGAACATATATTGACGTACAGAGTATTCATGAAACAATACCAGGATGACCCACCCGGAAACCTCTTTGAAAACAATCATTTTGTAATTCTCTTGGGTGACGTTATGGCACAGAAACAACATGCTTCAGCCATAATACCGGATCAGTGAATCTGGTCAAGAATAAGACCAAGATTAGGCCTTTGAATTTGTCTGATTTTACTTTGTCTTTGCTGAATAGGCTTTGAGGATTTTACTATCAGAGTAACAAAATATTTATCTACAAAATAAGTCACACATCAGTTTAAAATGTGCATTTTGTTGTCATTTGTGTTACATTGCATGTTCAGAGTGTTGTTTTAGTTTAAAACAAATAGTTCTGTGTTTTACACTGTGTGTGTGTGTGTGTGTGTGTGTGTGTGGGTGTTCAATGGACTTTATTCCTTAAACCATCACAAACACACACTCAGTTTGTGTTGATTTTAGTGCACATTTGAGTATTTACTCTTTTAAAGGTTACTTATTTTGTTTTGCTATAAGTTTTAAAGGTTGCAGTAGCATGAGAAGAATAGGGAACTTATATAGCCCTCTTCTACACATGTGAATATGTATTTACTTTTTATTATTACTACTATTATTATTATTCTTTTATTAAACATTATTAAAGGGATGGTTCGGAGTAAAATCAACCGAGGGTCCTTTGCACCATGACCTCGAGCCAAACACCCCCCAGAAGCCTTTTTTCCCTTGGTTGAACATTATTAAAGTTAGAGCTTATTTAGAGATATCAGCCGGATGGCTTGGTGCAGGCGCTAATGGATCCAAGGGTGTATCTGGTAAATTACCGCACTAACAAATAGGTAAAAAAATAAATAATTTGTCGTGACACTACATCCTTATGCATCGCTTTCTGCCAGGACTTTTACGTGCTTTTCCCAAACCACTGAAGTGACGTCGACGTCCGGGTTAGCATTAGCATGAGCCGTCAGGAAAGTGTTATTTAAATAAACTCCTGATGTACTTACAAACTTTCCAATGCCTCGTTTTATGAGTACAGAACCTATTTGTACCACTGTAGAAGTTTGGTGCCATTCTGGGCATTATTAGTGTGCGGTAATTTACCAGATACATCATAGGATCCATTAGCGGCTGCACTAAACCATTCGGCTGATATCTCTAAATAAGCTCTAACTTTAATAATGTTCAACCAAGGGAATAAAAGCTTCTGGGGGGAGTTTGGCTCGAGGTCATGGTGCAAAGGACCCTAGGTTGATTTTACTCTGAACCATCCCTTTAAATCTATTATTTTTATTATTATTCATTATTGATAATTTATATATATATATATATATATATATATATATATATATATATATATATATATATATATAAATAATATATATATATATATATATATATATATCAATAATGAATAATAATAAAAATAATAGATTTATTTTATATATATATTAGCTATTTTGTCCAATAGTTTTATTTTATTCTACTTAATTTTCATCTTCTGTTTTCTCTTTCTAGACAGATACTGTCAATCATAGAGATCATAAGTTTGACAACTTCAGATTTTGATTAAATTATTCAGTTCAATGAGGTTTTACATTGAACACTGGGATTCTTGACTCTCTTGACTTTTGATGGTTGCATAATACATTCACTGTAAAAAATGTTGCTGCAATTAGTTACAGCAACTTAAAATTTGTTGAGATAACTTAAATATCCAACTTAACTAACCTAAAGGTAACTAAACTTAAATTAAGTAATGGATGAACACTTACTTTCTAAAAGTTGAAACAAGTAAATTTACAATTTTAAAACTTTTATTTAAGGTGCGATTAATCGCGATTAATCGATTTGACAACACTTCAAAAGCAAAAGCATTAACGGAACAAAACATCATTGTGTTCTAGTATTTAAGTTATGGTTATTGATTCCCATCATTAGTATCTTCTTCTGTAATATTAGTATTACTATTATATATCACATCTAGATCAACACCAATGGATTTGCTGCCCTGGAGAAGCCGACAGGAGAGTCAGAGTACCTGGGCAACATGCCGGCCAGTTTTAAGATGATCGCTGCTCTACAAGGCGACCTGGACACCAGCGACGGCGTAGGAAAGGTCTTCTTCCGGCAGGACTCGAGTCCTGCTCTTCTCCAACAGGCGGCCGATCACATCAACAGAGCCTTTCCTGAGGATGATATGGTGAATCCCATCCACGCGCTGGTGGTCACATGGGTGGATGTGGCCTATCATAGGGCTGAGAGCAGAGGAGACGGCCTGGAACACACCGGAAGAGTGAGGTTCAGTTTATTTGTGGGCCGTCACAGTCATTTTACCATGCATTTTTTAATTGTGACCCTGGATCACAAAACCAGTCACAAGTCGCACGGGTATATTTGTGGCAATAGCCAACAATACATTGTATGGGTCAAAATTATCGTTTTTTCTTTTATGCCAAAAATCATTAGGATATTAAGTAAAGATCATGTTCCATGAAGATATTTTGTAAATTTCCTACCGTAAATATATAAAACATTTATTTGTGTGAGTGAATGCAGCACAATCATGAACATAAATGAACAACTTTAAAGGAGATTTTCTCAATGTTTTGATTTTTGTGCATCCTCAGATTCCAGATTTTCATCTTGTATTGTTGTTAGACTACATAACACACACTTGCGTAGAGTATGTTTTGAGCATAAGAATAATGCATCATATTATGACTATCAATGCATGTGTCAAACTCGCTCGCACTGCAAAGATTTTACAGTTTCCTTATTTTACAGTTTAAATATCTAAAAATGTAAGTTGCAGTAAATGCACTTTAAGCCACAATTAAAGCATAATTGCATAAGATTTTAAGGCTTCATATAGTAGATTGTATTTTGAATATAAATGTCTGAACTCTTTCACTTCTTTTTAATATAAAGAGTTAAAAACAAGTGGAAAACTCCTGTGTTACTTTAGTGTAATTAATATACTAAGTGTTTAATTGCGATTAATCGCATCTTTATTCCCTAAACCATCACAAACTTCAACTCAGTTTCTGTTGATTTTAGTGCACATCTGACTGAGTATTTACTCTTTTTATATAAAGGTTTAATGGAATTAATGTAATCCTTTTCTACATGAGTGTGCATTTTTAATATTAATCTAATATGAATTATTAAAATAATAATCATTTTAATATATTATTATTTTATTTTAACAATTTTGTACAATAGCTTTATTTTAATATTATGAAATTTATATATATATATATATATATATATATATATATATATATATATATATATATATATATAATTTTTTTTTTTTTTTAATACTTTTGTTTTTTTATTTTTCTTAATTTTTATATCTATTTATATTTAGATGTAGGTATCGTTTTTTAAATTAATTTTTTGTAATTTTAAGTACTTCAACTTAAGCTAAATGAGAAAGGTTACAATAAAATAATTTTTTTAATCAAATCATTGACTAATTGAAAATGTATGTCTTCTGACGCCTTTGTCATTGCAGATTGCTGTACGTGTGAATTACAACAGAGTCATGGATTCAATTGATAGTATAAAAATGCGTTAATAAATCATGTTGTTAAACCTCACAGCGAAATACGTTTCAACTGGTCATTGCTTCTGTGGAGACGATGTCGTACGCGATACTCCTGTACCCGAGAGAGTCGATGCAGTTCCAGAGCACAGGCAACAGCTTCACGATGCACGCCGGCTTCAGTAAAGGACAAGAGAGACACTTAATCTTCTCCAAGAGACAAGGACCGTACTATCGCATCACAGACGACACCGAGGCATCGGTCAGGAACTTAGCTGAGTAAGTACGGTTGCGGTTTGTGTTGGTCTCATAAGGATAGTTCACCATAAATATTGCCATCATTTACTCTCTTTCATGTTTCAAATCTTTTTCTTCTGTGAAAATGAAATCCAGACATTCTGACGAAGATTCACGCCATTTTTTTCCCCATACAATTAGATTATATTGACCACGTCTCCAGCTTGACCAGGAAACGCCATAATGCTTCTTAACTTCACACAGTTATTGAACTGAACTGAATCAACACTGAAGTGATTTCAGCTGAATAATGACTAGAGCTGCTTTACAGTAGAATTGAATTCTTTTTGCATTGTTGATCATCGTTATTTTCCTGTTTATCCATGTTTTTGAAACAATCTGTGTTGTATAACGGGCTTTATAAGTGAAGTTGACTTGACTTAATATGACGGATCTGTGTAGAATGAGATTTGAGAGGAATGACATCTATTCCTCACATAAAACTTCCTATGACGTGCAGTTTAGAGTTTGAGTCGTATCTACTGCAAGAAAATGAATTTCTTCATCAGAATTCGTTGTCTTGTTTTCCAGGGCAAATATGCAAGATGCATTTAATATATCAAAATTAAGGGAGTTTATGCTTAAAGTCCCCCTGTAGTCAATAATTGTATCCCTTAAAACTAAATCAAACCAAAATGACATATTTAAACGTTTCTTCCTTGAAAAAAACCCTCTTCATGCCTTAAAATATCTTGAATGTAACTCGACACCCTTTCCTCATTTAGTATACGCGGTTCTATGAATATGCAAATGAGCCCCGCCTCCACTCACTCACTCAGCTCAGAGATCCACTGGTTGACGATCACACGTTGATCTGATTGGTTACAAGGTAGTTTGTGACGTCAGAAACACCAGCGATTTCAAAGCGTGTTTTTGAGACTGTCTTTGGTTCACTGCAGTTTTAAGGAGGAAATACTCAGCAATGCTGTCGACTTATGAATTTACACATGCTTTGTCTTAAAGCATATTAAAAACACCACATAAACATATAAACAACATTAAAAGCTTTATTTCTTTTACCACAAGGGTCTTTAATACAAGAGAACAAGTGTCTGTGAGGAATGAAAAATAATCCTAATTCTTGTTTTAAACTTTTTCAGAAAGCAAGCCTTAACATCTGAAGTCATTTTGCATCTCAAGTAAATGTAGCTTGATTTAAGAATTTTTTAATATTTATAATGGAAACCAAGACTGAGTAAGAATTTGCAGTGTGAGTTGCTTTTATTGAGCCTTGCGGTCGTTTTTGCACTTTTTGTAGCTTGACAGAAAAGAACGATATGAAGATTTCTCCATTTATGTCCCACAGAAAATAAATAACAGTGTTAATACCAACACTTTCTATTCTATTCTATATCCATTTATAAAAAATACATATATATTTTTTTACATGTACTGTGTTAGACTAAACTGGGAAGAGTCATAGCACTTGCATATTGTTGTCCTGTTGTTAGTTTGACAGCTTTTATAGTTCTCCTCATTTGTAAGTCGCTTTGGATAAAAGCGTCTGCTAAATGATTCAATGTAAATGTAAATAATGACTGGATTTAAATGTTTAGGTGATTTAATAATGTTTCGGTGGCTTGTCCACTGTTCAGAAGTGTCAATGTACTTTGAGCACGTTTTCCCATACTGGTGTTGAATGTGTTTTCCAGGCAGACTAACTCCGGGAAGCGTGGCGTTTGGGTCTTTGAGATCGGTACGTTCCCCCACTTCACGAACGTCGCCCCTGGAGAAGTGCCAGATTTTCCCCCAGATTCCCACACATTCAGGCCCTCAGGAACACACAACCAGCAAGTCCAGGTCTATCCCGATATCCAACAGGAGAACCCGGGTGGAGTTTACCATCGTGCAGAACACCCTCCTCCCATTCAAGTGCACACGGTTCAGTTCACGCCTCAAAATCCCCAGGTCGTGGTAATCGAGAATGAGGACATCGAGGTGGACGGTCAGCATGAATGCTTTATTTACTAGAATAATGAACAACTTTGTACTTTTCTTGAGCCCGAATGACTCTTATTCTTTGCGTACAGTATTTACATACAACTCCGGGGAATGTGGCGGGCACAGATGCTCCAAGTTTGGCGAATGTAATCTGAGTGGACGATGCTGCCAGTGTAAGCCTGGATACTACGGCAATGGGATTCAATGCGTATCTGATGGTAATGTCTCTATCTAATGGACTTCAGTTCAGTTATTATTGCTTTCATTTCTATTATAGAATTGTTTTCGTATGATGGGTTATGATCAGTGGTTAAAGTGGGATTTGGCAGGTGGGGGAACCCTCCAATTCTGTGTAGGTGCAACAGGGGAAAATGACTCACCGTGGGACTATTGAGTATCATGGTATAGTAATACTTTTTTGGACAAGAGTGTCACTGTGGCACCAAGTATCACACCACAATATGGAACACAACCTTGGTTTTCACAATGTAAATTTAAGCATAAAAATGGGAAGTCCAAAACGGACTCAAATGTGAGGTAGTTAGGGGGCTTCGGGGGCATGCTCCCCCAAGAAAATGTGGATTTCTCTGACCTACATATGTGCACTTTAGGGCTTTTGAAGGCCAAAAAAAATGTATAAGAAATTTATACATTTAAAACCTTGTCATTGGATTATTTGTCAATACCTGCTCTCTCCTCATCTTCATCTTTCTCTCCTTATCCTGCCCTATTTCTTCCCCTCCTAAAGCTGAACTTTGACTGATAGTCTTTTCATTTTCGTCTGTGTCAGTGAAGAAAGTAAACATAGGCTCAACTGATATTTATGTTTTATGAATCATTTTCTGAGACAAGTTAATTTACTCAAGGCTACCAGGAAAGCTGTAGCCTGAGTCAAGTATTGCCAGTAGGAACCTTCTACAAGCTTTGGAATTTGAAAACGTCTGTTGTTAAATGTTAAAAGTAATTTAAAATAACACAAATGATAGTCTACGTTTAACGCAGTTGGTGGAATTGGCAAACGTTCCCTTAGGCATCATGCGCTGTGGAAACGCGTCAAAGCATTCTCAGGTGTAAATATAATATATAATAATAAATAATATAATATATTACAAGGGAAAACAAATGTCCGGCAAACATCGAACCTAAAACTAACTTTACCGCGCTCAACCACCGTGAGTGCATTACACGCGTTAGTAGTCGCTGGCGTTCAAGTCAAGTCAAGTCAAGTTTATTTGTATAGCGCTTTTCACAATACAGATTGCATCAAAGCAGCTTCACAGTATTAAATTAAAATAATACAACAAAGTTTGTTTCAAGAGGAATTTATTGATTGATAAAATTAAATTAAATATCCCCAAAATATCCCCAACTGAGCAAGCCAAAGGCAACAGTGGCAATGAACCGAAAAACTCCATCAAGTGACCTAATGGTGTCCTAAAACTCCATCAGGTGACCTAATGGAGAAAAAAAACCTTGGGAGAACCCAGGCTCAGTCGGGGGCCAGTTCTCCTCTGGCATTGGATAGAGGCCGGATTGTAGTTTGAACTGTAGGATTATATGAATGCCTGGCTGAAGAGATGCGACTTTAATCTAGTTTTAAACTGGGAGAGCGAGTCTGAGCAACGAACAGTATCAGGAAGACTATTCCAGAGTTTTGGAGCCAAATGTGAAAATGCTCTCCCTCCTTTGGTGGTTCTGGATATCCTAGGTATGACCAAAAGCCTTGAATTTAGTGATCTTAAAGAGCGCGATGGATTATAGGGTGATAGAAGATCCGTTAAATAGACTGGAGCTAAGCCGTTTAGCGGGGAGGGGAGGCGTGAACCGGTGTAGATGCACTAAAATCAGACAGGAGAATCGTGACTGAGAACATAACGTCGGGAAGCGTGTTTGTGAATGCAGGGCCAGGGGGTGATATTCCGTTTTGATTTGATGAATGATGATAATTATAGAATTTTGATGAGAATGATTTGATTTGATTTTAATCTATTTATTAATTAATTGATCTGAGGTGCCGGAACACAGTAACCCCTGGTTATGATCACTGACAGCATGTGCAAATGTGAATATATATATATATACAGTATATAGATTTAGGACAGCAAAATAAATTAGACTCTAAAAAATGTTTTGTTAGCTGAATCCCTTTGAGATCAAATATTTTTTATATAAAAAAATCGTGGGACCAATATTCCACAGGCCACAATCAACAACCTGATCAACTCTATGCGAAGGAGATGTGTTGCACTGCGTGAGGCCAATGGCTGGTTTTCGGACCCCCCCCCCAATACAGTAAAACTGCACATTTTAGAGTGGCCTTTTATTGTGGGCAGCCTAAGGCACACCTGTGCTATAATCACGTGTCTAATCAGCATCTTGATATACCACACCTGTGAGGTGGATGGATTATCTCGGCGAAGGAGAATTGCTCACTAACACAGATTTAGACAGATTTATGAACAATATTTGAGAGAAATAGGCCTTTTGTGTACATAGGAAAAGTCTTAGATCTTCGAGTTCAGCTCATGAAAAATGGGGGCAAAAACAAAAGTGTTGCATTTATAATTTTGTTCAGTGTAGTTGTTGACATCAAAGTATGTCATATTTTGGGACAAAACATGAATCTGTGTCTTGAATACAATATGACTAAAACTAACACAATATTAACTCCATGTTCCTTCTTCCGTTTGCTGTTTTTCCTCTTCAGTCTATCTCATCTTCATCATATTTTTGAGTCTATGCCATTTATGGTGATATTAGTAGATGTCAAATTTGAAATGTATCAAAGGAAATTTTTGTTACTTTTATACAGATTTGGTACTGTGTTGAGTCCTGAGAAAAGCCTCGGTGATAATGAGATCTGAACCATCTTTCACAGGGATCCCTCAGAGGATGAATGGTAAAGTGAGCGGCAGGGTGTTCGTGGGAAACTCGCCGGTGCCGGTGGACTTCGCCAGTAACGATCTCCACTCGTATGTGGTGGTTAACGACGGCAGAGCGTATGTGGCCATCAGCGCCATCCCAGCGATCGTGGGCTTCTCTCTTCAGCCGCTGTCGTCCGTCGGGGGGGTCATCGGATGGGCTTTTGCACTTCAGCAGCCGGGCTTTAAGAATGGCTTCAGCATCATTGGTGAGATTTTTCATATAGTGAGAAGTCTTTGGTGGTGGTTGAGGAGATTCCCACGTCCATATGTAAAGTGCTATATAAATGTGACAAATTATTATTGTTGTTATAAGTCGTAGATAAAATCCATCTCACTTTAAATGGTAGTGTTATATCAAATGAAAAGAAAATGTAAAGGAAATGTTATTTATATATATTTTTCTATGGAAGCTTGTTTCCATCCGAATAAAAAAAATCAGAAAGGTTATTATGACTTTTTATCTCACAGTCCTGACATTTTTTATGTACCACAATTCGGATTTTATATCTCACAATTCTGAGAAAAAAAGTCATTCACAAATAGGACTTTTTTCTTAGTTATAAAGTCAGAATCGGAAGATAAAAAGTAAGATAAAAAATACCTATTTTATTTTTTATTCCACGGCGAAAACAAGCTTTTCCAGTGCTAAGGGAGTACATGGAAAAGTTTAGAGAAAAACTATGTAAAAAATAAATAAATGATAAAAAAAAACAAGTTTAGTAAATATATTTTTTAATAAGTAAATAATTGAAAATATGATTACAGTAAACAAATAAATAAATAATGCATCTAACAGTACGGTACTATAGTGAGCAGAAAAAAATCATAACATTATGTAATATGAACTAAATTATATTATAAGTACCGGTATATATAAATAAAAAGCTGCCTTTAAATTTTAGATTTGGGGTCCATGGCATCTAAAAGATTTAAAACCCCAGATTAACATAAATAATTAGATGTATTTCTTTCACAGAGATTCCTCATTGGTAATCCTCTTATTTTCTATTATGAAATGTGCATATGAAAATGTGTATCTGCCATATCTGCACTAAGTATAAATAACATCTAACAACTATTTTCACTTAGTGCAAATATCCTCTATTTAACATATAGCGTATTGAGAGGGTGCAGAAAGATCCAGATCAGTTTCAGTTCAAGCCAGAATACAGCAAATATTTCTTACGACACCATCCCATTTAAAATCAATTAAGCAAACTCTAGTGGGTAAACACTCTTTGCTTTGACACATTGGTTTGAGTTGAAATGTTTGATGGAAATCCAGCCGCACACTCCCATCTCAGGCGGAGAGTTCAAGCGTCGGGCCGATGTGACCTTCCAGCCGGGCGGAGAGAGGCTGACCATCTCTCAGGAGTTCAAAGGCATCGACGAGCACGACCACCTGATGGTCGACACCAGACTCGAAGGAAAGATTCCCGAGGTTCCTCAGGGAGCCAAGGTTCAGATCGACGCCTACAACGAGATCTACCAGTACAGCAGCAACTGTGAGTCAAACATGCATGATTTCCCATCATTCACAGCACAAGAATGATAAAACATACAGATAAAACTGTGTATCCTTTGCACTTCAGTTTGCAATAGTGCTTAAAGAGTAACTAAACCCTAAAACAACTTTTTTTAGTTAATGATCTGTAAGACTGGGGCTTTAGTAGTGCTGTTCATTGATTCGAGTAAATGTTTTGACATTTGGGTATAAAGTGTTTTAACTCTACAATATGTGACCCTGGATCACAAAACCAGTCACAAGGGTAATTTTTTTTTTAATTGTGATTTATACATCATGAATAAACAAGCTTTCAATTTATGTATGGTTTGTTAGGATAGGGCAATATTTGGTCGAGATACAACTATTGAAAATCTGGAAAAAAGTTGAGAAAATCGCCTTTAAAGTTGTGCATTTATGTTGGCGATTGTGCTGCATTCAGTCACAAAAATATTTTTTATATATTTACGGTAGGAAATTTACAAAATATCTTCATGGAACATGATCTTAATATCCTAATGATTTTTGGCATAAAAGAAAAATAGATAATTTTGACCCATACAATGTATTGTTGGCTATTGCCACAAATATACCCGTGTGACCGTTTTTGTGGTCCAGAGTCACATATGGAGTATAAACGTCTGAGTGCTGCCCTCCTCAAGTTGAACGGTTGCTACTGCAGTTGAATTTTCCTATTGGAAGTTGTTTCTTCGTATGACGTATGCTGGCTCTGCCAACGGCTCACTAACCACGGCCCTAGCACGAGCTCGCCACGCCCTTCGCTAGCATCGCTAACCATGCCCCTAGCACGAGCTCGCCACGCCCTTCGCTAGCATCGCTAACCATGCCCCTGGCACGAGCTCGCCACGCCCTTCGCTAGCATCGCTAACCATGCCCCTGGCACGAGCTCGCCACGCCCTTCGCTAGCATCGCTAACCACGCCCCTGGCACGAGCTCGCCACGCCCTTCGCTAGCATCGCTAACCACGCCCCTGGCACGAGCTCGCCACGCCCTTCGCTAGCATCGCTAACCACGCCCCTGGCACGAGCTCGCCACGCCCTTCGCTAGCATCGCTAACCACGCCCCTGGCACGAGCTCGCCACGCCCTTCGCTAGCATCGCTAACCACGCCCCTGGCACGAGCTCGCCACGCCCTTCGCTAGCATCGCTAACCACGCCCCTGGCACGAGCTCGCCACGCCCTTCGCTAGCATCGCTAACCACGCCCCTGGCACGAGCTCACCACGCCCTTCGCTAGCATCGCTAACCACGCCCCTGGCACGAGCTCACCACGCCCTTCGCTAGCATCGCTAACCACGCCCCTGGCACGAGCTCACCACGCCCTTCGCTAGCATCGCTAACCACGCCCCTGGCACGAGCTCACCACGCCCTTCGCTAGCATCGTTAACCACGCCCCTGGCACGAGCTCACCACGCCCTTCGCTAGCATCGCTAACCACGCCCCTGGCACGAGCTCACCACGCCCTTCGCTAGCATCGCTAACCACGCCCCTGGCACGAGCTCACCACGCCCTTCGCTAGCATCGCTAACCACGCCCCTGGCACGAGCTCACCACGCCCTTCGCTAGCATCGCTAACCACGCCCCTGGCACGAGCTCACCACGCCCTTCGCTAGCATCGCTAACCACGCCCCTGGCACGAGCTCACCACGCCCTTCGCTAGCATCGCTAACCACGCCCCTGGCACGAGCTCACCACGCCCTTCGCTAGCATCGCTAACCACGCCCCTGGCACGAGCTCACCACGCCCTTCGCTAGCATCGCTAACCACGCCCCTGGCACGAGCTCACCACGCCCTTCGCTAGCATCGCTACCCACGACCCTGGCACGAGCTCGCCACGCCCTTCGCTAGCATCGCTAACCACGCCCCTGGCACGAGCTCGCCACGCCCTTCGCTAGCATCGCTAACCACGCCCCTGGCACGAGCTCACCACGCCCTTCGCTAGCATCGCTACCCACGACCCTGGCACGAGCTCGCCACGCGCTTCGCTAGCATCGCTAACCACGCCCCTGGCACGAGCTTACCACGCCCTTCGCTAGCAGTGTCGGCATCGGGAGTTAAGAGTTAAGCCAGCGGCTCGAATTGATAAGGCTCTGGCCCTGTGTCCACAGACAATTCACCCTCCTCCACTTCAGGTGAAGGTGCGGGAGAAAAGTCCTCGACTTCAAATGACCACTCTGTTGCAAAGCTACTGGCGTCACTCCAGTCACTCTCCATCTTTGCGAGTCTGACAGCTGTCAATCACTCAGTCACTGCGGGTCTCATGTGCACGCCCCGCCCTCAGTTCGTCCCCTCTTTTACAGCATTTTATTTGCCAGTGGGTGGAGTCAGGCTCTGACCAGGGGTTGAGTTACACTTTAAAAGCATCCAGTGTTTGTTCGGAAGTGAAAAAGAGAAAAAAGAAATGCATGCATTTCTATCTGCAGTACCGTTCAAAAGTTTGGGATCAGTACGATTTCTTTTCAGCAAAGATGCATTAGATTGATCAAACGTGACAGTAAAGACATTTATAATGTTACAAAAGATTCTATTTCAAATAAATGCTGTTCTTTGGAACTTTCTATTCATCAAATAATCCTGAAAAATAAAATGCATCACTGTTTCCACAAAAATATGAACTGTTTTCAACATTGATAATAATCATAAATGTTTCTTGAGCATCAAATCATCATATTAGAATGATTTCTGAAGGATCATGTGACACTGAAGACCGGAGTAATGACGCTGAAAATTCAGCTTTGATCAAAGGAATAAATTACATTTTATAATATATATTCACATAGAAAACAGATATTTTACATTGTAATAATGTTTCATAATTTTCTACAGTGTTTTTGATCAAATAAATGCAGCCTTGGTGAGCAGAAGAGACTCGTATTAAAACGTAAAAAAATTGTGATTATTATTTTTCCTTTATTCAAGTCCTTTTGTGAAGCCTATGGATGCATGTGTGTGTGTCTCTTCCTGTCAGTGATCTCCTCTTCATCGACACGGGAGTATGTGATCAATCATCGGGACGGTTCGACCCAGAGCAGAAGCTACAGCGTCAGAGAAACCATCACGTTTCAGGGCTGCCAGCACGACGAACCCGCCAGAGCCACGCCGTCCGCACAGATGCTCAGCGTCGACCAGGTGTTCGTCATGTACGATGTGGACGAACAGCTCTTGCGTTATGCCATGAGTAACAAGATCGGAGACATCAACGGTGAGGGATGATCTGAGAAAATATTTACCCACTGGCAAAAACACTTCAGATTTTAGGCTATTTGGCAATTTAATAAAGTGTTGTTTCAGACTAGCGGAAAGAAAATGATCTATTTATCTATATGGGTTTACTTTCTCAACTGTTTACGTTCACTTAAGACACAATCAACTATGTTTATTAGGATAATCGCTAATTTTGACATCATTTTGTGTGAATTTGTCAGCTCAAGTGCAAGGAGACGTGAAAGAGTTCGATTTAGTATTCACACGCTGTCTGAGACGAGCTTTCTGGGCGTGCGCGACAGATGTTAGCGCACAACACTTTCCACGCTGCGTGCGAGTGACGAAATGAGCTTAACGTCTTCTTGCGCTTAAATATTAAAAATGGGCAAGGCTTAAATATTTAACATTAAACATTTGAAGTGTCAGAGTTTTGGGTGAATAGACTTTTAATGGAGGGACAGAAATCTTTCAGGTTTCATTAAAAATATCTTCATTTATGTTTTTGAAAATGAACGAAATACTTGCGGGTTTGAAACGACACGAGGGTGAGAAAACGATGACAGAATTTTCATTTCTGGGTGAACTATCCCTTTAAATTCAATGCATATTCATAATAGTTGATTCTTATATAAAATCCACAGGTGGACAGACGGAAGAGAACGCTTGCTTCACCGGGAGACACGGCTGCGACACTAACGCCGTATGCAGACCCGGACAAGGAAACCAGTTCACATGCGACTGTGCCACGGGCTTTACTGGAGATGGAAGGACTTGCAGTGGTACGGTGCTGTGGGATATAATCTGAGATTTGACCACAATTACATCTATCTTTAGTGTATTGTTTAAATTAAAACCATTTCCTATTTAATTTCCCTTCTAAAACGGATTTCCCTCCTAATTTTCTTCATGAAAGTAGAGCTTGGCTTCCTAACGGGGTCGTTTTCCAAAGCAATCTTCTAATCAGACGTCAAAATTGTCTCTGTCTGCTTAAATATTCCCCCAGACATCTAAGGATGTGACCCATTCCTTGATGCTTAGAGGAAATTGCACAAAAACGGGACAGATGTTATCTTAAAAAGATGCAATTATGAGAACCGATGGTATCATCGTTAGTGATCCGTGGGAATGTGACTATGAGGAAGTCTATTGTTTATGATAGCATTAAAGTGGTCGTGGAAATACTTCACTAAAGCCCGTTTCAGCAAGTCTAGTCTGTTTTCCTTTCCTCATTAGACATCGATGAATGCAGGGAAACCCCTCAGATCTGTGGGCCGAACGCCGTCTGCAACAACCAGCCGGGAACGTTTCGCTGCGAGTGTCAGGGCGGCTTCCAGTTCGCTAGTGATGGACAGACATGTGTTGGTATGTGAGTCAGTACGTGTTTATGTCTGTTTGTGTTCATCATCATCTGTATTTGTTGACAAAATCCCCCTCTATAAAGCTAAATTCAGTCGATTTGCATCATAAAATGTCCACATTGTAAAAACATCTAACGTAATGGTCCAAACATAATCTAAATAAACCATGGACTGGTTTCACAGACAAGGCTTAGATTAAGCCAGGATTAGGCCTTAGTTCAATTAAAACATTTTAGTACCTTTTATAAATGTGCCTTAGAACAACAACAAAAAAAAACATTACTGCCGTGCATCTTGAGATAAAACAATGGCACGGATATACAGTACAGGCCAAAAGTTTGGACACATTACTATTTTTAATGTTTTTGAAAGAAGTTTCTTCTGCTCATCAAGCCTGCATTTATTTGATCAAAAATACAGATTTTTTTTTAATATTGTGATATATTATTACAATTTAAAATAATTGGTTTTCAATTTATTATACTTTAAATTATCATTTATTTCTGTGATGCAAAGCTGAATTTTCAGGATCATTACTCCAGTCTATCACATGATCCTTTAGAAATCATTCTAATATTCTGATTTATTATGAGTGTTGGACACAGTTCTGCTGCCTAATATATTTGATGAATAAAAGGTCAAAAAGAACTGCATAAAAAAAAAAAAAAATGTTTATATAATAATATAAATCTTCTTTACTATCACTTTTTATCAATTTAACACATCCTTGATGAATAAAAGTATTGATTTATTTCAAAAAAAGAAAGAAAAAAAATTGCTGACCCCAAATGACTGACCAGTAGTGTATATTGCTGTTACAAAAGATTTCTATTTTTAAAACATTTGCTTCTTTTTTTTATAATAACATTTGATACTTTTTATATCAAAGTATCCTAAAAAAGTATCACAGGTTATGAAAAAATATTAAGCAGCAGAACTGTTTCCAACTTTGATAATGAATCATCATATTAGAATGATTTCTAAAGGATCATGTGATAGACTGGAGTAATGATCCTGAAAATTCAGCTTTGCATCACAGAAATAAATGATAATTTAAAGTATAATAAATTGAAAACCAATTATTTTAAATTGTAATGATATATCACAATATTAAAAAAAAAATCTGTATTTTTGATCAAATAAATGCAGGCTTGATGAGCAGAAGAAACTTCTTTCAAAACCAGTAAAAATAGTAATGTGTCCAAACTTTTGGCCTGTACTGTATTTTAAGTTGCTTTCAGTTAAAACAGATCAAACATGCATTTTAGTCTGAGACTAGATTTAAGACTTGATTTTCATGGGGAAAATAAAACAAATCGCATTTGTTTTTCCAAGACAACATTGAGATTAAATGGAAAGCAATTGGATATTTAAGTCAGAGTCTCTTACATCTGATGTTTCTGAGAAGAAAAAGACCACAGAAGAAATTCCCTATAGAGGATGTCGCTCATCTGAAGCTCATTATCTCATTATTTCTCATTATCTCTCATTATTTCAGCCTGTAGCTCTTGTAAACCATAGATGTCAATTTTCAATTTACAATTTAGAATACTTTATTGGCCTGATTGTAATGAAAAAAAAATAAAAATAAAAAAATAATACAACATAGCACCTTATTTTAGCACAATTAATTGTTTTTGTTAAGTAATAAATAAAATGCGCTGCTTTATATTTATGTGTAAACCGTTTTAACAGTGTAAACCATTTTTTTTCAGGATTCATTTGTTAAATAGACTCCAAACTTGTACACTACTGTTCCAAAATATGAATCAGCACAAGTGTTTTCAACACTGATAATAATCATAAATGTTTCTTGAGCATCAAATCATCATATTAGAATGATTTCTGAAGGATCATGTGACACTGAAGACTGGAGTAATGATGCTGAAAATTCAGCTTTGATCACAGGAATAAATTACACTTTACTATATATTCACATAGAAAACAGTTATTTTAATTTGTAATAATATTGCACTGTTTTTACTGTATTCCTGATCAAATAAATGCAGCCTTGTTGAGCAGAAGAGACTTCAAAACCATCGGTAGTGCATATATAAAAGAAAATGGATGTCTCGTTGATTTTAAAATGTATGTGAATACAATAGCAGCTCAGATCCTTTGATGAGAAATGTTTGGGTTAAGATTGAGATCTGTGACTTTTGATTACAGACTTTGAGATCTCTAAAGAAAATGCATGTGAGATTACTGGGCTCTTCTTCTCTAAAACATCTAGGACGCAGTAGACTTCAGCAAAAGTCTCAGTTTGCTCTCTATTTAATCTCACTGCAGTCTAGGAGAATCGAGATCGAGCTATTTAAGAGACCTCTTGTAGGATTTCTGTGGAGATATTCAGACACTCCCGTTTCAAAATCTGCCTGATAAGTGATTGAACTTTCTGAATTAGATTAAAATAAACTGGTTGTCTTGTGTTGTCCTGTAGAAGTGCACCGTCCCGTGGACCCGTGCCGCACCGGCACTCATGACTGTGACGTCCCTGAGCGCGCTCGCTGTAGTTACACCGGCGGATCCTCCTACATCTGCTCCTGCTTGCCGGGATTCATGGGAGATGGACGAAGCTGTCAGGGTGAGTTACTACTCCTCTGTTCCAGCTGTCTCTACCTCTCTATACCAGAGACACTTTCATTTAGAAGACAAGAAGAATGCACACCATTTTATGCGAAACAGTACTAGTTGACTAATGAGTTTCATATGCATTTATACAGTTGCCTTCATCTGTGCAGTAGTGATCATGTTTAGGTGCATGATGAAACTGTAAATTAGCGATAAATTAATGTGATAAATTTCTATTTTTCAGCAGATATTTGGCTGATAAACTTGCCTGATTGATCGATCGATCAGTCAGGTTTGATTGATCCATTGATTCATTCTGCCTAACCGTGTCTGGTCAATGGATAGTGTACATTTTCTGGTTTTAAATATTTGTAATATTTATATAAAAAATTGTTGATGTTAATATTTTTATTTCATTTGAATTTAGCAATTTTGTCTTTAAAAAAATTCCGTTAATATCTGCAAATCTTCATTAGTTGTCAGAGAAATGTAAAAAGTTTCTATAAATCAGTATTTTGCTCCTGATAAGTTAATTATAGATATGGTTGAGCACTTTATGTCGAGTATAAATGACTTGACATGATGTGAATGCATGTGACCTCGGTGTGATTATCAGCTGAGAGGGAAAACATGAGTGGAAAGAGACAGAGCCCTCAACTTCTGTTTCTTAATTTATCAGCATTTTTGCATTTGCTTTACTTTTACATTTAACTCAATCGACATTTAATTTGGTTTATTATTTCTATGTAATACATTTATTTATGTAATACATTAATATGTAAATTAATTTTTATTTAACACATTTATTTTATATTTAAATGTAATAAATGTTGTTAATTTGTATTATGTATTATGTATAAGCCACTTTGGATAAAAACGTCTGCAAAATGAATACATTTTTGTCAGTGCTGCTCTGACGATTTTATCACTAAAATAACTTAGCAACTTTAAAGCTACATGACATTTCTCACCATCGATGTAATAATGGCGCTGTTCTTGAAGCAGATAAACTTAGTTTCAATATTATCAGAGACGCAGCTGCCAAACATTGTTGAGACGCACAGACTAACTGTGTGAGAGAGAGATTAAGTGTGTGTGAATCTCTCTCTCTCTCTCTCTCTCTCTCTCTCTCTCTCTCTCTCTCTCTCTCTCTCTCTCTCTCTCTCTCTCTCTCTCTCTCTCTCATTAACTGCATTAGTCTGCTATCAGTGGCTCAAGCCTCCGTCACTAGCTCTAAAATGACGTTTTGGAATCAGAAACTGAGGCGTGGGATGAGATGTGTAAGAAAATAGTCCTTCACACCAGGGCATTTTAAGGACAAAAACCTGACAAATGTCTTTAAATACAACATCTAAACAATGTCTTGAGGTGTGGTAACCGTAGTATAAGCGGAATAATCTGCTCCGCTTCACGACGTGGCCACATGACCACCTCAGGTGTGCATTATTTTCTAATAATTTAAAGGGCCATCGTCAATTGTTCCTTAATTATTGAACTTGTAACTGTGCTTATCTGTCATGCAAATGAATCTTAATGGTCCTAAAAATGGGCGTTTCTTTCTTACAGACATAGACGAGTGTCAGGTGAGCCAGTGTCATGAGAATGCCAATTGTTTCAACACACCTGGATCTTTCACCTGTCAGTGTAACGCTGGTTTTTATGGCGATGGATTCCGCTGCTCTACAGGTAGATCCAACTTTAAATGAAGATCAGTTCTGTCTTTTGGTTTTTATCACATGGAGTCAAAGGGCCCTATTTGAACGATCTAAGCGCATGGTCTAAAGCACAGGGTGCAAGTTCACTTAGGGCGTCCGAATCCACTTTTGCTAGTTTAACGACGGGAAAAATGGTCGGGCGCATGGTCTAAAAGGGTTGTCCCTATTCTCTGAGTAATAGGTGTGTTTTAGGTTTACGTGCATTAAACCAATCAGAGTCTTCTCCCATTCCCTTTAAATGCCAGTTGCGCTCGCACCATGGCAGATTCGCTATTTACATGACGGAATTTGATAGTGGAAAGACCGAACGCGTCTCCAGAGCGCAAACGGATCTGCTCGTGCGCGAGGTAAAAGTGCGCAAGCAGATCATCTACGGGACAAGCCGGATTCCACCATATCTTTATGTACACAATTATAATCTTTTACACTGTAATCCTTTTATTTTAATATTTGGCATGTTTGTGTGCTGCTGTGCGTCCCTGTGTGTGTAATAAGCAGAGTGTACATGCGTTGTGGACCCGCCTACAGGTGCACAATACTAACGCGCTCTTTAAATAACAAAAAAAACTATTGCGCCATTGACTTTAGAGCAGCTTTCAGTTGGTCAATGGTTCAGTCTATTCCAGTTCCTCACAATAGCAACGCTCCAACAATGCGCCAGAACACTCCTCGATTTCAGACCAGCCGCCCATGGGCGCACAAATGAGCGCAAATGGATTTGCTATTTAAACAATGTGGCGCAAGACGTGAAAATGATAACTGCGTCGGGATGAAACTAGCAAAAAACACTTGCGTCGCGCTTGGCGCTGCATTGCGCCGGATGTAAAATGGGGCCCTAAGTGTTCTTCATTCTTTTCATTCACTCATACAAAGCCAAAGTATTTATTACTGGCATATTTAGCGAAAATTCATTAGGTTTTTGCATGTTGTGGTTTGTACATCAGGCTTAAAGGATTAGTTCACTTCAGAAAAATTACATTTCTGCTAATTTACTCTCCCCATCCAAGATGTTCATGTCTTTCTTTCTTCAGTCGAAAAGAAATTAAGGTTTTTGAGGAAAACATTCCAGGATTTTTCTCCATATAGTGACGTCAATGGGTTGAAGGTCCAAATGTGAGTTTCAGTGCAGCTTCAAAGTCTCCACACGATCCCAGCCGAGGAATAAGAGTCTTATCTAGACAAACCATTGGTAATAAAAAAAAGTAAACATTTCATACATTAAATGGCGACACACATTACGTAATCACGGTGAAAGGTCACGCATGACGTAGGCAGTAAGTACAGACCTAGTGTTTACAAAGCGAATGTGCAAAGACTAAGTCAAACGCCATTTACAAAAAAATTAAATAAATAAAAGGTAAAACAACGTTGTCTGACCATTTTGAAGTTGAAGGAGAGATTTTCGCCCTATCCTACATTTTCCTCCTACGTCAGGTCACCGCCTGACCTTTCCAACGTGAACATAATGCGTGAAGTCGTGGATGTGCAAGACGAGCATTTGTGATTAAAAAGTATATAAATGTTTTTTTTTTTATATAAAATGAGGGATGGTTTGTCTAGATAAGACTCTTATTCCTCGTCTGGGATCGTGTCGAGACTTTGAAGCTGCACTGAAACTCACATTTGGACCTTGAACTCGTTGGACCCCATTGAAGTCACTATATGGAGAAAAATCCTGGAATGCTTTCCTCAAAAACCTTAATTTCTTTATGTCTAAAGACATGAATATCTTTGATGACGTGGAGGAGAGTAAATTATCAGGACATTTTAATTCTGAAGTGAACTACTCCTTTAAGCATCCAGCCTTGAGCAACACTATAGTATCGCAAAGGAGAAGGAAACCGAGAGCCGTTTTTACCCACAGTTCAAACCACAAACCTTATCAGTCGTTCTAATGACAGACGACCCGCAACTCTTTAAATATTACAACATGACCTGACATCTTGACCTCTGAGTTCGAGGTTAAACCCTGTCGTCATGAATATGAGCTCGGCAGCTGCATGTCTGCTGGGAACTGGCCAGTTGCTTTGGGTTCTCAGAGTTTTAAGACCCCATGAAATCAATATCGTTGAGTTTTGTGACTTTTAGTCCATGTTTCTGAGCTGTAAGGTCATCTGTGTACTAGTGTAGTCCTAGAAAATAAGCTTTTATGCAGAAATGTTTAGGGTCAATCTTAAAAGAGTCTCTTCTGCTCAACCAAAACTGCATTTATTTAAATCAAAAATACATTAAAAACTGTGAAATATTATTACAGTGTAAAACGGCTGTTTTTGAATGTGAATATATTGTAAAATGTAATATATTCCTGTGATCAAAGCTGAATTTTCAGCATCAGTCTTCAGTGTCACATGATCCTTCAAAAAAGTATAGGGTTAAGTGTGTGTGTTTTGTTCAGACCGTGAGAAGACACGCTGCGAGCTGCATAGGGAGAGCATTGTGGGCGCTGGGTTTGAGCCTCGTGGTCCTCGTCCTGGTCAGTATGTGCCGACCTGTGATGCCCAGGGCGCATACGAGCCCATGCAGTGTCACGCCAGCATCAGGCAGTGCTGGTGTGTGGATCGTGATGGACAGGAGATCTCTGGCACTCGCATGGGACCCGGACGCTTTCCTGAGTGTGAGTCCTCCACATGCTTTACGCATAGGCCATGCTTACACCTGGTATTAAGATGTGTTTTGGTCGATCGGATCACAAGTGGACGATGCTAAATACAAAATGTTTTAAGCTTGTCCACTTTCAACCATTTCCAGAGGCAGTTGAAAACACGGATTACTTTCATAGTGTAAACGCTCATGTGATCGAATGTGTTCGAACAGCCACAAAAGACGCTTGCTCTCTGACTACTGACTTAATGCGGGAACATTATGGGAAGAGCGCTAGACAGACGGGATTTAAACTTTTAAAAGTTTGGTTTGAAGATGAAAAACGTACCAAGCACAATGTTCTCTCACCATTCCTGATTTCTAGCACACACTCGCAGTGTTCGGCTGGTCTTGAGGCTGTCAGAGCAGAAACTAAAGCTCTCCGTCGTCTTCGGTCACGTTCATATGTAAATTGCACAAGCTTATTTTGTCCATTATATTGAAAGATCTGAAAAAGCCCATTAATTTACCCTCCCATAGACCCTCCCCTCGAAGAAATCAGGACAGAAGTGTTTGAAAGTGGACAAAAGAGGCGGATTAAAACACCAGGTGTAAACGGGAATGTGGGAATTTTCATTGGTAGTTTAACTCTTCATTATTCGTCATTTGTAATTAGTTTTTTTTTTTTTTTCACAAATAACAATTTCTATTAAAATCTTAATAAATTCTTATTAAAATATTTTAGAGCTTGACATTTAAAAATTATAATGAAATTAATAAAATCTAAAAACCATGTCTTCTTAAGATTTTATTAGTTTCCATGGTCTATAAATCACACTTAAAATTCCCTTACACCTTCATTTTTTCAGCTAACACCCCTTTTTATTTTTAAACCATTTGTTTATTTTAAAGCTTGTTTGTCATTTTAAATAATTTTTAGCCATCTTGCGTCCCGCTTGGAAGTGTGTTAAGGCCTCCTTGGTTGAGAACCACTGGGAAAATTCCTACATAAGCAGCTTTTTAGGTTTTGGAACAAAGCGAATGTTTTTATTTCCACATTGACGATTTTCTGTACATAGAGGTAGTGAATTCCCATAGTCATTTTATATTCCTCTCTTTATATTCCTCCTCAGGTTCTGGTGATGATTTCCCCGGCCCGGTTAGACCAACACCCAACCCCAACATTACTCCTTTGCCTCCCGGCAGTTACGTCCTCTTCACCCAGAGCGGGAAGATTGAGTACGTTCCTCTGGAAGGTCATAACCTGAAGAAGAATGAAGCCAAGACTGCACTGCACCTCCCGGTAAAGCTTTAACCCAGTGTGTCTGTTAGTGTAATGTGGAAGAACTAGAGAATTTATACTATTGATGGGAGAAACAAAGCTTTGCAAAACGATTCACTGTTTTAAAGCGCTCAAAACGTGACGCCTGCTGGTCAGAACGGTGTAAAAACATGCATAAAAACAACTTCTGCAAGTTGAAAGTGTAATCTATTATATTAAATCTAATCAACAAATTAGAGATTTGATAAAGAGGAAAAAAAAGAGATTTTTTTTTCATGGAGAGCTTGGTTAATCAGGCCAATAAGTTCTATTTTATCATTCAAATGTCAATAAAAATCTCTACACATCAGGTAAAAACCATATAGAGACTGGTTCATGGGCTCACAGAGATCATTTCGAAACCGTTATGACGTAATGAAGCCTCGTTTACTGGAATCATGTGACTTCTGCAGTTTGATACACACTCCAAATCCCTGGTTCAAAACAAACTATTCGCAACAGTTTCAGAGCTTCACAAATCAGTGGCTGTTTCTAAAACCGCCCCCTATACCCTCATTCACTATTCCCTGCATTAGTCCACTAATATAGCTCACTTGAGGGAGTGAATGAGGACGAGCGAGTGAATGAGGACACTGAGTGCCGCTTTTGCATAGTTTGTGTTGCTGTTTAATAATCATTTGAAACTTTGTAAACTGGCAGCTCCAGTAGTAATTAAAAGACTTATCTTGAACTCTGTCATGGAAACTATTTATATACTTTATTAAACAATTCAATAATCAATTTTAAAAGGAATTTAAACCCGTATGATATTACGCTGTACCCACATTGGACCAGCGGTTTTGAAAATAGACGGATGGATGATTCAGCGCCATCTTCTGGTGAGACGCGGGAATTCATTCAGCGCGCAAATCTCGCAGTGCATTAAAGGGTTAGTTCACCCAAAAATGAAAATTATGTCATTAATGACTCACCCTCATGTGGTTCCAAGCCCGTAAGACCTCCGTTCATCTTCGGAACACAGTTTAAGATATTTTAGATTTAGTCCGAGAGCTTTCTGTCCCTCCATTGAAAATGTATGTACGGTATACTGTCCATGTCCAGAAAAGGTAATACAGACATCATCAAAGTAGTCCAAGTGACTTACAGTGGCTCAATCTTAAGTTTATAAAGCGACGAGAATACTTTTTGTGTGCAAAAAACAACAAAAATAACGACTTTATTCCACTATTAATTTCCTTCTCTCTGGGCCTCGAGTGAGTTCACGTAGTATAAATGCGTAGCGCATCTGTGTTGTACGTCACACGTAGGCTCACTATTGGCCGACGCTGGTCATGTGTGTGATGCGTGTGTACAACACAGAAGCGCTACGCAGTTTTACTACGTGAATTCACTCGAGGCCCAGAGAGAAAGAAATGAATAGTGGAATAAAGTCGTTATTTTTGTTTGTTTTTTGCGCACAAAAAGTATTCTCGTCGCTTTATAAACTTAAGATTGAGCCACTGTAGTCACTTGGACTACTTTGATGATGTCTGTATTACCTTTTCTGTTTACTGTTAAAGCATGTGTCGTGTAAGCGGCCCGTAAGTTAATAACTAATGATCTTTGCGATGGAAGTGAATCAATCAAAAACTAACTTTAGCTGGACAATAACTTTATCCTAGAGCTGCTGTAAAGCCAAAACAGTCTCTGTTACTGTAATCTCCTATTATCACTGTAAAGCTGCTTTTGAAACAATCTATATTGTTAAAAGCGCTGTATAAATGAAGGTGACTTGACTATGTAGAAGTGCTTGTGTGGAGTATGTTTAGACTGAATGCACATCATTCACAAAACTGTTTTGCTCTGTGGATTCATCCAGAAGTCTTTGCCCTGATTCATTCCCTGCTGCTTTGAGGCTCTGGTTTGCATTAGTGCAAAGCCTGTTTAGGGATGTTCGCAACTTAAGAGTGAACGTGTCACTGTGGTTTGTGTTTTGCTCGTAGTTTGTCTCTCTCGGCTGGATTGTTGATAACACAGAGCCAGAGAACTGCTGGGGGGATCGCAGGGGAATTTTAGGGTTGCTTAACTCCTGTTTTTCTTGGAAATGTCCGTATGAGAGAAATTGTGTTTATCGGAGCCATATGCTGCCTCTGCTGATTACATAACCTCCATCGGCATTTAGCCGTATGAATGTGAGGAGAGATTCCAGGAGAAACAGACCAGACAATTTACAGAAGAAAATGATGTTTTCTGGACTGAACTGGTACTTCGTAAAGTGTAAAAATGCACATTACAGTTCAAAAGAGTGTTTGTGAGATATTTTTAAATGCTTTTCATTATGAAAAATACAACAAAAACAATAATATTATTACCGTTTCAAATAGCTGTTCAGTAATCTGACTTATTTAATTTTATTTTAATGTTATTTCGTTTATTTTTGCATTATATTACCACAATATAGTGCAATCATCCAATCATTGACTCATTTGCGATGATCAAACCAGTTATTTTTTTTAATAATCGTCTATGGAAATATTCCTTTATTGTAACAACTTCAATTTGATCTAATTATTGAGGATTGCACCGTAAAGTAAGTGCATGAAAAAATGCGAACATTATTGTTTTTAATACATCAGAAGTTTCACCCAAACCTAAAATAGGCTTTAGTTGTAATTAATATTTTAATATTTAATGTTTTTTGTATTGTATCTTGCAAAAAATAAGGTGATCATACTCTGAAATATTGTGCATACACGTACAGTACGGCTTTCGCGCTCTACTTTAAATCACAAAATATGCCTTAGAAAATTATGCAAATCAGTCTTAATAGTTCTTAATGCAAAATGCAATACTCAGTTGATTTTGATTTTATTTCTATGTATGGTTTGCAGAGTACAGTAAAATACTTTCTGTAACATGTCACTTTTCGATCAATTTAATGCTTCCTTAGCTGAATAAAATGAATAATTTCTTTCAAAATATATATTTTTAAATGGTAATGCATTATTAAAGTATAAATATTAGTATAAACAAATTGAGAAATCGACCTGTGCTGATGCTATTATATTCAATGTTCCTGCTTGTTTTTAGAAGCGTATATATGTGTTAAAAACTGTGCATGTTCTCACATAATCTATTTTTTTATCTATTAATTCATAATTATGCAAGTCACTTGCTTTTTTGCATGTTTACTATATATCTTTGCTAGTTTGCTGTATCATTCAGCTCTAATAGTGAAGCACACTCAGCTCTATTTAACATATTTTGATGGTTAATAATATTAAGCATCTTACATTTCAGATAATATTGGGTCTGTTAGTATATATTATATCATCTTCCCAAAGGTAACCCAAAGGTAATAGGAAGACGGTGCACTCATATTACTTATGAATGGGAGAAAGTGCAATGTGCAATATGGCAGAATAAGTTCCGCCTTCTAAATAAAACAGCCAATCGCTGAGTGATAAAGTCATCGCATCACTGCAGCTGCTGTTAGAAGCTCACATTGGCTGGTCCAGCCTGAAAAATAAGCTTTTTTAACACTATTTTAGCATAAGAAACAGCATTTATGGGACTGGTCATGTCAGATTTTGTTGCTGATTTGAAATATGTTATTTAATTGTGAGTTCGGCAAGCTGTTTTTGAGATTTCAGGATTCCCCCTTTCAAATAAATAGGGCTTGGTCATGAATGAAATGTCCGCTGAGTGAACAGACTTTCCATGAAATGGACTTTGATATACAGTACATTATAAGAAACGTCAGCACTCGTGGACAGTTGTGTAAACATGCACAGTCTTCATAAATATTATGGTTTTTCACTATTCCTGATTAGTTTGCCAATTGATTTTGTTCAGCTAGACATTTGGCTAATGCACAAGGTTTGTATTTTCATCTCTTGACTCCTGAAAATGAATTGTTATGGGTTATTGTGTGCAGCACTGTTAGGAAATCATAAATCTGAATGAATCTTCATTCCCATCTGGCTCTCATTTATTGCTCACATGTTAACACTTACTGTAACGACTAACATCAGTGAAGCTTATTAAACAAGAGGAAATTCAACCATACATTAAAAACAAAACTGGCCCGAGAGTCATTTGACTCATGTTTTGTCTAGACAGACAGACTGAATGCCAGAGGAAAACTTTAGTGCCGTGTTGTCATCTTAAACACTTCCATGCATGTTTGTGAGATCTTTTTATTGTTTTTGCAGGAGAAAGTGGTGATTGGGATTGCTTATGACTGCTTGGAGAAGATGGTGTATTGGACGGACATCAGCACACCTGCCATCAGCAGAGCTAATCTACAGGGAGGAGAGCCCGTACACCTCATTCAATCAGGTAGAGTTCATTGAGACTTGTCCTAATGTCTTACCAAACCTGCGTGATTCATGGGAAATTTTGATTTCATGGGACACTGGTTAAAATCATCTCAATATAGAGGTAGGCGATATTTCAAATATATATATATATTATTATTATTTTTTTTTATTTTTTTTTTTTTCAGTATCACAATCCACAATCTTTTTCATGTTGGTTTTAAGACTAGTTTTTTTTTTATAAGTTACTGAGCAGTACACCAGGAAATTTGTTTCCGCTTTGTTTTTATTCCGAAATTTGTTTTTATCTCCCAATTCTGATATTTATAACTCACAGTGGCAAGTTTATATCCCACAATTCTGAGATTTTTCTTGCAATGGTGAGTTTGTGTCCAGCAAATAAACTCGCAATTGCAAGTTATAAAGTCCAAATTGCAGGATATAAACTATATATAAACCAATCAGAACAGCATGTGGGCGGAGTCAGCCAATCAGAACAGTGTGTAGGCAAAGTCAGCCAATCAGAACAGCATGTTGGCGGAGTCAGTCAATCAGAACAGCATGTGGGCGGAGTCAGCCAATCAGAACATGTGGGCGGAGTCAGCCAATCAGAACATGTGGGCGGAGTCAGCCAATCAGAACATGTGGGCGGAGTCAGCCAATCAGGAGAGCCCGTACACCTCATTCAATCAGGTAGAGTTCATTGAGACTTGTCCTAATGTCTTACCAAACCTGCGTGATTCATGGGAAATTTTGATTTCATGGGACACTGGTTAAAATCATCTCAATATAGAGGTAGGCGATATTTCAAATATATATATATATTATTATTATTTTTTTTTTATTATTTTTTTTTTCAGTATCACAATCCACAATCTTTTTCATGTTGGTTTTAAGACTAGTTTTTTTTTTATAAGTTACTGAGCAGTACACCAGGAAATTTGTTTCCGCTTTGTTTTTATTCCGAAATTTGTTTTTATCTCCCAATTCTGATATTTATAACTCACAGTGGCAAGTTTATATCCCACAATTCTGAGATTTTTCTTGCAATGGTGAGTTTGTGTCCAGCAAATAAACTCGCAATTGCAAGTTATAAAGTCCAAATTGCAGGATATAAACTATATATAAACCAATCAGAACAGCATGTGGGCGGAGTCAGCCAATCAGAACAGTGTGTAGGCAAAGTCAGCCAATCAGAACAGCATGTTGGCGGAGTCAGTCAATCAGAACAGCATGTGGGCGGAGTCAGCCAATCAGAACATGTGGGCGGAGTCAGCCAATCAGAACATGTGGGCGGAGTCAGCCAATCAGAACATGTGGGCGGAGTCAGCCAATCAGAACAGTGTGTGGGCGGAGTCAGCCAATCAGAACAGTGTGTGGGCTGAGTCAGCCAATCAGAACAGTGTGTAGGTGAAATAAACTTTTGAAACATTCCATAATGATAAAACTTAATGTTCCCTACATTTTTCTGTTAGCTGGGATTGAACTGGAACTGATAGAATGTGGACTGTAGCACAATTACACAATACAATACACAATACTGTTATACATCTCTCTATAAAGGCAGATCGTGGAGAAGTTTTAATCATTTCCCTATCTAATATGGTCATATCGCACACCACTATCTCAAACTGTCTCTTGTTTCAGATCTGGGCAGTCCTGAGGGCATCGCTATTGACCATCTGGGCAGAAACTTGTTCTGGACAGACTCCATGAAGGACAGAATTGAAGTTTCCTCATTAGACGGATCCCAGAGACGTGTCTTGGTTAACACAGACCTGGTTAACCCGAGAGCTATCATCACCGACCCCACCAATGGGTGTGTTGCATAAATTGCTTGGAGTAGTCTTCGTTTTTTTTTTTTTACTTTATCCTGGTCAACTGTGCATAAAAACGTAGATTATTCTACGTAAGAAAAGTAAGACTACTTATTAAGACACAGTCTCGACACAGTTTCTGCCACTGGCCACAGGGTCTAAAACTAACACTTCAAACGTGAGGGAAAGAGCGGCTTGGCAAGTAAAGGAAATGTTAGAAATGCAACGTAATACATGGTTAAATCAAATTGTAGCACCATGTCCTAACCAGACGCAATATAAGATTCCAGCGACAAGCAATTTGCCTGTCCACACCAGAAGTGACGCGACTGCGAGATGCGTCAAAATTCAATCAAAACCCACAGCCAATCAGAACAGTGTGTGGGCAGAGTCAGCCAATCAGAACAGCGTGTGGGCGGAGTCTCGCGGCACCAGAGAGTAATCTTGACGGCACTCGCAAGAAAATGGATAAGCACATAATCAAATTCACAAATATTACACCATTTAAAACATTATTTAAAATACATAGGCTACTGAGTTACTAAAACAATCTTTGTCAAAGAATACACGTGTTTGTTCAGAGTTTGAACGTTCTTGTTTCCCCATTTGTTTAATTTCAAGATCTGAGGTAAATTATCCATTGTTGCTTTTACAGCTACAAATCTGGAGCACTAAATGATATTCAAAGTCACATTACATGCTTTTAACATTAAATAAAGCACATAAACAGCACCTGAGAATCATCATCGCCACACTTTGTGTTTGTTGTTCCAGCGCGACGTCGCAGAAAAATAGAAACCGTTTCTAAAATAGAATCGTCGCGTGTCGCCGTCGCGGCTGGTTAGGACAAACACTCTCATTAACATGGAAAATATACCTTTTATCGACGCGTGTAGTTAGGACACGGTGTAAGAAGGATAATCTGAGCCTTGTAAGAGATTTAATAATGTTTAATAATAAAGGCTGATCTATGCCTGCTCAAAAATTGTGTGTAAACACGTCATGCTGCATAAAAGCAAGGCCAAATTATGACCCACCTCTGTCCCTAGTATCAAAGTATACAGTCGAAATTGTTGTGTAAATGCCACTTCATTAAACAGTCTATGTAAAGACAGCTAAATGCCAGCTCTGAAGTGCTTGTGTGCCACATTTGGCATAATAATATCATTATTTTATTAAAAATAATTAAAAATATGTTTTCATGGCAGGTGAATTTTACACATTTCACCTATGGTAGTTTTGTCAGTTTTACAATAAGCTTCCATTTGTTAAAATGAGTAAACTACATTAGTTAACAAGAACTAACAATGAAAAATACCTCGAAAGCATGTATTAATCTTAGTTAATGTTAATTTCAAGATTTACTAATACATTTAAGTTGATATCATGTAATGGACCAGAGCTAACAGGAATGAACTAACAGTCGTCAACATTAACAATGATTAATAAATAGTGTAACAAATGTATTACTCATTGCTAGTTAATGTTAGTAAATGCATGAACTAACGGGGCTTTATTGTAAAGTGTAGTTATATACTTATTCTTGGCATTATGAATTTGCGTGATTCCCAAAGTACCGCTAATTTCTGCAGTGAAATAGTTATTGGGAAATGTTTTCAATGTCTGTTTCTCCATCAGCTACATCTACTGGGCCGACTGGAACAGGGACTCCCCTAAAATTGAGATGGCTTACATGGACGGCACAAATCGGAGGGTTCTGGTCAAGGATGACTTGAGCCTCCCCAACGGTTTAACTTACGACCCTCGGACGTCTCTGCTGTGCTGGGCGGATGCTGGTACGACGCCAGTTCAGAGACACATTCACTAGTGCAATAAAGTCACAGCTGTTTGAGCCTCTCGGCAGGAAAACAACTTATTTTGATCACTTGTTTAGCTCCGTTAAAGTGTAGGGGTGTAACGATATCCTCATGTCACGATTCGATACTGAACTCACGATGCGATATTAATGCGATACTCCAAGACTTACGATAAAAGGTTAACTAAAAATGTACTGTTGATTAAAATGCTAAATTTGGTTTTACATTGTGTGTGTAAATGGATAGACTTGGACTTGGTTCTGGAAACCCAAAGCACAGGACAATAGAGACACCAGAATAACAATATTCATGATTGTGAAGCTGAAAATACAGAATTATTTTAGATGAAGATGCTTCTATTCTGTCACTGACTAGATATATTTAAAATAATGTTGTAACTTTAATGTGGTAACATCAGATATTTGGCATTATCAGGACACACAAATATTCCTCCATTGCATTATTATACATTATATTCAACATTATACATAGTAGTTTAAAGGAACACGCCGACTTTTTGGGACTTTAGCTTATTCACCGTATCCCCCAGAGTTAGATAAGTCCATACATACCTTTTTCATCTCTGTGCGTGCCGTAACTCTGTCTGACGCACCCACCGCTAGCCTAGCTTAGCACAAAGACTGGAGGTAAATGGCTCCAGCTAGCATACTGCTCCCAATAAGTGACAAAATAATGCCAACATTTTCCTATTTACATGTTGTGATTTGTATAGTCACTGCGTGTACAAATAACAAGGTCACATGAGACACAGCCATCTTCTCACCGTATACATACTGGGAACTATATTCTCAGAAGGCGAAGCACTGCTACTTCTGCGGAGTGATTTACTCCAGCTCTGAGCGAACTCTCTGCTCCTCACCACAGGGCTTCTCAGGCGCTGCGAGCAAATCACTCCACCCAAGTAGCAGTGCTTCGCCTTCTGAGAATATAGTTCCCAGTATGTGGGAAGTAGTTACGGCACGCACGGAGATGAAAAGGGTATGTGTGGACTTATCTAACTCTGGGGGATACGGTGAATAAGCTAAAGTCCCAAAAAGTCAGCGTGTTCCTTTAATATAGTACTGACACTAAAACTCTTAAAACTTGAATTTTTATTTTGGGTGAACTATACACAATACAAAGTCACATATTGTTAAATTTTTGTATTGCGATTATATTGTGACACGATATGTTGTTACACCCCTAATAAAATGCTTTGCTTGGTTGAAACGTTTGCGTTGATGGTGATGTTTGGTGTTTCTGATGCAGGTACACATAAAGTGGAGTGCATGAATCCGCAGCATGGCAGTCGAACGCAGCTTATGGAGGGAATCCAGTATCCCTTCGGATTGACTACTGATGGAAAGAACCTCTACTACACTGACTGGATGAGGTGAACCTTCCTTTTAACAGCTTTATGCTTTTGTGAGAAGTTAAACGTAGTCAATCATTTTATCCCTTAAAACTCACCTTTGATCACCAAAATTACATATTTAAATGTTATTTCCTTGAAAAATTCGTCATGGCCTAAAATACCTTGAATGTAACTCGACACCCTTGCCTCATTTAGTATGCGCGGTTCTATGAATATGCAAATGAGCCCCGCCTCCACTCACTCACTCAGCTCAGAGATCCACTGGTTGACGATCACACGTTGATCTGATTGGTTACAAGGTAGTCTGTGACGTCAGAAACACCAGCGATTTCAAACTGTGTTTTTGAAACGCATGATTTGTCTCAAAGCATATTAAAAACGCCTTATAGACATATAAACAACATTAAAAGCTTAATTTTCACCATAGGGGGAGTTAACTGAATCAAGTGAAAGGTCGGTTCGCCTTTTTTGAGTTTTTGAAAGAAGCCTTATCTGCTGACCAAGACTCAAAAAACAGTAAAAACAGTAATGTTGTGAAATATTATCTCAATTTAAAGGTGAAGTATGTGAGATTCTTTGCTAAAATACATTCTCAGACTACTATCAGTATCCCATTCATAGGTTTATCTCACCCAAAAGTGTAAATATTGAGCCTCAAAACATTGAGAGCGGCCTGCTCAGATCTGTCAATCTCTTTCCAGCTCAACCAATAGCAAGAGGTGGGGGCGTGGCTAATGTAGCAGGCGGAGCCAGAGGGTGTTTCGCCGCTGCTATAGAAAAAATAAATAAGTCAGTTACACGGGTGTAAGCCAAATTTTGCGGCATTTAGACCAAATACTTTAGATACAAAAACAGTGCACTCATATTACTAATATTACAATATGGCAGAATAAGTCCCGCCTTCTAAATGAAAGAGCCAATAGCTGACTGATAAATTCATAGAGTGACTGCCGTTAGGAGAAGATTAAACAGGACATAAACACATCAAAGCGAATGGGCCATTGAGATGCAACACTCTTCAATAGATACTTAAAGGGTTAGTTCACCCAAAAATGAAAGATAGTTCATTTCACAAATGAAGATAGTTTTGATTAAATCTGAGAGCTGTCTCACTCCTCCATAGGCTTCTATGTTATTGAAACTTGCTGGCCCAGAAAGTTAGTAAAGACAATGTTTAAAATAGTCCAAGTGTCTACAGTGGCTCAACCTTAAGTTTATCAAGCGACGAGAATACTTTTTGTGTGCCAAAAAAATAACGACTTTATTCAACTCTTCATTTCTTCCGTGTTTCTCTGAGTGAGTTCACGTAGTGTAACAGCGCAGCGCTTCTGGGTTGTACTTCAGAACGGAGGCTCACTATTGGCCGACGCTGGTCATGTGTGTGATGCTGGCCAATAGTGAGCCTCCGTTCTGACGTACAACCCAGAATTGCTGCGGAGGAGTGAGACAGCTCTCAGATTTAATCAAAAATATCTTAATTTGTGTTCTGAAGATGAATGAAAGTCTTACGGGGTTGGAACAACATGAGGGTGAGTAATTACTGACAGAACTTTCATTTTTGGGTGAACTAACCCTTTAAATAGATGCTTTGATGTGTCGAGGGTAAACAGCCTCAAACTGTTGTGCAGCTTTATGTCCAAAAATGCACCCGGTGCAGATACTTTGAATGTGTTTATTATAAGCAGGACACTCACGTTTCCCATGACACATAGGGGCTGTTTACACCTGGCCACTTCATGCGTTTTCTCAGATCGGATAGCTATCCGATCGTGAAAAGACCAGGTGTAAATGCCCTCCGAAACGCATTCGAGACGGATTTGAATCCGATCGCTCAAACCACTTCAGGAGGTGGTCTGGGCCGCATTCCTGACGAAACTGGACAAGTGTAAATGCATCTGGTTGTTGAAACCACATATGTAAATTGTACTCCTCCCAAAATGCTAAAAAAAAAATATAAACGTGTTATAGGCTATATGTAATGTTATAGCCAGATATGACGACGCTACTGGAACACGCATCACCTCAGATGAGAAGCTGAGCATCGATTCATTAAGCCAACGTGCAAACTATCGCAAATCAAAGTGAAAGTAAGTCGTAGACGCTTAACACACAATCATCATCATTAAAAGTAAATTCTTAAGAAACGAAATGATCTTCACAGGGCTGTTGCCGCTCTCTTTTATTGCGGTCTTTGAAATTTTAGCTGATGATCAATAAAATGCAGCTCATATCTTTTGCTTTCGGTGACGTACACTCCATTAAATCTGCATATAGCGCGGGAATTGAAGATCGGATTTAAATCCGTTTCGCAAAAACACATTTATGTGACCAGGTGTAAATGGAATCGTTTTGATAAATCAGATAGCTATCCGATCAAAGAAAACACATGAAGTGGCCAGGTGTAAACAGCCCCATAGAAACACAGCTAAAAGTATCCTTTATATGTTGGACCATTTATTGACAGTAGCCTGTTTACCTCTTGAGACATGCCGTCACAAGCATCTGTAAGATCTGTGTTTGTGATCTTTGAGTTGTGGGTGTGTATAAATATTTGTATTTGTGTAATTCCACTAGATGCCACTAGTGTCGCAGAAACTACATGCTTCACCTTTACAACAACTGTTTTCTATGTTAATTTATTGTAATTTATCATAATTACTACAGTCTTCAGTGTCACATGATCCTTCAGAAATCTTCTAATAGGATGATTTGATGATCAAGAAACATTTCTGATTATTATCAGTGTTGAAAACAGTTAATATTTTTGTGGAAACTGTGATACATTTTATTTTTTAGGATTGTTTGATGAATAGAAAGTTCAAAAGAACAGCATTTATTTGAAATAGAATCTTTTGTTACATTATAAATATATTTACTGTCACTTTTGATCAATTTAATGCATCCTTGCTGAATAAAAATATGAATTTCTTAAAAGCAACTTACCGACCCCAAACATTTGAATGGTAGTGTATTATAGGAGAATAATATGAATAATGTGAACCGCACTGTGCAGAAAATCATCAGATTTGGTCTGGGCGGTGCTGATGGTGTTGTTTGTTCGTGGTTCAGAAAGCAAGGTCAAGGTTCAGTCCACTAAAGCTGTGAGCTCAACAGCTCTGTTCTTCTGAGGCCTTGATGTGTCGGTTCGCGAGCACAGATTCCCTGAACAGCAGCAGGCACAGGTTTGGCGCTTTAACCCCGAGTGTGTTTGCTATGCCGAGGTCGGGTCAAGAGGTCTGTTTCAAGGCTAGTTGCAGCTGTGTGTGATTTCACGGCCCGTCCAGTGGCCTCTCTCTGATCTTCCTCTCTGTTCGTGGACAGTCATGATGGAGCTTATTATAGCAACTGAGAACAATGAGCAGAACAAAAATAACTCGTCAGTATGCATTACAGCAGTGAGAATTTGGGAGAAAAATGTCTTTATCACAGTCCGCATGTTGTCACGTCCTCTTCCAATTAGTAGCATAAACTAAGGAATTTGTTTTGAGGAGAAAATTAAACTAATTTAGTTTAGCTTAAAGTCCCCCTGTGGTGAAAATCCAGCTTTTAATGTTGTTTATGTGTCTATGTGGTGTTTTTAATCTGCTTTAAGACAAACCATGTGTAAGTTCATAAGTCGACAGCATTGCTGAGTATTTCCTCCTTAAAACTGCAGTGAACCAAAGACAGTCTCAAACACACGCTTTGAAATCGCTGGTGTTTCTGACGTCACAAACTACCTTGTAACCAATCAGATCAACGTGTGATCGTCAACCAGTGGATCATTAATGATTCATTAAATCTTAATTATTTTATATAAAATACAGTGAAAATTGTGATTTAAATTTTCTATGTGAATATATTTTAAAGTGTAATTTATTCCTGTGATCAAAGCTGAATTTTCAGCATCATTACTCCAGTCTTCAGTGTCACATGATCCTTCAGAAATCATTCTAATATGATGATTTGATGCTCAAGAAACATTTATGATTATTAGCAATGTTGAAAACAGTTGTGCTGCTTCAGAAACCGTGATATACTACCATTCAAAAGTTTGGGGAAAGTAAAATACTCTTCATTATTCATATATACTGTACACTCATAAGAATAAAGAGTTGTATGTGTGTGTGTGTGTGTTTGTGTTGGATCAGGGGTGCTGTAGTCGTGGTGGATCGCTACTCTAGAAGAGAGGTCGATGAGTTCCAGCCCCAGAAACGAACACGTCTGTACGGGATCACCATGGCACGCGCCACCTGCCCCTCTGGTACGATTCCTCTTTCTCATGGGTTTCACTTCTTAAGAACCATAACTATAACCATAACAATATTAGCATCACACCAGCAGACGGTATCGTTCTGTTTTGTCGTCTGTCTCTTTAAATCCTTTAGCTCTAAAAGCAGGATGGATTCTGATTGGCTGTCACTGTTTTTATCGTTCATCAGCTGGAAAAAAAATTGCTCGGAAAGATTGCAATGATAATCTTTCCAATGATATTGTTTCTCTGTGCCATTATTGTAATAGTTGTGGTGTGGATTCTGCTATTCTTTTATATTTAGACGTTTTTTTTTAGAAGTCAAGTCACCTTTATTTATATAGTACTTTATATAATACAGATTGTTTCAAAGCAGCTTTACAGAGATAACAGGAAAATAATGCATTTTGAGTCTTTGAAGCTCTAAAAAGTGCATCCATCCATCATAACAGTAATCCATACGGCTCCAGGGGTTAATAAAGGCCTTATGAAGCGAAAATATCCATATTTATAACTTTTTTTTTATTATAATCACTGGATTCTGCTAACGATCGGATGCGAGTCTAGTTCCAGGAAGAGTGACCTCTGACCCCACGCATGACGTAAGATTAGGGGAGAACTGACGAACGCAGGTTCAATATTATTATTATTTATTTATTATTCAGAAGGCCTTTATTAACCCCCTGAAGCCGAATGAAGTACTTTCATGGTGGATTGATGCAGTTTTCGTAACTTCAAAAACTCAGACACTATTTAATGCCATTATAAAGCTTGGAAGAGCCAGGATATTATATAATATAACTCTGATTGTGTTCGGTTTAAAAGAAAAAAGTCATGAGCGTGAGTAAATTATGGGATAATTTTGCGTGGACTAACCCTTTTTATGTAACTAATCAGATGATGTTCAGTTAATTCAGGACTAGAACAACACAGTTTCAGACAGGGTGTTTAACGCTCTAGAAACTGTAAATAACTGGTTAAAGTCGGTTTCAGGCTATGTTTAATGTGAAACAGGTGTTGCTTTTCATATATTAATCTGAACCCCCTAAAGCAAAGGTGGAAATTATGGTAAATACCCACAAGAGAACACATTTGTATCATTATCAGGGTTCGTACAAGGCACTTGAAGTACTTGAATTTGACTTTTGGAAAACCCTTGAAAATAGCCATATTTACGAAGAGGTACTTAAAAAATGCTTGACTTATTTAAATACAATATATGAAATTAAATTTTTCCGAAAAAACACAAATGCAATCTTTTCACGCAAAATTAACATTAATTTTTTACCCCATCAGACCATTTCTCAATATGAAGTATGCCAACATTTTAATATAAAATATTATTTATTGAACAATAATAGCATTATAAACTTTGTATTTAATAGATATTATTAAATAAATTGTAAGTTGTATTTTGTATACCTTATATCTGTAATTTGATTAAAAAAAATCCTAAAGATATTGTTTGATAAGTGCGATCTCTGATTATAGTCCTTGAAATCCAAAAAAAGTAGTGCTTGGAAGTCTTGGAATTTCTTTTACAGTATCTGTACGAACCCTTAAAGGAGTAGTTCACTTTAAAATGAAAATTAGCCCATGATTTACTCACCCTGAAGTCATCCTAGATGTATATGATTTACTTCTTTCAGACGAATACAATCAGAGTTTTATTAAAAAATATCCTGGCTCTTCCAAGCTTTATAATGGCAGTGGATCGCAAATAAACAAATTGAAGCTCAAAAACGTGCATCCATCCGTCATAAATGAACTCCAAACGGCTCCAGGGGATAATAAAGGCCTTCTGAAGCAAAACAATGAGTTTGTGTAAGAAAAATATTCATATTTAACACGTTACAAAGTAAAATAACCGGCCAAACGGCCATACGCAGTCTCTACTCACACCTAATGCACAACTTACGAAACTTGTGACGCATTACTCGCATAAGTTGCGCTTTAGACTTTAGTTAATTTGGCCGAAAGCTTTATAAAGTTTTAAATATGAATATTTTTCTTACACAAACTCGTCGTTTTGCTTCGGAAGGCCTTTATTATCCCCCCGGAGCCGCGTGAAGTTCGTTTATGACGGATGGATGCACGTTTTTGAGCTTCAGTCTGGGGCCGTTTTCACAAAGATAGACTTTGACTATGTCTTAGATACAGTAGATAGTCAGACTTCAGATAGACATCTAAATCAGAGCGTTGCACAAAGCACTCAAGACTCTGACTATCTTAAGTAGGACTACACTGCAATGCATTCTGGGTAAAATAAGACACTTTTCAAAACAAAAAACATGGCGGATCGAGGAGATGTTGGAGGAGTATAACAGTTACAAGGACATTTTACTTGGGAAATTTAGCGGAGAATGTAGTAACAAGAAGAAATGTTTAAATTATGAGCCATTTTCCCTTTTCTTTTGGCTGTTTGTAATGTAACTGATTGTTACTGCTGGTTGCCAAGGTAACAGAGTCTTAGACCTAAGTTAGCCTGGGGGTAAGGTGTCTGGGGGTTAGTTAGCCTGGGGTGGGTAAGGTGTCTGGGGGTTAGTTAGCCTGGGGGGAAGGTGTCTGGGGGTAAGTTAGCCTGGGGTGGGTAAGGTGTCTGGGGGTTAGTTAGCCTGGGGTGGGTAAGGTGTCTGGGGGTTAGTTAGCCTGGGGGGAAGGTGTCTGGGGGTAAGTTAGCCTGGGGTGGGTAAGGTGTCTGGGGGTTAGTTAGCCTGGGGTGGGTAAGGTGTCTGGGGGTTAGTTAGCCTGGGGTGGGTAAGGTGTCTGGGGGTTAGTTAGCCTGGGGGGAAGGTGTCTGGGGGTAAGTTAGCCTGGGGGGAAGGGGTCTCATGTTTTTGGTCTAAATTAAGTCAGTCTTTATTTTTGTGAAACAGTCTAACTTGCATTAGACTAGACTATGAGCACATTATAGACTCGTCTAACACTATAGACCGGTCTAAAATAGCTTTGTGAAACCGGCCCGTCTGTTGCAATCCACTGCCATTATAAAACTCGGAAGAGCCAGGATATTTTTTAATATAACTCCGATTTTATTTGTCTGAAAGAAGTAAGTCATATACACCTAGGATGACTTCAGGGTGAGTAAATCATGGGCTAATTTTCATTTGGAAGTGAACTACTACTTTACTGCCGCTGACGTGACACTGTCAATGTTCCCCATCAGGTCAAAACTACTGCTCGACCAATAACGGCGGCTGCACACACTTATGTCTGGCGACTCCTGCTGGCCGATCATGCAGATGTCCAGACAACGCCGTCGGACTGGGGTGTGTGGAGCGGGACGGCAGGAACTGAAGAAGATTCAGTCACATGACCCTTCATCTGAATCTGGTGTGAAGCTCCGTCCTTCATGATCACCTGAAACATGCAATAAAGCCACACTCTCTATTAAAGATTTTGAAATGCATCCTCGCCTTAAACACGCTCATGGTGCTTTAAAGAGCAAATACATGCTAATGAGGTCATTGTGAATATCTCTAACAACTAACATTATTACCCCGATACTGAGAGTATCCTTTCTAAACAAATAATGACACAATTGTGACATAACCAGACATATGTTTACACATACAACTGTTCAATAAAATCATATTTTGTTTATTTAGCCTTGTCATATTTTTATGTGTTGTTCAAGTGCTTGTTTACTAATTAAAACTGTGTTTTTATTTGCTCACACACATGTTCAGACCTCTCATGCTGACTGTGATAATGAGTCTCAGAAGGGAACACAGGTAAATAAAGCGCTTGTGCACAGGGATGGCCAGCAGAGGGCAACAGCAGACTAAACATCAGGTGAAAAGATTGTCCCTCCCTTAGAAAAGCATTAATAGTCTGGTTATTCTTTTCTTATATCTTGACTGTTCAGATCATTAATTACGTCATTGCATTCTATTAATATTTTACATTTAACAATTATCAAGTGTTGTCGCCACTGAAAGAAATCATGAATTTCAGCTGATTTATGATAACTGGAAATGTAATAGAAGTAAATGAGCAGAAGTGATGAAATATATTGGACACCATTTTTTTAAAAAGAAACAAGCATTTTGTTCTCAAACTCCCTTTCTGTCATGATAATGGAATTAATAATAAAAAGTCTGAAAAATAAACATTTTGAGATGAAAAAATTAATAGTGATGCATTTAAGTGTATACAAACTAGTGCTGTCAAATCGATTAATCGTCACATAAAAGTTTGTTTATATACATGTTTATATATATATATATATAAAAAATTATAATTGTGTGTGTTTGCTTATATAATGTGTGTGTACATTTACATTTACATTTAGTCATTTAGCAGACGCCCTTATCCAAAGCGACTTACAAATTAGGACTAAATTCAGCGAGTGTGTATATATATATGTGTGTATGTGTATGTATATATACACATATATATATATATATATATACACACACACACAAATATAAAACTTATGTTAGATGCAATTAATCACAATTAATCGATTTGATGGCACTAATACAAACATTTCCTATTATATGATTAAATACATGCACATACAATTCATCATATTAGACATTTATGTTATGGATATTTAAAGTGTTTCACAGCTAGTATAAGGGAAAATTCAGATAATTACTACATTGCTAAAAGTTGAAAAAGACCTTATAATTTTTAGATGATGAAAAAATAATCAGAAATACAACAATTGGGTTAAGAATGACAAAAATAAAATATGAATATGATCGTTGTGCTATTGCATATTAGTTTTGATAGCTCAGGATGATATATGAGTAAATGTATGACGTTTAATGCGTGAAAATGACTCGAACACTTCAATAATTTATGAATCTGTACAAAAGAATAGTGACATCATGGAACAGTGGCTCAAATCTGATCAGAGATCAGACTCAAATTACGTCTTAATAATTTAATGCCTCGGGTTTTAAAAACACTCCCGCAAACATCCGCTTATTTTCATAATAAAGAGGAAAATAAAGAGATGCCCTGTGACTGGCGAACATGCTTGTGATTGGGGCTCCTGGGAGCCACTGCGCAATTGCGTCATCACGTCAGCCCCGCCCACACCGGTAACAAGAGACGCACGCGCGTAAGCCCCGCCCCTACAGGGGGGACACGATTGGCGTCATCAGAATGACTGGTGAGAAGGAGCGTCCTCAGAGGCAGCAGATTTGATTGACAGGATGTTAGCGTCTACTCAACCAATGGCCACTTAGGATTCTGTTTTGTGGGCGTTATTTCCTGTACTGTTTTGCATGTCATTTTTTTGTCTTCTAAATTGCTTGTGTATATGTTAGAAGGAAGACCGGAGACGAGGTACGTCAATTGTAATTGTGTTTAACACGTCTTAAACGTTACGTTCAGATGAATAATATGGCCACAGTGATTAAAATGGCTGGTTGGAATTGTGCAACCTCATAATAGAAAGAAGTAACGTTAAATCAATGAGTGTTAGCCTAAGCTGTGCTGCGGGATATTCTGCGTCTGCTGTTGCGTGAAATGATCCAGATACACGCAAACATGAGTTCCTGTCTGCAGAAACGAACCAAACAATCTTTATTTGTTCTGGTTAATGTATTTTTTACTGGTTAATTCACGCTAATGTTGACACCGAAGCTAATATAAGTGCCAACTTGTATTCAACAGAAAACAGTGTACTCTGATATCACTGCTTCATTTGTCTTCTTGCACTGTAACTTGACAGCAACTGTCAGCTAGATGTAACGTTAATAAACTGTCAGAAATAACGTACTTTTTACGTCATTGAATGCGAACTGTAATTTGCTGATGAATGGTGCAGTGCAGAGCTCAATTCGCGCCAGTCGTACATTTAAAAGTTCTATTTCATCTCTGTAGGTAGTAACGGATTTAACGGACTTTACATCTCTTAATATGGATGGAACCTTAATGAAATGATACGGCGTTCCCGCGCATGCAGTTCAAATTTCCCCGCGGGATTTTAGAGCTTCTGTTCTGTCGCTGCTGTGGATGAACCGGAGCCGGTGTCGCTCACCTGGACATGGCCAGCTCACACCTGGCTGATCTGTCCCAGGCCTGGGACAACTACATGGACTGCCGTGCACAGGGCGCAGATCTGCAGGTGAGCGCTAGTAGACGACAAACTTTCTTTGTGGGCTTGTAAAAGACTTGCTTGAAAGCATTGAAGTCTGAAAGCTATGCAGTTTAAGCAGAGATGTGAAGTTTCAATGCTTTGTGGTTGCTAGGGTGTATTGGACAGACATTTCCAGTGGATTTTTTTTATATATTGAATTATTGTTTTTAGAAAACAACCATCCATCCCTTCAAAAGAAGCACTGTGATGCTACTACAGTGTGGTTTAATGCAGGGTTTTCAATATTTTAGATGTCACACAAACCCCCAAATAATATGATCATCATCATTCGAGGGACCCCAAATCAAAGTTTAAAAGACAGCTAGCCTATATAAGACTTCCGTTCATCTGACATCTACACAACTACAATTTTGATGCTTCAAAAAGTTCATAAAGAGATCATAAAACAAATCAAAATGTATTGAGTGGTTTAGTCCAAATTTTATCACTTTATATGATCAACAGATTTAATTTTTGGCTTTTATTCACATAAACTTTGATCAGCGAACATAAATGGAAGCTCAAACGAACCTGCTTGATGCGCGAGATAACACGAGAATGAACCTCATTGGTTCTCGCTGAAGCTCAAACGTGATGCTTAACACGAGAATGAACCTCATTGGTTCTTGCCGAAGCTCAAACGTGCTGTGTAACACGAGAATTAACCTCATTGGTTCTCGCACGTCAAGCGAGCATGCTTCAGCTTCCGTTTAACGCAACTGATGTATGCGTTGATGAATGTTTATATGTGAATAAAAGCCTTAAATTCAATCTCATCATATAAAGCGATCAAGTCTCTTCAGAAAAGTTAGACTGAACGCTCAATTCAAATGGATTAGTTTTACGATCTCTTTATGAGCTTTTTGAAGCATCGATCAAAGTGGTAGTTGCGTAGCTGTCAATGGAGGCACAGAAATCGCTTGGATATTATTAAAAAATATCTTCATTTGTGTTACGAAGATGAACGAAAGACTGTTGGGATTATCCATGATAATTAAAAATATTTCTACATGGTACATGTCCAAAAAACACTTGCATAAAATGCTTTTATCCATTGAAACGTACAACAGAGAGAGAAAAAAAACACATGGTACTACAGTGGATGGGATATATTTATTGATGCAGTCATAAGCTTTTTAACATCACACAGCAAGAAAACATGTAGCCTAGATATTACTTTCATAATTACTTCAATACTTGCAGAGATATCCTGCTTAAGCACTTCCTAATCATATTTGCTGTATGCGTACCTGTTGGCAGCAGCTGTCATGGGGCGACGGCCAATAATATTTCAGATTATATCGACTGTAGGTTTGATTCTCCCTGTACTTGGCTAGTCGGGCGTCTGATGCAGAACTGCAAGTGTGGTTTTTATCATAAAATGCACAACCAAAGTGTCAGAAAATGATCACACTAGACAGTCTGAGAGACATCAGTGCATTTAGGCTGAGATCAACGTGTGGGATTTTTGATTCGCAGCAGCTAAAACACGAGCAGATTGACACGTAGAAGCAAATTAAGTTGTTAAAAACATGTTGGCCTAATGCACTTTGTGTCAACTGGCTTAACTAGCTTTTTTTATTATTATTATTATTATTTACTTTTTCAATCAGATGTACATCAAATGCTATATATTGAATATCTTCATATCAAAAACATACACACACAACATACAAATATATGCCCGTATATAAACAATACAGGCGTGTTTGACGTACATACTCATCAGAAATGTTAACCTTTTTTTTTTTTTTTTTTGGCTTAACTAGCGTTTTGAGATTGAACTGTGGAGGTGTTTGTTTTTACAGACTTTCTCTTTACTGAACCCTGAACTTCAAGGTGAGACATCCGAGGAAGAGTCGTAATGATGTGGGTTTTGGGTGTAGTTTCTGAAGGTTTGGGTGTAATTTCTGAAGGTTGGGGTGTAATAATTTCTGCAAGGTACCATTGTACAGACAGACAGACAGACATTCCCACCTTCATCAGACTGTTGGCCACTGTACAGGGTCTTGTCTTGTATTTATGTAAGCGAGTGGGTGTGTTTCTGTTCACGTGTGTTTGTGGCTGTACGCTTTGCTCTCTCAGTTTCCGGCCGTATGGTTTCACCACATGACAGTTCTTGTCAACGCTAAACGCTGACATCGTATGACTAGTAAACCCTGTGTGACTGAAGACTGTGTCTCCTTCCCTGTTGTGATGCGGTTTCTGTTTATCCATCCAGTTGGTTTTGAATGATTATTTATTGTCACCCATCAGGTAAACTGCTCATTTATGCTTGTATGATGGAAGTTGGCATTATTGAGGATACTAAAACTAGATAAACTCTATGCATATAGCAGACTCGTACACCTACACTTACTATTGGTACTGTCTAACGTATGTACTGTATAGGGCCGGAAGATTAATCGGAATCCTAATCATTTCCTTTTATATAAATTCACAAAGATAAGAAATGCACACTTTCATTAAAAAAAATAAAAGAAATCCCACCTTTAATAATATAGCATTATTTACAGTACAAACCTTGTCAGTGAACTATGAGGGCAAAAAAAAAAGCCCTAGCACTGTATATCATGCACGCATTTGCATTTTCTCTATAAAATTCACAGTTTATTAATATGTGTTTAACCAAAACACACTAACAGAGACTGTATCCCATAATGCAATGTACTTGACCTGACCTGACCGTTCATTTCCAGGGTGAAACATAAACAATAAGAAAAATCCAGTTTGAGCCATTTTGTATGAGATGAAGATAAGTTATGTTTATAATAATTGTTCTGTTTATTATGAGTATGTTGTGCAGTTTTGTAGTTTTCCCACATTGTGCTGTTATTGTTGTAGCTGTGGTGTGACTTTTTTGTTGTAGTTTTGTTTTGTCATAGTAATTGGTCTTGGTGTGAACATGTGTTTTTTTGTTTTGTTATAGTTATCGTCTTGGTGTGAACATGCCTTTAGATGTGAAAGTTCAGGTTTGAAGCACGTTGAGTGCGGTTGGCAGAATGTGTTGGTGAAACCGAACGCTGGAGAAAAGGTCATCCGTTAACTGGATGTGCTTCACTAACCACACACTTTTCCATTGCACTATAGGCTGTTATTTCATTGGATGAGACTTTCAACATTTCAGTGTTGCTTTAAATCAGTTGTGGTTTGCGTGAGATGTGTTTTAGATGAGATTTGATAGCGGAGAGATGTTGTTCGCTGACAGGATGCCTGCAGGTCTCACTTCTTGTTGCTTTTTATGTCTATACAAGTAGTGTTTCATTTGTACACTTTAGGAGAGAGTATTTTTTTCTCTACACACTGAATTGATTGATAATGGGTGAGTTTGTCATTTTCATTCTCATTTGTAGTCGTTCAAAGGTTTCATGCGAGTGTCTAATGTTAATGTGAAGAGTGCTGATGAAATAACGGGTTTGATGACTTGTATTCTCTTGTGGCGAGTTTGTCGAGCTGTGATTGAGAAGTCTCTGGTAGTTTAATCCGGTTTCCCTGTCAAGTCTGTCCATCAGTCGTCACAAGTGACATCTAGATACACTCTTCCCATTGAGCTTTAAACAAACAGTTCAACCAAAAGTGAAAGTTGTGTCATGACATTAACTCTTCCTTATGCTGTTGCAGAAAATGGTTTTTGGACACACAAAATTATCCAGTTTGGAGTTAATATGTGGAGATTACAGAGATAATCTGATATTCTGACTGGCCAAATACTTTCGATCTTTACTTTGGCAACATTTGGGTGGTTTACGTGACTTTTGGGAAGTGCACATGTCTCCAGTGTCAGTTCATCAGAGTTAATCAGAAACATGAGTTCTTAATATTTGCATCAACTGATCGATCTCTTCAGATCTTTCTCTGAAACGGCAGCGGTCAAATGTTTCGACACAGCGACTTTTAAGGCTGTGACTTGAGAGAATCATACTTTTTTTTTTTTTTTTTTTAGTTTGTTAGAACCTGGTAGTGTGTTTCTCATGCAACTGTATTGCTCTGCTCTTGTGTTTTAAATCAACATCTGCAGAGACAGATATGAGAGTTCATTCTTTAACCCTTAAAGTCCTCCTGTAGTCAATAATTGTATCCCTTAAAACTCATCCAGGGTTCTCAAGTCTCACGCATTGGCCGTGAGACACACGCAATTCAACCAGTTCACACGCTCACACGCCACACCGTGTATTTCTCACGCTGAAAAGGCAATGCCAACCAAGTTGTCCTTATATATAACGTTGTATACGAGGCGCAAACACACGGAAGTTGACGGAACATTCTCGGCCACCGTACGTTCGTTACTAAGTAACCAACAACATCGCGCGAACACACGTCATGATGGAGAAGGTAAGTTGGAAGAAAGCTCGTCTAACATTTTTAGGCTAGAACATTTAATATATAGCCCATCGTACACATTGTTATTGATGCAGTCAAAAACTCTACAACTACTTTGCAACCAGGCCAGAAGCTTTGGCTCAGTTTGGCTAGCTTACGTTATCTGAAACTAAGGGAAATGTTAGTGGGTATGGGAAGGAAGGAAGGAAGATGTATTTCTTCATTTTATTTTAAATTATATATTATACTGTATTAATAGTCTTTCTAGTTACATTAAGGCTACATGTATTAAAGCAGAGTGCTCTGGGTAATATTTTATATAAGGAGTGTGTACTCTTGTGTACACACACACACACACACACCTTAATACTCTAATATGTCCATTTGTTCACAATGTCCCACCACACAATAAATCATTATACCATTTCGACTAGACACATTCAAAATGCAAAAAGATTTGTTTTTCCAAACTGTTTGGAGCAATTTGTTATATTTTTGTAATTTTTTGTATATTTGTAATTTTGAAATATAACATTAAAGAGTATATTTGGATGTGATGAATTATCAGATTTACCAATTGTTATAATTTCAATTTGTGCTGGTTAATTATGAACAATGGGTAAAATTGGGGGGTGGGGGCGGGGCTCCATTAGGGCTCCTCCCCTAACCGCATGTGATCTCACTCCAAGCTTTTGATAAAACTTGAGAACCCTGCTCATCTTTGATCACCAAAATTATTAAAATTTAAAAATCACATATTTAAACGTTTTTAAATCTTCAAGTCTTAAAATATCTTGAATGTAACTCTATACCCTTGCCTCATTTAGTATACGCAGTTCTATGAATATGCAAATGAGCCCCGCCTCCACTCACTCACTCAGCTCAGAGATCCACTGGTTGACGATCACACGTTGATCTGATTGGTTACAAGGTAGTTTGTGATGTCAGAAACACCAGCGATTTCAAAGCGTGTGTTTGAGACTGTCTTTGGTTCACTGCAGTTTTAAGGAGGAAATACTCAGCAATGCTGTCGACTTATGAACTTACACATGGTTTGTCTTAAAGCAGATTAAAAACACCACATAGACACATAAACAACATTAAACGCTTGATTTTCACCACAGGGGGACTTTAAATGCATGAATGCTTCACCCATATCCGGATCTTATATTTAGCACAGATGGATCTCTACCTGTCGCGATAATATACAACTCTCCAGAGTCCCGATATTAGAGTAACAGTTACAGAAGGATAAAATAAAGCATATTTTGTTACCTTTTGAAGCTTGGAAGGGTTCAGTTTGAGCAGATGTTTTATACCATCATCACTGTCCTCTTCAGAGCTAATTTCCCAGCGCATTCATCTCAAACATATTATTCAAAATCAATATTATGATCATTGACAGCTTCTTCTCCAGATCCACCACAATAGACACTAATATTTGATTGCGTTCAGTACTTGATCTGCAGTAAATCACTGAGCCATTTCAAGTTTTGCTGATGATACTTCCTATTCTTTTGTTTTCTGCCTGCGGTAACGATGAGTGAAACGTCACTTCATCAGTGTGTATCAGACATTGCCACCTTCTGGAATAAAGGTGAATTGCACTTATTCAGTCATCAAAGGTTCAATTATTGTTGACCAGAAAAAAATATACTTACACTGTTACACACCTACAAATTTTCATTCTTTTATAATTGTATAATTTTTTCCCCTCATTATATTGTTTATAATGAATGAATTGAGTAATACTAAGAAGGTTGATGTCTAACTTTAAAAAAATGAATGAGGAGGAGGGTAGTGAATGACTTCCCGGGTCACAGGCGTTTCTAAATCACTTTTAAGCAATCGTTTGGTTCAGCATCCTGTGTTTCTGCTTTTGGAAACTCTAAACGTCTATCCTCTCCGCCGACGCCCCACTTTCGGCCAGATTTCTCATTTTGCTCAGTGGATGGATGGTTAATTGACTCAACCCTTGAATAATTCATCTCTCTCTCTGGTGAGTCACGTTTCTACCGCTGTCTTACTGGCTGTGATGTCATAGATGCATGTTGCAACTGTTGTACGGTTACTCATTTTTACCAGTCAACTATCGGTTTAGGAAAGTCTTTGGCTCAATGTTTACATCACACTCTTAAAAATAATGTTCTTTTTGGGCATAATTGATGGATCCATGAAGAGCTTTTAACGTCCATGGAATCTTTCCATTGCACAAAAGGGTTTTCATAGTTGAATAAAGGTTCTTTAGATTTTTTAAATGTTCTTCACACTAAGAAAAAAAATGGCATTGCTATGAAACCCCCTTTTTTGGAAGGTCTTTAAGAGTGTTTGTACATTTTTATGTTCAGTTTCAGCAGCATTTGCTGATAACTTGATTAGTTTCCATAGTCCAAATATGCTCAGGTCATCTCAAATGTCTGCATTATTAGCAGGTTTTTGAACACAAATTCAAGTTCACTTTATTTTAATGCATTATTAGTAAATATGTGACCCTGGATCACAAAACCAGTCACGAGTCGCACGGGTATATCTGTGGCAATAGCCAACAATACATTGTATGGGTCAAAATTATAGTTTTTTCTTTTATACCAAAAATCATTAGAATATTAAGTAAAGATCATGATCCATGAAGATATTTAGTAAATTTCCTACTGTAAATACATATATTTTTATAATATATATATTTTTTGTGAGTGTATGCAGCAATATCGAGAACTTTAAAGGCTATTTTCTCAATATTTAGATTTTTTTGCACCGTCAGATTTTCAATAGTTGTATCTCGTCCAAGTATTGTCCTATCCTAACAAACCATACATCAATGGAAAGCTTATTTATTCAGCTTTCAAATTATATATAAATCTCAATAAATACATAAAAAAATACCCATATAACTGGTTTTGTAGTCCAGGGTCACATGTATTTGACCATTACAAGTTTGCTATTAATGGTAATGTCACACAGCCTCACTTGTCGTCAGAGGAACTGATTGTGGTACAACTACGCCACACTGTTTTACTGTAGTACCTCACACCGCACATCTTCAAGTCACTGAACGTCACCTCACTGGCACGTAAATCGACAGGCTTCTCCAAGTTGTTCTTACTTCTGCATTTTACCATCCTGGTTCCCGGAGGAATGTGGAACTCAAAATTCTCCTCATGATGCTCATCATAAAAGCAAAGACCAAATTAGATCAGTCATTATTATGACCGGAAAAAACATTACACAACAGTCATGCTCTGTAAGAACCAGGTCATATGGCACAAATGAACTGGATTTGGATATATATATCGAGCTTGAGAAATAGATCCACTTCAAAAGGACAATTTCGCCAACTTTGGAGATAATTGAGTGCATATACTTCTTGTTAGTACACAAATATTTTCGCAACTCTGTTTTACTGCAGTGTTGGGGAAAGTTACTTTTAAAAGTCATGCATTATAATATTATGTTACTCCTTGAAAAAAGTTACTAATTACATTACTTTTTATGTCTCTTTTTTCTCATCTGGACTGGGCTTGCTTGTTTTGTTTTTTAATAACAACAGAAAAAAAAAAGAGTTCTATTTTTGCAAATGTAAAGGCACTTTCACGCCTCAGGCTAAGGGAAATGCAAATTCACACCTGACTTTGTTTCATAAGTATTTGTATTCTTTAAAGTCCCCCTGTGATGTAAATCCAGCTTTTAATGTTGTTTATGTGTCTAAATGGTGTTTTTAATATGCTTTAAATCAAACCATGTGTAAATTCATAAGTCGACAGCCAGGGCTGGACTGGGACTAAAAATCGGCCCGGGCATTTTGGCCCAGACAGGCCCACTATTTGATCATAAACACCACCCATCTTTGCACGCCCTTAAATATATGCATACCATCTCCTATTCCTTAAAACCACTAATGGCAGGTAATGAGTGAGTATAGGAACAAGTGAGAGTTAACAGATGAAATAAGTAAAAATTTGACTTTTATTAATACAGTTGAACTATACTCTACAGTGATGAATCCTACAACAAGCTATAAGCTGCATTGGCATAGCAATACCAGTGTCTCTCACAGGATTTTTGGTAAAACTGTGGTGGGTGGACCTCGGTCCTTCTAGGGGGGTTCGGGGGCATGCTCCCCTGTAAGAAAATTTTGTGCATTTTAATGTTAAATTCATCAATCCGGTGCACTTTGAGTGTTCAAAATTAAAAGCTCCAACCCATATTTAGTGTGCAAATTAAACAAAGAAAAATTGAAACCTCTTTTTGTTACAGTGTCTATTTACATTACACTACATAATGATAGTTATAATATTAATCCTATGATAGTAAAGCCATATTTTGTAAAACAAATGCACTAAAAAATAAAGGAAACTTTCATAATTAGTTTTGTAACAATTTCTATACTTGAAAGAGATAAGCACATCTTTTATTTTGACGCAAACTGCATCAAGCTTTTATTTTGGCGGAAAACATGGTTTACAAACGCCTCTCATTAAATTTCTAGTGAATTGCGGTAATCGTCAACTATGCAGATGTGGAAATAATCTGTAACTGGGTTATGGGTTCCTACACTCAATCATGACATGAAGTGTTTTGAAAGTAGTTCTGCTTACCGCAGGCTCTACACTTTCTCATCTCTCTCCTGATCCTCCTCACTATCATCATCTGTCACAGGAGCTGATGAAGGGCAGAAATCATATATTTTGACACATTTTACAGTGTCTGCTTTAAGGGCCTGTTTCTATTTTTTCACACTATTTCTCTGCACATTCCTTGCGTTTCTTCTCCATCTCGCAGACTATTTTGACAGATACACAGACACTGCTGCACGCTCGCTCACTCGTTTAAAGTTGTGATTGGGCCAGCCCAGTGTCAATCAAGAAAAGAACCAATGGGCCGCTGATAGGGGTGTGACGATAACCGCATCACCGCAATATCGCGTTAATGAGATGCCTACCGCGGTGTGAGGTCATCACCACACTTTTTTTTTTTTTTTTTTTTTGCTGACTGAAAGTTACAGGAGTGCATGGTGTGTGATATGAACTATAAACACATTAATATTTGATTATAATTTACTGTATTCTGCGAGTCCCATGTTCAAGGGCTTCTGGAGAAAAACAAAACGCTTCCTGCGCAAGGGAGGGACAGTCCGTTAAACATATGGGGGATTTATTTTTTGTGTGTGTCTGATTATTATTAATTAACTGCTAGGTTTTGTGATGTTTACAGATAATGTTCAATTAAATACAAACAAACACAGGCATAAAAGACAAGCATAACGTAAACAGTTGGAGTTAGATTTTAATTGCAAGTAGCGATCTCTCTTATGTGGTATAGGCAATAACAGTGGACGGCGCTAGCCGAATGATTAAAAAAAATAGCCACGAATCTAGTGTCTAAGCCGAATACTGTGTCGCCTTTGAGGCAGGTGACAATTAAGGGGAAGCCGGTGAATTTGGACAAGGCAATATGCCGTATTTGTCGCACAAAACTATCCGTCTCGCGAGGAAATACCACTAACTTAAGACCACATCTTAGAAATATTAACCATCCTGTGGCGTTTGCTGGACTTAAGTGCAGCACACCTACCTTAGGTCGGCGACACACTGGCTGCGTGGCGTGTCCGTTTTTATTTCGGCTCCCATGTTAACAGGTTAGAGCTTGCACACTGCCTGCGTGAGACGCGCATCTCAGTTGCGGCATGAGCCGCGCGGAAAACGCGTGCATGCTAGAAATAGAACCGACGCCTATTTTTCACGCGACACGCAAGCCTGTTGGTAGCATTTCCTGGCAAAATAGAATAGGAAAAGATGTTTGTATGTCATTTTGACATGAATACATATTAATAAATTACATTTTGATGTTTGAAAGTTAAGGTTTTGACATAAATGCAGATCTAAATGTAATAAAAAAAAAAAAAATGGGGGGGGTTTATGTCGGTTAACCGCCAAACCGCGAGATTTGTTGCTTCTTCACCGCGGTAAGAAAAAAATCCCATACCGTCACAGCCCTAGCCGCTGATCTACGTGTTTCATGGGCTGGTCTGTCAGAAAAAAAAAACTAACGCTGACTTTTTTTGACCAATGCATTACACCGGCACAAACCCAGCGCCGCCAATTAAGCAAAACAAAACAAAACGAATGGGCCGCCGATGTACACATTTTATGGGCCAAAAAAAAAAAAAAAAAAGAATAATAAAAATTCTGTATGAGTATGAGATGTATCGGCCCAAAAAGCACGTCGGCCCACCGGGAAAATGCCCGGTATGCCCGATGGCCAGTCCAGCCCTGTCGACAGCATTGCTGAGTATTTTCTCCTTAAAACTGCAGTGAACCAAAGACAGTCTCAAAAACACGCTTTGAAATCGCTGGTGTTTCTGACGTCACAAACTACCTTGTAACCAATCAGATCAACGTGTGATCGTCAACCAGTGGATCGCTGAGTGAGTGAGTGAGTGGAGGCGGGGCTCATTTGCATATTCATAGAACCGCGTATACTAAATGAGGCAGGGGTGTCGAGTTACATTCAAGATATTTTAAGGCATGATGAATTTTTTTACAAGGAAAAAACATTTACATATGTCATTCTGATCATCAAAGATGAGTTTTAAAGGGATACTCCACTTTAAAATGAAAATTCTGTCATCATATACTCACCCTCATGTTGTTTCAAACCTGTATGAATTTCTTTCTTCTGCTGAACAGAAAGGAAGATATTTAGAAGAATGTCAGTAACCAGACAGTTTCTGGTCTCATTGACTTCCATAGTAGGAAACAAAATATACTATGGAAGTCAATGAGACCAGAAACTGTCTGGTTACTGACATTCTTCCAAATATCTTCCTTTCTGTTCAGCAGAAGAAAGAAATTCATCTTTTCCCATCTTATCCTCAACATCAGATCTGTCTTATTTCATGTGCGAAACACCACTAGCAAAAACAAGAACTGCTTTTTGCATTTTTGGTTTTTGACCTCTTTGCAGTAGCAGAAGAAAAGTGGCACTTCTGCAAACCCACTGTACGTATTCTGTGACCGACTCGATTGAACTGTAACTAAACTTAACTGTGTGACTTCCGTGCAGCATGTGTGTCTGAGCTTGTGGAAATGGGGTGATTTACAGGCAAAAGAAAACCTATGATCAATGGCAGTCTCTCAACCAGTAATGAATTAGTGTTAAAATTACTCAAACCCAAAGAATGAGCTGTGAAATAAACAAGTGCATTCTTAGAAAAGATGTGCTTTTGCATTCTTCAGTGTCTAAATGCAGTATTGAGCATAAATTATAGGCATGTGAAATTACTGTTACAGGTGCTGTTATTGAAAACTAAAACTATTAATATAATCGGTTTTGTTAATTGGAATAAAGCTAAAATAAAATTAGAAATGTTGCTTGGAAACTAACCTGAAATGAAAAACAAATTAGGGCTGTGAAAAGATTAATCGCATCCAAAATAAAAGTTTGTGTTTACATAATACGTGTGTGTAATGTGTATAATTATTTTGTATATATAAATACACACACTTGCATGTGTATACTTAAGAAAAATGTGTTATTTATATATAAAATATTTATATTTATATATAATATAAATTCTATATAAATATATACAGTATATACATGCAAATATTTCTTAAATAAATACATGCATGTGTGTGTATTTATATATACAAAATTATTATACACAGTACACACACATATTATGTAAACACAAACTTTTATTATGGATGCGATTAATCTTTTCACAGCCCTAAAAAAAGATTAAGTGGAGTGGGAGTATTAAAACGACAAAAAATAAAGATATTAGTAATATTAAAAAGCTGATCAAAATATTAAATATGAAAACACATGACAAAATTACTTAAAATGAAAATATAAAAATAAAAGCTAATTCAGAGTATTAATAAATATACTATAATAGGATAAAAATAATATTAAGATAACACTGGCTACAGGATAGCCTGATAGTCCTTCAGTTGTAAGTGAGTTATGGGGCGAACAATAAAATGTAGGCGTCCTTTATAAAGTTCGATTTTTATTTTTTTGCAAACCTCACAGAAGCTAATCAGATTCATTGACGTGCTTTAATTCAAAATACAACTTTGCTGGCAATATGCATATAGTGCATGCGTTAATTAAATTAGATTATTCATAATGAATCTTTGTGCTTCGATGCTTGAGAATCCAATGTAACCTAATGTGTCTGTGAGTCTAATGCGTTTACATTAATATCATCAATCCCGCTGCTGTTTTATTCATGTTTTGTGGAGTTCACTAGTGTGACTCAGACACGAAACACAACCCGTTCCTGTAAAAGGCTGTTTTTCCCCAGTGAGTATCCAGTGACACTGTATCAGTGCTTGTATTGAGAAGTCCAGCTCTTGGGTCACAAGGACTTTGGGGAATTATGACCCGTAGTGACCTCCTGGAAAACACTGACCGTAAATAAGAGTCTGAATCATTACGCAGTCACAGGCTATGTTTCGAATATAGTAGCATACTATTTTTTTTTTCATTATATGTGACCCTGGACCACAAAACCAATCACATGGGTCAAAATGTATACATCATCCGAAAGCTGAATAAATAAGCTTTCCATTGATGTATGGTTTGTGAGGATATGTCAATTTGAAAATCTGGAATCTGAGGGTGCAAACATGATCTTTACTTTAATATCCTAATGATTTTTGGCATAAAAGAAAAATCGATAATTTTGACCCATACAGTTGGCTATTGCCACAAATATACCCGTGCGACTTATGACTGGTTTTGTGATCCAGAGTCACATATAGTTAATATATATGTTTTAGGGCTGTCACTTTTGTGAAAAAATCCTGTTCGATTTTTGAGACATAAGTGTTCATCAAATCGATTTTCCATGTCTAAAGACGTTTCCATTTTCAACGCCAAATATAGGCAAATCCACAGACAACTAACAGGCATTAGGACGAACGTATAGAAGGCACTTGAGACGCACAAGTTAGCAATATTTCTGATGATTTATTGGCGTGAAGTTTCGTGCACAATGACAAACAGGAGTGCAACATTCTCGAAAAAAAATAAGCAGAGTGGATGCCATAACATCAATGACAAACATCACTGTAGTCTTCAGCATGGCTGTGTTTACCATTAGAAATATCAAACAAATTTCGCCTTCGTAGGAGATTGTAGACCGTAGCCTGAATCTGTCTCTGTGTGCATGAGACTGTCTGAATACCGGCAGAATTCAAATTTTTGTAGTAAAAAGAGACACATTATGCAGAAGTATAATCTGCTGTTGTGTGTGTGTGTGTGTGTGTGTCAGAGCCTGCAGTCGCTGTGTGACGCGTGTTCACTACAGGCGTATCGTGACGAGCTGGACGCGCTCCGAGAGAAGGCCGTTAAAATCCATTCGCTGTTTCCGTTTTCGAAACTTGTGTTGGTGGGTCCGATCGATTGTGCAATCGATTTTCGAACGTAAAGTTACAGCCCTAGTGTGTATATGTGCACAGTATGTGACTTTTCTGTATGCATGTAATACATATGACCTACTGTAGGTAAAATGAAATATCGTACAAAGCAATTGACTTGCCCTTTCATTTTCAGTGTGACAGAAATTTGGTTTCGCCTTATTCAATCCGAATGCCAAATATATATATTATTACTCCACAAAATAAAAATGCAAAACAACAATTTTTACAACAGATTTGATCACTGCAATGTCAAGTCAGCTTTATTTCTATAGCGCTTTATACAATACAGAATGTCTCAAAGCAGCTTTACAGTGATAAGGCCTAAAAAAAAAAAAAAAGGTTGGGTCCTGTTGGTTGTCAGTTGAGGTCATGGGTCGGTAGGGATTTTTTTTTTTTTGTCTAGTTTTTTTTTTTTTCAGTGGCAGCAAGAGATAGGTAGGAAATTATTATAAAAAAAATGTTATTTTACTTTACAGTAGCGATGGATACTCTATTTTTCATAACATAGCCTACCTATACTACATGTAGGCCTACATGTACCTATACCACCTTGTCTGTCCCAGCATGTTACACACACACGCACTGATTTTAAATGTGTGTACTTTTTTCTACTCCAAAAAACAGACATCTCAAGCAATGTTTCATCTATACCTTTAATTGTATTTACCTCAATACAAACGGGGGAAACACGGGTCTAAACACGGGTTTAAAACAATCACATGCAAACGTAAAAATATATGCATATTTTTAGGAACACATCTACAAAAATATGCCTGTATTTCAAGTTGATAAAATAATTTAAAATCCACATCAGTTTATTTGTGCCGACGCGCCACGCCCTCCCAGGATCTATAACGTTACCTAGGCTACTTTCACTTTTAAAAATTCCTCATAACCGCGCGCACGATATGCTTGCAGTCGTCGAGATGGATGCTGAGGAGTTGAAGAAAAGAATAGCTAGTGGAGGAGATTGTAAAGTTGTCGACAATACGTCATCAAAAATCAAGTCCAGTGTGTGGGAGAAATTTGGAGTTATCTGAAGAAAATATTGTGAAAGGCATATATTGTTTTCGTGTTGAATAGCCGCAAATGTGGAACTTCATCGCTGAGGAAGCACAGATAACTGTGGTAACAAAGTAGTTCTATCGAACAGTATTTTTCACATTTAACACTAAGTATGTGTGTTGTGCAGGGCGTGTTTGAACCCAAAATGTATGTAGGGTAGACGAAATTGCGTGGCATATAGTGTTGTAGCCGCGCGTCTGTTCCGATTGGTAAAATGTTAGGCTACTCAGTTTTGTGGTAACGTTAGCCATGTTCTTTTTACAGCTTCGGCTGAAGTTGTCCTTGTGTTAATTGTCGTGTAATAACTTCTGTATGACCTGGCAATAAACATTTTTGTAAGTGTGTCTATAATGTGATTGGCTAAACTGATTTTATTTCGGGTGCGGGTCGGGTGTCGATTCTATTTTAAGCGGGTCGGGTGCGGATATTAATTAGTGCTACTGTCGGATAACGGGTCGGATGCGGTTTTAAGCACTGCGGGTATACGGGCGGGTGCGGATTTACACAATCGGACCCGTGCAGGACTCTGTCTTGCATCGCAAGAGTGCTATACAAAAACGTAAATTATAGTTCGCCTCAAAGTTTTTTATTTATTTAATTTGTATTATTTCTTCCCCAAGCTCATAAAATAAATTTGGGTCGCACATAAATTGACAGGGTCAGTCGGAAACCGGAACCAAACAACATTTTTTTTTAGGCCTAAACTGGGAAAAAATAATTCAATTCTGCTGTAAAGCAGCAAATAGCAAACATTTATTATTCAGCTGAAATCAGTCTTGATTCAGTTCGGTTCAATAACTTTGTGAAGTTCATCAATTATGGATTGAGTTCAGTTCAGCTCTAAAGCAGCTCAATGTGAATGAAATCTGATGTGGTCATGTGACAAGAGTTTAGTATAACGCTGTTGTAGATATTTAAGGAAGACCTACAGTTTTGTAACTATTTTTTTTGGAAGGTTTTGAGAGTGTTTGTGAGAGCCAATCAGTGTTGACATCATCTTCCTGCGTCACATGACACTTCCATCTCAGGTGATTGGTTCAAAGAACCTGTATGTGTAACCATGAGTAAAGATGAAGTGAAAGATCCCTGTGAGCAGAGGAACTTTGTAAACCATGATGATCCGTTTGTTCAGTTAGACTGAACCTTGATCTGATGATTCTCTCTAAATCTACACACTAGTTACAGTCACATCCTCCCGAACCTTCCCGTTTCACTGTCATTCTGTTCATCTTTTGTTTTCCTCTCTGTGTATCATCATCTTTATCTTCTGTTTGTCTCATTCCATCGGCCTCTTTCTCTCCCGTGTCCCGTCTTTCCAGCCTCTCGCTGTCCGTTGAGCCCCTTCATCTGACGTTCAGATAGTGGGACCCTGATTCTCTGGTGAGTGTCTGAAGCCTGCAGAAGGTCATGACCTCTGCTACCTTCAATAACCCTGCCTTGACACCTTTTAGACCACTAACAAGTTGAATGGAGACTTAATTAAAAGTGTGTTATGTGACTTGATTGAGTTAAAGGGGTCATGAACTGCATTCTTTTATTATTTTAAATGATTCCTGGGGTGCACTTAATAATATTAGTATGATTTTGACATAAAAAATGGTCATAATTTAGAATAAAAGCCATTTTTCCTACCCTGATTTGAAGGGGCGTGTCTTCAGTGTAAACACGCACTGCTGTGATTGGCTGACATCTTTGCATATTGAAATAGCTAGTATTACATGTTACATATAACAAACTTTTAGCACGTTTTTACTATTACAGTTCTCAAGGTTTACAAATCGTGAAAAGTGTTGATTATAGCATTATATTCAGATCTATAGCATTATATTTAGATTGTGGCATGAAAGGTTGATGAAGTGATGAGCGTTATAGCCAATCACAGACATGTTGAGTGCATGAATGCAGTGATCTCGGCATTGTAACTCGATTTCTGCACACTAACGAATGCTTTCATCATAACTAACAGTGCAAACACAATGTAAATAAGAGATTCGTTGATTCTAACGGGAGTTTTGGCGAGAGTCCAGAACACTCGCACTGGTTAAAATAAGAATAATGACAAGTTATTTTATTTTATTTTATTTTGACCCTGTCATGTTTTTTTTTGTTTGTTTTTTTTACCCTGTCATGTTATTGTTTATTTTATTTTATTGTTTATTTTATTTTTATTTTTACCTTGTCATGTTATTGTTATTGTTTATTTTTATTTTATTTTTATTTTATTTATTTATTATTATTTTTTTATTTTCTATTATGACCCTATCATGTTATTTTATTTTATTTTGACCCTGTCATGTTATTGTTTATTATTATTATTATTATTTTTTTTAATTTTTTTTTTATTCTGTTGTGTTATTGTTTCGTTAAAAAAAAAAAAAAAAATTTACAATGACCCTGTCGTGTTATTGGACAAGTTTGGTGAGCTTCGTCCCTTAAGCTGAGGTAGTGTGTGATTTGGTCATGAAGCTCTTTCAGATGTGGATGATATAGTGTGGTTGTCTGAGGTGACTGAACACTTAAACTAGGAAGTGATTTGTTTGTATAGAGCTGTTGAAGCTGCTCTAGTCTGTAGGAATCAGCAAAGGAAGGAAATTTAGTCACTGCTATAAACTCAAAACATGATTATGCAGAAATTTTAATCAACGATTGATAATGCCAAATCACAATCACAATATCACCTGAATAATGCAGATAACAGACAAATGCTGAGAAAAGTGCTATTTTTATGCACATTTTCTTTTGTTTCTGGGATGATAAATGACTTTGATGTTTTCCTGATTTTTGATTTACACAAAAAAAAGAGCAAAGCATGTCATTCTGCCATTTTTGCATATATTTTTGGAAGCCGGTTTTGTCTGTCGAATGGTTTTGTGGAAGCTGTGGATTAGTGAAGGGCCGTAGCAGCTTCTGTGATGTGTGTGTGTGTGTGTGTGTGTGTGTGTGTGTGTGTGTGTGTGTGTGTGTGTGTGTGTGTGTGTGTGTGTGTGTGTGTGTGTGTGTGTGTGTGTGTGTGTGTGTGTGTGTGTGTGTGTGTGCGTGTGTGTGTGTGTGTGTGTGTGTGTGTGTGTGTGTGTGTGTGTGTGTGTGTGTGTGTGTGTGTGTGTGTGGAGTCTGACAGCTGGAGGATCAGTCAAAGCTGCCGTCAAATGGAAATCCTGAGAGGATCAGACATTCCTTGAGTTTCATTGTGCCAGACTCTGATTTTTGATTTGATCATTTAAATAAATTTTATTTAACAGTCAATAAATTTTGCATAACAGTAATGCAAAAACAAAACAAAAAAAAGTCTCCATGGTGGTAAAATAGCCCAATTTTTTTTTTATTTCTTTATATAAATATGTATTTTATTTCTTAATAATAATAATAACAATGTAATAATAATAATAATAATAATAATTTAAATGTTCATGTATTAATATTATTTATTATTATTATTGTATTTTATATATTTTGGGGTGTTGAAATATGACGCGCTCTTGACAGGTTTCATGATAATAATAATAAATAAAAAAATTTGGTTTGAAATATGGTATTAAATCTTGACCAGTTTTGTGAGATTCTTTCTTTTTAGTGTTATTTCTTTATAATTATATAATAATAGTTATATCAAATAATAATAATAATTATTATTATTATTATCTTCATGCATTAATATTATTATTTTTTATTGTTGCATTTTATTTATTTATTTATTTATTTTTATTTGGTTAAAAAAATTATATTAAATCTAGACCGGTTTTGTGATTTTATGCAAAATAGTCTTAAAAGTCTTAATGGTCCTAAAATAATAATAATTATGATTATTATTTTTATTAGTATTATCCACTTTATTAATTAATTAATTAATTTATTCATTCATTTACTTGGGTTGAAATATGACCCTTGTCAAGTTCTTGACCGGTTTCTTGAGATTCATGGGTTTGCCACAGATCATGCCGTTTCTCCAGCAGCTGTGGTGTCGTTCGGCCTCTTACTCACTCGCTCATGTGAGTGGAAGCTGCTCCATGTAATGTGATTATTCTGTGTCTGTTCCAGTAAATGGAGGCTGGCAGGAGAAACAGAGACGTCTTTGGATGTTTTTTGTGCGCTCACTCACTGGTCGAGTGAATGGAGGGGAAGTCTCTATTGATTTAAAACTGTCCAAACACAATGTGTGTGTCTCATTTTCATACGTTTGTGTAGAACACATTTACAAAGGAAATATTTAAAACAAGATGTTATTGTTCATTTGAAATGAGTATTTAATGCACTTCTAATGTTCACATTGCAGATTATTTGATGCACTTCTAAAGCTCACATTGCAAAGCTCCCTTGCATGCCAGACCATTTTGTGGCACTTACTCAATTCAGCACTATTACAATGTTCAAAGTCATGTGTGTTTGATCAAACTCCTAACCTATATATTAAACTAGTCCTTCACTCGTCTTGTGCTACACACATGAATGCTTCCTCAAAACCAAATGCAAACGTCTAGTTCATCAGTGCAATGTCTTTCATGACTGAAATGTTTGTTGTTTTCCTCTGATTTCAGGTCAGTCTTCAGTGCTTGGAGAGTTTTCTGTGCACGTTTCACTGTGTGCGACACCTCAGTGACCCGAGAGGAAAAGATGCGCTCAAGTTCTGGTAAGATTTTTCATGATGAAACACACACCTGTGTGTTTAAGTGTCTTTTCAGTGTTGCCTGCGTTTAAAGCAATAGTTCTCAGAAAGAATAGGGAGAATTCTGTCATTTTGTCATGTGGTTATGACCTTTAATGCCTGTTTTACTACAAAATGTAGTAATCTCACTATAAATGCACAGCCTGGGTCTCCCCATGCTGCCTTACGCGCAGCGCGATTTTATTCACGCTGCTAGGCAGCCTGGATTCCATGGACCAGATTTTCACCTCAGCGAGGGGACCAATCACAGAACGGGGAGGGAGCAGCAAGACGATGACGACGTCTATGCGACACACCGAAGCAGTTTGTTTATATCCATATATACCTTCTACCCTCATGTTTGTCTTGCACAAACGGCAATAGTCGCTGAACGCCATCGCGTACACATAAATCTCTGACCCATCGTCTTCTTCCTCGTCGAATTTCTGTCGCTCTACATACGTCATCTGGTATAATTGAAATGTTTGGCTATGAGCTACGTACAGGCGCATTTGATAGACTTTCGTAGCGCCCAATAAACGGCTCTGGGCATTCGTAAACCACGCCTCAAATACGAGAAAATGAACGTGGACCTCAATGAGACGAGGTCTGACGTTAGCCAGGCTAATAAATGCATTTAAAGGGATAGTTCACTTTGAAATTAATTTTTGGTATGTTTTAGCTTACCTCAAGGGCATCCAAGATGTAGGTGTCTTTTTTTCCGCAGTAGTTTCAATTTTGATATTTTTAGGTCAAACCGTTCTTGTCTGTCAGTCATATAATGCAGGTCTATGGTCACGGTCTCAAAACACAAGCACAGAGTCCAAATTAAAACAATTCCCCGTCGTCCAAATTAGTGTATATATCTATGCACCAGTCTGCGTACACGTCAGTTCAGATCACTCGGACATGTCTGCGTATAAGAGGTAAAAACGATATAAATACTGTTCGTTTTCTCACACAAACCGCTCGTTTCGTGTCTTAGGCCATCAATGTGTACTTACGATGGGGAATTGTTTAATTTGGACGACGGGGAATTGTTTTAATTTGGACTCTGTGCTTGTGTTTTGAGACCGTGACCATAGACCTGCATTATATGACTGACAGACAAGAACGGTTTGACCTAAAAATATCAAAATTGAAACTACTGCGGAAAAAAAGACACCTACATCTTGGATGCCCTTGAGGTAAGCTAAAACATACCAAAAATGAATTTCAAAGTGAACTTTCCCTTTAATTAAATCAAATGTAGTAATCTTACCATAAATACATTTAATTAAATACTACCATTTTTCACAGTCATCTTTTTACTTTGTCTTTATTTTTTTTAAGCTACAGTATGTAATTTGTTTCGCCGCTAGGGGTCGCTAACCTCAAAGGCGTATATTGATGACGCATAAGCATTAAGTGGAATTATGGATCTTGTCGTCATGCTGATGGATCTAATAATGTTTATGGATGAGTGAATACATTGATGTTTTAACATGACAGGGCGCGATTGCTAACGAGAGACAGATCTCAGCGCCACACGTGAGTCCCGCGGATATAAAGGAATGAGGACATTTTATTCTACCGAACTAACTTACCCGCTAGTGCTGAATAATACTCACACAGGTCAGTTTATTAGACGAATGAAACTTGTGAGGTAACGCAGCGCTGTTTCACTTGCTCTACACTAGCACACTAAACTGCATTTGAGTGTGTTGAATGTTATTCTATGTGTTAGTTTGTCTGTATGAGACTAATGAATTGCATGCTAGCATGATTAAGCTAGATCAACATTAGAATAACATACTGATCATATTCTAACATTTCATCATGTTGAGCTATATAACATTGATTAGTTTTATGTACATTTGCTCACCTGTCTAATAAAGTACATTCAACACTCTCTCTGTCAAGTCGAAGTTTGTCGCGGACGCTAGCTCTCGGCATCTCGAAAACGCCATGCTGATATTGATCCTTGTTTTACTTCTCCTTTTGTCCCAAAGTCTGCTAGCCATGGTCCATAATGTTTGAACGAAACAACAATAGCGTGAGCGTGCCGCTAGGCGTAACCCAGCTGACCACGTCTGTCGCCATGGTTACTATGGCAGTACGAGCGGATTAAAATCGCAATTTTCTACCGATTTACAAATAGTTGGAATCATTTGGGATATTGTAAGTGATCAACTAAACAAAATATATAACACTGGCCTAGTGGTTTTGGGATATTTTACTGCAAAAATCTTACATAGTTCATCTTTAAGTTACTAATTCGTGGAGGTGGAAAAACAAGTTCTTTGTGACATGCCAGATTTATTTTATAAAGATTTATATGCAAAAGAAAAGCCATGAGAGTCGGCTGTTATTTGTCAATTTTAAGTTTTAATTTAAAATGTTTGCGATGGTTAAATAATTTACCACTTGCTTGAGCAACTTAATATGTCAATCTATATAGGCTAGAAGTAATGCATTGAGTAATACATTGTTTAAATTGTGTTTAAACATGAATTTTTTAAGATAATTGCGACTTTTTATTTCACAATTGCGAGTTTACATCTTTTATTTTTCAGAATTGCGAGATAAAAAGTCAGAATTGCGAGATAAAAAGTCAGAATCGCAATTCTGACTTTTTTTCCTCAGAATTGCATTTTTATATCTCGCAATTGTGACTTTATAACACGAAATTGTGACTTTATAACACGCAATTGTGACTTTATCACGCAATTCTGACATCTTTTCTCAATTTTTAGATATAAACACGCAATTGCAAGATATAAAGTCAGAATTGCATGATATGAACTCGCAATTGCGTGTTATAAAGTCAGAATTCTGAGATATAAACTCGCAATTGTGAAATAAAAAGTCCGAATTATGAGATAAAAAGTCGCAATTACTTTTTAAAAATGTTTTATTCTGTGGCGGAAACAAGCTTCCTCACCCTTTTAGGGTCTCCGTCCTGCATCTTTTTGAAATAATTTCCGCACAGATCAGATTAAAGTCCTTGATCAGTGTATTTTGTTTCATTTATCTGAACGCCCAATTACAGATCCGACCTCAGTGGGTTTAACCTTGTGTCTAAATAAACTCAGAATCATAGCAACCAGCAACTAGACCTCACGTTAATTAGCATTGTGTTGAGAGAGAAGCTGATCGTTTGAGGCGAGCGATGAAAAGGCTTTCTTTGTCTGGCCGAGTGGCTACATGCCGTGAGCTCAATTAAGTGTGTTTTCTCAGCTCCTAATCTTTATCTCATGATCATGTGCAGTTCCTGGAACTTTAGCCGAGACAAAGCTGATGTCAATGCATTAGCCCTCTCTTATTGCGTGCGATTATTGCCTTCAAACCTTTCAGAACTTTTATCTCAGTTGAGCGAGATAATAAAGTAATTACTTTGTTAAAGGAATAGTACACCCAGAAACTAAAAGTGGCTTGATTTATTCACTCTTGTGTTGTTCCAAACTTTCCTTATTTTCCATACATGAAGAAGAATTTTTCATAAAATTCAAACTCATAACTTGATAAACTGTCCCAGTTCACCAGTATTTCCAATCCTCCTCCACTTTGACAATAAAATGGTAAAGTGGAGCAGGATTGGAAATACTGGTGAACTGGGACAGCTTATCAAGTTATGAGTTTATTATTAACTTGCACAACAATAATAACGATAATGAAATGGGAGTGCAGTGCAATATATACTGTAACTATGTACAGTATATATGGCACTGCACTCCCATTTCATTATAATTATTTATTATAGTGTGTTTACGTCACAAAATGCATTTCAGAATCAAATTCTTAGATTTTCATATTAGCATATGTTGCAAACAAACAAAAACAATACTTCAGATAAACTATACTGTCTACTATTGTCCCACTATGACAATATTGCCTAAAAAACAAAAACAATATTGATATTTCTTAATTTTTCTTTTGACTGAGATTAACACTTTACAATCAGGTTCCATTGGTTAACATTAGTTAAACTACATTAATTAACATCAACTAACAATGAACAATTGCTTCTAAAGCTAATCTTAATGTTAATTTTAACATACACTATTAAAACGAAAAGTTGTTAATATTATTTAATGGACCTGAGATAACTTGAACATGAACAGTTGCATTTTTATAAGCTAATGTTAACAAATTATTATGTAACAAATATATTGCTCTACACTGTGTTTCCATCTAAAGTTGCGATTTAACTTGTGCACAAAATTGGAATTTTGCACAAAACATGTGCGAATAAAGCAGTGTTTCCATCCCATGTTTTCAAGAGAACAAAATCATCACTTGGAAATTGGTGCAAGATATCTGTGATGAAAATAGAAGTTGCTGCAATCAGGGAAGAAACTGTGGCTCTCTTTTCCTCCATCATTAGTTACTTAATTAGATAAACGCTGTCATGAGGTTTTTTGTTTGTTTGTTGCGCATCGATGGATTTATTTGTAAATGTGAAAAAGTGTATCTGACTCAAATTAGCACTCGAGTTTTTTTATGCACATTTTTTTGAATTTATGTGCTTTATTTTTTAATTTTTTACATAAATTCACATAAAAATAGGTGTATGGAAACATGGCTAGTGTTGGATCATGCATTAACCTTATTGTAAAGTGTTACTGACATCTTAATGGGATTGTATCCCAAAGCCGTTCCAAAGCTGTATGACTTGCTTTTTTCTGTTAAACACAAACAAAGATATTTTGTGTGTTTTTTTTTTTGTTTGTTTTTTATCCATACACTGTATTTGGACACCAACATTTTTCAAAATATCTTCTATTATTTTCCGTTCTATGTTCAATTGCACAGCGGTAAGTAATAGGATTGTTTCTGCATCCGACAAATGGCAGGTTCACCTTCTAAGCTTTACTACGAGATCTAATTAATCCAAGTCACCCCCGGGCTTGACCAGAAGTTCGCTTCCCAGCCTGCCCCTGTGCGGCCATGTGACATCACATGCTTTCATGTGATGCACTGATCAACTCAAAATCTGGAAAGCTTCCATCTGAAATTCCAATTTAATGGAATTTACGGAGCAGGACAGAAAATTCAGTCATTAGTGAAGCATGGAGGCATGCGGACGCAGGCTTGATTCTTGCGGCTCGTTTGAGACGGTTTACCACGACCATGAGTGGAATATGTGGCTGAAACACTGCGGATGATGGTGGAGGGTTTGAGTTCCACTGAAGGCTGGTTATAGGAGGTACGTCGGCTAGAATAAGTGTGTGTGTTTCTCGGTACTGTAGATTTAAAGAGGCGTGTCTTTAATGCACCATCGGTGTGTGTGTGTGTGTGTGTGTGGTAAGAGCCGCTGTGATGTAAATCATCTTAAAATTGAATTTGTATCCTAAAATTGTTTGTTTATGTGTATCATACATATACAGTTGTGGTCAGAATTAATGGCACCCCTGGTAAAAATGCTAAAAAATGGCTGTAAAAAAATAAATCTGCATTGTTTAAGCTTTTGATCTTTCATTCAAAAAAATTGCAAAAATCGAACCTTTCATTGAAGTAAAAGAATTGAAAGTGCGGGGAAAATCACATTATGAAATAAATGTTTTTCTCCAAAACACGTTTGCCACAATTATTGGCACCCTTTTATTAAATATTTTTGCAATCTCCTTTTGCAAGATAACAGCTCTGTTTTCTCCTATAATGCTGGATGAGTTTGGAGAACACCTGACCAGAGATCAGAGACCATTCCTCCATACAGAATCTCTCCAGATCCTTCATTCCTCCATACTAGGGATGTCCCGATACCACTTTTTCACTTCCGATACGATACCGATACCGCAGCTTTGGCTATTTGCCAATACCGATATCAATCCGATATTTTTATTTTATTCTTGAACTAATACTACTAATAATAAAATATATGGAAGCACTTTGCTCAATTAGCCACATAAAAACATCTCACTCAAATGGAGAACAAATACTTCTCCAGTATATAGTCCATAACAACAGTTGATAATGAAAGACTGCCACCCTTTATTCAAAAGACCTTGAGATATGTTTGGTAACCTGAATGAATTTAAAATTAATTTGCTATATTTCAGATTAATATATTTGTTTCCTTAATTTTAATTAACTTTAACTTTATTCTCATCTGAATTATAAATAATTTATTTCTGTATAAAATAATACTACTTTTAAAAACACGTCAACGCTTGAACATTTTGAATCCATACGCGCGTCCAAAGCGAATAGGACGCGCCGCGCGCGTATAATGATAAAGCGAGCGTTTGAAGCAAAATAGACGCGCGTTCAGAGCTAAGGCGGGGCTACAGATTAGGTGTCCCTAAAGAACCCGCATATGTCTATGCGCGTATCTAACAGTAACGTTAGTTCCGTATTACATTAATTAATGTGCACGCGAGTTTTATTTATTTTTATACCGTGTATTCTCTGTGTAAATCCATGCACCGAATGTACGTTCAGTACGAATACATGTACCGTTCCACCCCTAATAGGTATCGGATCATAGGTATCGGATAATTTTTTTTCTCCCCTCCGATATCCGATCTAGCGTTTTGGGCCAGTATCGGCACGATACCGATGCCGTGGATCGGATCGGGACATCCCTACTCCATACAGAATCTCTCCAGATCCTTCATTCCCCCATACAGAATCTCTCCAGATCCTTCAATCCCCCATACAGAATCTCTCCAGATCCTTCATTCCCCCATACAGAATCTCTCCAGATCCTTCAATCCTCCATACAGAATCTCTCTGGGATGGCCATTGCAGAAGCTTCATTTTATGCTCTGACATTGACACATTTTTGTGTTGATTTTGAGTTTGTTTTGGATCATTGTCCTGATGGAAGATCCAAACACGGCCCATTATAAGATTTCTAGCTGATGCCGTCAGGTTTTGATTTTTTTTTTTTTTACAGCCAATTTCTATTTTGTGAAGCTCAATAATCTTTTGCTGCACATCAGAACTATATTCTTTGGTTTTACTCATTGTGACGGATGATTAAAGGAATTTGGCCTTTGTGTTTCCTCATATTTAATCTCCTGTGAAACAAGAAGTCATAGCTTGACAATTTCATGTTTAGTCACCCTGGTGTGATAAATAAAGGTAAACATTAATGGGAATATACTTCACAGATATTTTACTCGTAAAAAATTCTAGGGGTGTCAATAATTGTGGCCAACGTGTTTTGGAGAAAAACATTTATTTCATAATGTGAAACTGTATATGTACAATGTATATAGATGTGTGTGTATATATACAGCGGCTCTACTATCTATCTATCTATCTATATATATATCTATATATATATATATATATATATATATATATATATATATATATATATATATATATATATATAATACAAGTACAGCTGTTTGTCCTTACCGTAAAGTCTCTTTTGAACTTCACTAAGCGAATGTGCATGTGCTACTTATACCAGCAACAGATAAAGGAGCAAAAGATTATTTCATTCAGACTGTACTTTGCTGTTTGGTGATTACAGCATCAAACCACAATTACAGCATCAAACCGACGTGTCAGAGGTGAATATATGCAGGTTATAAAGCGTTTCAGTTTCATCTCATCATGCAAGCGCATGTTATCACTGCAAGGAAATCAAATGGAAAAACAAAAAGCTTGAGAAAATATTTACATATGATTGTACTATATAACAAATATAGGCTAATGCTGCATGAATCATGCTAAATATAGTCTGAAAATTCTGGAAATTTTTGTCAAAAAAGCAGTGAATTTTGAAATAGAAAATGTGCTGATATAAATATGTAAAAAATTATATTTTCATTGTTCTGATGTGAAATATAATTTTGTGTAAATATCCTTTTTCATTTATTTTAGCATTTATTCTTTTGATGTTGGAGTGTAATATGATGGATGTTTATTGAGATCTCTCTTTATGTCTTCAAAATGATGAGGTTAAATCAGTGTTTGGGAATGCTTACGCTTCTTGAGACTGTTTGTTCTACTGACTGTGTTTAGGTAACGTGAGACGGCTGAAGCGCGTCCAGCGGTTGATGTGGTGGATGGAATAACTGGTTGATGCGATACAGTACGCTTGAGTCAGTGTCTGATGACAGGATCTGCTGTCCCTGAAGCCTAATCTTGTTGCATAACATCACTGTAGTTCCTGTCAGGCCTCACATAGTCATACAGGGTTTTTCATGGGTCAAAAATGGTCTGTTATATTGCATTTACACTCCAAGTTTTACTGCACTGATCATTTGACATACAGTATCAGTAGGGCTGCACGATTCATCGAAATGAAAACGCACGTGATTTGGCAAAGGCTGTTATTATTTTATGCACAGCTGATCGGTAGTAAATGCTTCTCCATCTGAACACCAGAGGGCGTCTCACACACACACACACACACACACACACACACACACACACACACGCCAAATCATCTGAACACCAGAGGGCGTCTCACACACACACACACGCCAAATCATCTGAACACCAGAGGGCGTCTCACACACACATACGCCAAATCATCTGAACACCAGAGGGCGTCTCACACACACACACACGCCAAATCATCTGAACACCAGAGGGCGTCTCTCACACACACACACACACACACACTCATCTGAACACCAGAGGGCGTCTCACACACACGCATGCCAAATCATCTGAACACCAGAGGGCGTCTCACACACACACACACACGCCAAATCATCTGAACACTAGAGGGCGTCTCACATACACATGCCAAATCATCTGAACACCAGAGGGCGTCTCACACACACACACCAAATATGCCCCCTCCGCAGAAGTACAATAACACACATCATTCCAGGAAATCCCGATTGGGCATCATCGCTGAAGCTGAATAAACAAAAGATTGAAATTCATTGATTGATTTATTAAATGTTGTCTTGTTGGACAAGAGGTTCATAAATGCTTCATGTTTGGAAAGATTTCACTGAATCTGTCAATTACTTCAAAACCCATTATAATCAGTGAAGCTGTCTACGCTGTGCAATGAATCTCTTACTGACATTGTGTTTATACTTTGTAACTTATAATTAAAGGATTGATCGCGAGCCTGTAGAACTCTCACTGAACAAATCTCTGCCACTTTGAGCGGTGTTGAGCAGATTCTCACTTCAACACCTCTGATTGGCCGTTGCGTTCACATGTTCAACTGTGTCTGTGATTGGCTACAAAGTTCAACGCTGCAAAAACACATTGTAAATAGAAACCTTTGATGCTCTTCACAGAAATATTTTCACTGCAGAAAAAACACTGTCATAGTCTGTGTGCGTACCATAGCAAGGCTCGAAATTGCAACCATTTTGGTCGCATATGCTCCTGAAATTTAATCTGTGCGACCTAAAAATATATTTGGGAGCATTTGTGCGAGTGTAAATAATGGTTGTGGTGCGACCTGTTTCCATTTCTCTACTAAGCGTTCGCAAATTACGGCACAGTGTGTACCTTATGTGCGCTGATACGCGGTGGCCGGACCATCATTCCATCCAATGTTACATAACCAATCAAACTTCATCCTTATGTTCTTAACTTTAAAGCAGATTTTAGATTGGCTAATATTAGCTGTCAATCACTCCCATTTCCAATCACTGCGCTCTGTTGTCACGTGACAGGGAGCTGACTACCGCGCGAAATTTAAAAGGCCACTTTGACGTTTACTTGACTGACAGGACAGCTGTTTCGGTGGTTGCCTAGCAACATAAAAACCGCAGTGCACTGCTCGTTCTGTGTGATCAAACCTGAAAAACGTGTTTGGTGAGATCGGCTCCTAAGAGAGAAGATGAAACGAACGCTGACAGATTTCTTTTGTAAGCCGTCACCTAAAGAGGTGGAACACGCCAATGCTGATGGTGAGGATGTGTTTTTTATTTTTTATTTATTTTTTATTAATATTAATACTTAGTATTATATAGCAATATACGATTAAAATCATAATAAATACTTTGCTTGTTTCATTAATGGATGAATCAGCGTTTTTTGAACGAATCTCTTGAATGAATGATTTAATAACAAATACATTTAAGTCACTTGTCGCCACCTAGTGGTGTAACAATGTAATCGATACAATTGTTATTTGAAGCTCCATGTTACTTTCAAAAGGTGCTTTTCTCTATTTTGATCGCTTCTGTAGACATCAGTGTTTATATCCAAACTATAATCTTTAAGTCTAGTTCCAATTCAAGTTCTTCTGTGATTAATAAGAATATTGTGTAGTTGAATATACTCTCTGGGTCCTTAATCTTTGGTGGGTGCTCCTAATTTTTTGCTGGTGCTCCTAACTTTTTGAAGTTGGGAGCACCAGTGCTACAAAGTAAAAAAGTTAATTTCGAGCCCTGCATAGAATGTAAAAAAAAAAAAAAAAAGATACCGGTGTGAAATAATAGAAATATAGAAATTAAAGTTGAAGCTCCAATCTCTTTTAGAAAATACCCCCAAAAAGTCCATTGGTGCCTCAGTAGCCGCGTTTCCATTACCCTTCAAATTGCGCAAATTGAAATTGCGAATTGAAAATACGCCCAATGGAAACTCCCATTTATCGCAAAAAAATGTTTACGCTATTTCGCAAAACTGCAATGGAAACAGTTTTTGCGCATTTACAGGTCACCTGACGTAGATGACGCGGTGTGTTTGGACAGAATATGAGACAGAGTTCTTTATTAAATTCATAAAAAATCATATGTGCCGCTCACAAGTATAAGGGTCTTTCCTTGCCATTAATGCTTGGACAACACACATACTTCTCCTTCCATTAATAATAATGGCCAGTGCAGTGGCTGGGATATACGCAAACCTACCAACGTCCGTCGCCATGATTTTTTAAATGACTTATCGCAAGAGGAAAAAATGTAGTTTTAGTCGCGTAAATTGGGTTAACGGAAAAGCCGTCATTTCGCAATAGTTTTTTGTCGACATTTAGAAAAAATCGCAAAAGTTATGCGCAAATCTGTAATGGAAACGCACCTAGTAACTACTTTGCTCAGAGAAGCTGTCAATCATGATGTCATACTCACGTTTTTATAGCATCAAATAACTAACTAAGACCAAACTTATTTTTAAAAAACCAATCACTTAAACTTATAAAACTACCTAAAATAACAGAAAACATCTTTGGAAAAAATGTATTTGAAGTGTAATTTGTTTGTTTAGTTTGCCTCACGTCCCATTAGACTACATGGAGTGGGCGGGGCTTATGAGCTATACTGGGACCAGCCACCAGGGGGTGATCGAGACTTAGGGTTTATGAGCTATCCTGGGACCAGCCACCGGGGGGCGATCGAGACTCAGGGTTTATGAGCTATACTGGGACCAGCCACCGGGGGGCGATCGAGACTCAGGGCTTATGAGCTATACTGGGACCAGCCACCGGGGGGCGATCGAGACTCAGGGCTTATGAGCTATACTGGGACCAGCCACCGGTGGGCGATCGAGACTCAGGGTTTATGAGCTATCCTGGGACCAGCCACCGGGGGGCGATCGAGACTCAGGGCTTATGAGCTATACTGGGACCAGCCACCGGGGGGTGATCGAGACTCGGGGTTTATGAGCTATCCTGGGACCAGCCACCGGGGGGTGATCGAGACTCAGGGTTTATGAGCTATACTGGGACCAGCCACCAGGGGGTGATCGAGACTCAGGGCATTTTTGAATGGTTACCTGCATTATTCAAATGATTGAGCAAAACCTCCTAAGTCAGCATCTTAACTGCACTCCTGTTCAAAGGCTGTTGACAGACTGCAAAATTACGTGTAAATATGAAAAACAGTAGCAGATTTTCTTGTACCTAAAATGATTTTATGGAACATGAAACCACCTGAGCAGTTTCACTTGTTTTATTTATTGAGCAGTTTCACTTGTTTAATTTCTTGTTAATTTAGACAAAAAGAGAACTTTGTAATGTATCTGAAACTAAAGCCCTGAGATTGTTTGAGCGCCCTAGCAGGTGATTCACATGCATTCACGCTCTCGTTTTCTTTCCTCCATTAGCTCGGACATGAGTGGGGCCAGTAACACACTGGCTCGGGAGTTCCTCACGGATGTGCACCAGTTGTGTAGCGCCGTGGCCCAGCGGGCCGAGGACGAGGAGGAGAGTCACATGGTGGCTCTGGGAGAATATCTGGTGCGCGGACGTGGATTCCTGCTCCTCAGCACCTTGGACTCCGTCATTGACCAGGTCGGTTAGATAAACTTCATTTTAATATACAGTTGTCAACATTTGAAGTGGATCAAAAAAGTTCACCAAAGTTGTCCTAAGACAAAATTCATGTATAACTTTGATGAAAGGTTTTAGATCCACTTCAGTTGTTGACTATTGTATATTTTAACCATACATTGAAGGTCAAAAGTTTGGTATAATTAAGATTTGTTTTAATGTTTTTGAAAGAAGTCTCTTCTGCTCACCAAGGCGGCATTTATTTGATAGAAAATTATTTCAATTTAAAGCAGCTGTTTTCTATGTGAATATATTGTATGATGTAATTTATTCCTGTGATCAAAAGCTGAATTTTCAGCATCATTTCTCCATTCTTCAGTGTCACATGATCCTTTTTCATGATTTGCTGCTCAGTTATTATCGATTATTATTGATGATCGACTATTAATAATGGTTCTAAGTTTAAAAGAACAGCATTTATTTGAAATAGAATCTTTTGTCATTGAAATGTACGTATTATTATAAGGAAGTGTCCGTTATTGAGGGAATTAATTTCTTTCCAATTGCTGGCGTTGTTCTGAAATAGCATGGCGATATGTGTCACAGTCATAACAGAGCTTGACATTAGACTATTGTGTTCATTCATGCTGTATTATTTTTTTAAAATCTATTTTATGGCCTGATTGCAGGCTTAATGAATGGGCCCTGCGAATGTATTCTCGCTGTTTCTTTCTTGGTCTTTACTTGCAGACATGAGGAAATGTACTGGAAAATCATTGCTTTAGAGCAGTGAAGCCCTAAGTGCAGACATCCATCTCTCTCTAGACACACTGCAAGCGAACAGCACATCGTGACTGCATAACAGACTCCTAGCAAGCAATGTTGTTTTTACATGCATGACATGCAAGACAGCTTAGCTCATTGTAATGGGCAGTGTGTGAGTGTAGACTAGGGTTATTATAGTTAACTAAAACTAAAACCATAAAAAAACATTTCTGTTGAAATAAAATAAACTTTAACTGAAATAAAATATAAGAAAACCTTGACATATTTCAGCTAGTTGCCAATGCAACATTTCTAATTTTCATTTAGTTCAGCTTGATGGTCAAAAATAACTACAATTAAAACTGAAATAAAGATGATAAAAGATTGTTGTAATGACAAAGTCTCATCAAAACTACTAAAACTTAAACTAAAATTGAAATGGAAACAGAAAATATAAAAATAAAAATTAATAAAACAATATATATATATATATATATTACTAAAACCATAATAGCTTTGAAATTATACTAAAATAACACTGACATTTCTTAACATAAATATTCTACTTATTAATTACCACAGGAAATAATTTCCACTCAGTTTACAATAAATGCAAAAATGCATTTACAATACAGGCAAACAGAGCTAGTTTTCTAGAGAAACGTGAAGCTTGTATTTTTGCTTAAGCACTTGACATTTAAATTGTCTTTTCAAATGTTTTAAACTGATGCATGAGTCAAAATTAGTTCCTGTTAATCAGAAGTTTTGGCATTATGTCGAAGAAAATCATCTGTGTATTTGATCCCAATGTTTTTCCTCTCCTTCATTCTCTCTCTTTGAAGTGAGAGTTCTAATGAATCGTGTCTGGAGTGGTTCTTACTCACAAGACACGAGCCTTTTCTCTGAACTCGGCACTGATTAGCTATCACTCAACACAACATCAATCGCCTGTGTGTTTGCATAGTAGTGGCTCGAAATGGCTCCTCAGCCACAGTGCATGTTTACCTGGGGTCACACAGCACTGTGGCAGGCAGCCCCTTGTATTTGCTTTTAATTCACATGTGTCAGAGTGCTTTCTCTTCTCCTTGTGAGGAATGCTTTCTTGCTGAGGGCGGAGCCAGTATTTAGAGACCTCATGTCCAACGAACCTGTGTTTTCCTGAAGCCATTGGAAGGAAATCCTTCAGATACAGTTTTTATTGTCTGAAATTGTCCATCTTTTGCACTGCGCTGGAAACTAGCTTGCTAAGAGAGGCATGGTACTATGAAGCAGAAGTGAGAAAAGTAATCCGCTTCTAGGTGGCCGTCAACACTAGGAGACTGTTTTTGATTGGATTTGCAGAGTGAAGAATCCAGAATTAACCTCTCAAACCTTTTACTCAGGAGTTGACCTGTCGGGAAGAGCTGCTTACACTCTTGTTGTCTCTGCTACCTCTGGTCTGGAAGATTCCCGTTCAGGAGGAGAAAGCCCCAGGTGAGAGTCACTATAATGCATCCTTTTAACAATCTTAATTTTGAGAATGTACTAGAGGTATACTGTAACCCACCTTGAACTTTGAATTAAATGATTAAGTGTTAATATTAAATGGCATCCTGGCATTGCATTCAGCTGGAAATCTGATATACTTCTACATGATATGTTTTATAAAGCATATGATGGCGGTGTTCTTGCGAGGACGCCATGAATTGTTAAGTAGCTGCCTGCATGAACAACAAGTGAAACCATGAGATGGCTTTAATTATGAAACAGTACAGTTAAAGGATGATGGAAAGGATAAGATTTTTCATTGAGCTTGAGACCGAAGGTATTTAGTGCAGGCATGCTAATCTTTTCTAGCAGCTGCTTTCCACATTGTTGAGTTATTAGTTCCCGTAATTGGGTTGTAAACAGACCCTCTGGAGGTCATCATGACTTGCTCTAATGAAACCTGGTTGTATAACTGGTTTAAACCTCTTCCTTTCCTTCTCTGCTTTTTTTTTTTTATATCTTAGATTTCACCCTGCCTTCATTACTTGAGGTGTTTCTATGCCAAGAGGGAAAGACCATCCCTCAAAAGGCGGGGCAAGATAGATGTGATGTGCAGAACTCTGGGAAGCGTTTATCTGGCTCCTGGAAGTCACGGCGTTCACGCAGAACTGCTCAGCGATACTCTGTAAAGGATGCACGCAAATCTCAGCTCTCCACGTCAGATTCTGAAGCCAACTCGGACGATAAAACCACAAACACTGGGAGCAAGCATCGCAGATTCCACAGTTCGGCCATTCGTGTAAGTTGCCAGCTTCACCAGTCCAACAATCCATCACAACCAGCACTGCAACATCCCACTCTCGAAGCCATGAGCACCATTGAGCCATCCCAACCTCACATGAGGCTATTTGGATCTCACACACTGGATCCTAACATGCTAACAGACCCGACAACTCTTTCCATCTTCAACCGAATGGAGAACTCGCCTTTTGACCTTTGCCATGTTCTGCTCTCCCTTCTGGAAAAGGTCTGCAAATTTGACATGACCATCAATCATAACCCAGGCTTGGCAGTCAGCGTCGTTCCCACGCTCACAGAGATACTCACAGAGTTTGGTGACTGCTGTTGTCCCGGTGGTGGAGGTGGGATCGATGAGCTAGCTGGAGGCTGGACTGAGGAGCCAATCGCACTTGTTCAAAGAATGCTTTTACGCACCATTCTGCACTTGTTGTTTGTAGATGTGGGTCAAAACGAAACACTGCCTGATAATCTGCGTCGAAGCTTGACTGACCTCCTCAGAGCAACATTAAAGATTCGTACCTGTTTAGAAAGGCAAGCTGACCCTTTCGCTCCAAGGCCAAAGAAGACTCTGCAAGAGATACAAGAAGATTTTTCCTTTTCAAGGTTTCGCCATCGGGCTTTGCTACTGCCAGAACTCTTGGAGGGTGTCCTACAACTTCTACTGGGTTGCTTGCAGTCCTCTGCTTCCAACCCTTTCTTTTTCAGTCAATCTCTTGAGTTAGTTCATGAATTTGTGCAACACCGTGGCTTGGAGCTCTTCGAGGCAACAGCTCTGCGCCTTGAGGCCTTAGCAGAAGCTCGAGATTCAGAAATCGGCAATGAGGCGTCAGAGCACCTGCGTTGTCTGATAGCCAATGTGCTTAAGATAATCAGTGCCGTGAAGAGAGCCAAGTCGGAGCAGCTACACCAGTCTGTTTGTGCACGCCGTCGACACCGGCGCTGCGAATACTCCCACTTTTTGCACCATCATCGTGACCTCTCAGGACTGCCAGTATCTGCTTTCAAGCAAGCAGCACGACTTAATCCCTTTGAGGAGGACTCTGAAGGTCATGACGGAGAAGTGCGTTACCCTGAACGCTGTTGTTGCCTTGCGGCTTGTGCCCACCAGTGTTTGCGTCTTTTTCAACGCCTTTCGCCCTCGGGTCCTGCCGTGTTGCAGGTGCTTGCAGGAGTTCAAGCTGTTGGCATCTGTTGCTGCATGGATCCAAGATCTGTAATCGGACCCATGCTCCAAGCATTTCAGGCGCCAGGACTGCGGAGCTACCAATCCCACGTTTTGAGTGTCCTTAGTAGACTTGTCTTAGAACAGCTTGGAGGTGGTCAGCCCTCTGAAAAGGCCAAGCTTGCCTCCTGCAACATCTGCACTTTGGATAGCAGCCAGTTACCTGGGCTAGATGAGACTCTACAAGGCTACGGACCTAAGAAGGAATTGAACTTATCCACATCCCCATCTCCATCTTATCGTTTCCAAGGTATCCTGCCCAGTGGAGGAGCTGAAGATATGCTATGGAAGTGGGATGCTTTAGAGGCCTATCAGGAGCTTGTGTTTGGGGAGGACCGGCATTTGAGTCAACAGATTGCCAGTCATGTATGCCAGCTGACTTTGCGAGGCAATGCAGTTGTGCAGTGGCAACTCTACACTCATATATTTAACCCTGTGCTACAGCGGGGTGTGGAACTGAGCCATCATGCCCAGCAACTTGGTGTGACAACTACTTGTAGCCAGGTTTGCAGCTACCATAGCCATTGCCTGCCGGTTGAGGTACTGCTGGTTTATCTTCAGACTCTGCCTGCTCTGCTCAAGTCAAGGTATGGTTGTATTTCCTCTATTTCTTTTTCTGATTATTATTCACGGTTCTTTAAATCAGCCTGTAAAGTCCCCCTGTGGTGAAAATCAAGTTTTTACTGTTGTTTATACGTGTTTTGAATATGATTTAAGACAAACCATGTGTAAATTCACAAGTCGACAGCATTGCTGAGTATTTTCTCCTTAAAACTGCAGTGAACCAAAAACAGTCGCAAAAACACGGTTTGAAATCACTGGTGTTTCTGACGTCACAAACTACCTTGTAACCAATCAGATCAATGAATCAACAGATCAATAGTAAATGAGGCAAGGGTGTCGAGTTACATTCAAGATATTTTAAGGCATGAAGATTTTTTTTTTCAAGGAAAAAACATTTCAATATGTAATTTTTGGTGATCAAAGATGAGTTTTAGGGGATAAAATTATTAACTACCGGGGGATTTTAAAATAAACTGTGATTCCAAATGTGAATTTATAACTTCTGGTGTTTTGTTCCAACTCAGCCGGGTGGTACGCGACCTGTTCCTGAGTTGTAACGGGCTGAACCAGGTCACAGAGTTGATCTACTTGGACTGCACTCGTCCGTGGGTGCTAAAAGTGTTCGAGACGCTTATCTTGAAAGCGTGGCACCATCACACAGAATCTGCCGTGCATGAGCTAGAAAGAGCCGAAGCTCAGGAGAGGGAAGCCGTCCTTGGACTGTTCGAGGAACTGAGTTCACGTGGGGCTGGTGACGTTCCCCAGAGCCTCACGAAGTTTTACGAAGGCTTGAAAGAGGCTTGCCCTCACCCAAAGGGCAAAAGTGGAACAAGTGCAGTAGGACATAACCGGGGCGAGGCACATTTGAACACGATCAACCTTTTTCTGTGCGTCGCCTTCCTATGCGTGAGCAAGGAGCCGGACTCCGACAGAGACTCTGCAAATGAGTCTGAAGACACTTCCGGATATGATAGTACAGCTAGTGAACCATTGGGTGGGCGCCTGCCTTGCCTTTCCCCAGACAATGTGGCTCTTCCCTCTAAAGAGCAGGTACGGAGGGCTGCCGATGTTTGGTCAGTTTGCCGTTGGGTGTACATGGCCAGTCCAGTGTTTCAGAGGCAGTTCTTCAGACTGGGAGGACTAGATGTCTGTTCACGTCTAATGACGATGGTCATCCAGAAACTCACATCTAAAAACAAAGACTGCAAACTTAAGAAAAAGAGGGAGACTAAAGGCAAAAGCAGTCCACCTCATGTAGACTCTCCCACTCAAGCTCTTACAGGGCAGTTTGACAATATACCGACAACTGCAGGGACAGCGGAAACTCAACAGCATGAACTAAGTGACACTCTCAGCCCTTCTCAGGTCGAAAGCAAGTTAAGTGACCCAACGCACAGGCTTGAAGAGGAATGGCCGCTCCAGAGTATCCGACTGCTGGAAGCTCTTTTGGCTATTTGCCTCCACAGTGCCAATTCAGCCCTACAGAGACTTGAACCAGACCTTTCCTTTCAGGTACAGTTGACATGGATACTAGCTCTGTTTCAAACCCTAGTGAGCTGAATAATAAGAGGATGTTCACACATTCGAACATAAGATTGAGTCGAGACTCAACAGTTGATTTCCGAAGTGTGAAATCAGCTAAGTGTGATATGCTGTAAAGCTAAAAACTTAATACCCTAAAGCCCAAAGTATACTTCAGCTTTTATGTGAATGCCTAGTGTATTCGTACAGCTGAATGCACAGCCTTTCAGTGTATACTACATTTGATAGTGAGCACAAACACTTACTGTAACACATGCGCACTGGAAAGTTTCATTCTTGTCCAGTGTCTGCGCTATTTCTCTCCAGAAGTTATCACCGGTAAAAAAAAATTCTTGTTTACGTTAGACTTAATAAAAATTCTGTCATAATCTCTAATTACCTGTCATTTAAACTTTAATGCTGAAAAGCTTTTGTTTTATGCGCATACTATGCTGCTGATGATGATGATGATATCTGTTGCGCACTGTATCTATTGTAAACTTTTAGGCTTAATAAGCATACATATGTATACAAGTCAAGTCAGCTTTATTTATATAGCATTTTTTACAATATAGATTGTTTTAAAGCAGCTTTACAGAGATAACAGGAAAATAATGCAACAAAGTTTATGATGTACAGTAGATCTAGAAGAAAATAGCGTCAAAGTCCAGCTTAAAGGAACACGCCGACCTTTTGGGACTTTAGCTCATTCACCGTATCCCCCAGAGTTAGATAAGTCCATACACACCCTTCTCATCTCCGTGCGTGCTGTAACTCTGTCTGACGCACCCACTGCTAGCCTAGCTTAGCACAAAGACTGGAGGTAAACAGCTCCAGCTAGCATACTGCTCCCAATAAGTGACAAAATAACACCAACATTTTCCTATTTACATGTTGTGATTTGTATAGTCACAGCGTGTACAAAATCACTCAGCCCAAGTAGCAGTGCTTCGCCTTCTGAAAATATAGTTCCCAGTATGTATACGGTTAGAAGATGGCTGTGTCTCATGTTACCTTGTTATTTGTAAAAATCACAACATGTAAACAGGATAATGTTCGTGTTATTTTGTCACTTATTGAGAGCAGTATGCTAGCTGGAGCTGTTTACCTCCAGTCTTTGTGCTAAGCTAGGCTAGCGGTGGGTGCGTCAGACAGAGTTACGGCACGCACGGAGATGAGAAGGGTATGTATGGACTTGTCTAACTCTGGGGGATACGGTGAATAAGCTAAAGTCACAAAAGTCGGTGTGTTCCTTTAAGTAAGTTCAGTGATGGTTAATTTTTTTGGTAAAAAAGTTATTTAGTTAATATATATATACTGTATATAGCTGCTCTGGAGAAAACAGTGATGTCATTGTCCAGCTGATCAGATCAATAATATTGTTGAATATTAAATGTCCCCTACTAAGCAAGCCAAAAGCCAAAGGCAACAGTGGCAAGGAACCAAAAATCCATCACTGACAGAATGGAGAAAAAACCCTTGGGAGAAACCAGGCTCAGTCGCTCCGTTCTCCTCTGGCCAACAAGCAAACAGTGTATGGTTATGACTCAGGCAACATTACAGGTCAAGTCAGATTGGATCAGAACATTCAGAATATTTATCCAGTTCCGTCTGGTTGAAGATCGGAGTCATCACGCAGATATGCACAAAATAGCAAAAGCAGAATAGATAGATTTATTAGACTGAACAATATCCAAAGCATCATAATTTTTCTTTTCACTGAGCTCATTGCACTGTGATTACCTTCTTTATACGGGTGTATAAATGTGATGTTGCATCAGGAGTGTGTCTTAATGCCTTAAAATACAGGGACTGTCTATGTATGCAAACTAGGTTTTGGAACAGAGCTATTTATTGACATTTTGAAGCGAGTGACAACGTCTTATTCTCTATGAGTGTAATTTTTCCACGCTCTTTCTCACAGCTGCAGTCTGTGGACGAGACCCTGTGTGAGGTCAGGGATCAGCTCTCTCGGTCTGGAGTCGTGAACTCTGAACTGGCAGTTCCTCTGTTTGATTCCTTACTACGTGTGGCTCTGGCTGAGATGTTCTGCAGTCCAGATGTCATCGAGGAGAAACCTGACAAGGTAATTTGGTTGCTTGTTTAATAAATCTGTGTTGTCCCTGTCAGAGGTATGCTTGGTGAAGAGCACATGTGTTCCCGTGCTGTACAGGTTTGAGTCTGGCTTTCATCACATTGCATTCAACACATCATAAAGTTGCATATAGTTTCTTTTTTGCATGACATGTGGACTCAATAATTCCTTATCTTGAGGAAAATAAGCAAGCTGGCATTCAGTACAGTCTATATGTTTTATTTCGAATATATACAAATGTCATTTACGTCTTTGAGTTTGTCAAGAGATTTAAAGCGTTGTTATTAAAGAGTGTGCATGTAAGGTTTCAGGAAACAGTCGTGACTAGCTAGTTGATTTCTTCCATGATTCATCGTACTATGGTAGTTAAGCAACGAGTTACGTCGTTATACAGGAAACGCACCCCTGAATACCACTCTAATACTTAAAACTATGTTTATTTAATTTGTATTTTCGTTCTGCTGTTGTTATTTGTCTGTTTTGTTTGTAATTAGTTTCTTTGTACTTATTGTATTGCTGACTGTTTGCTTGTTTTATGTAATCGTTTTAAAGACTTTGATCATATCGCCCACCAATAAAAAAAAGAAAAAAAAAAGTGATTTCAATATTGACCAAAAATAATCGTGATTATTATGATTTTTGCCATGATCGAGCAGCTCTAGTGTGTTGCAAATAATGCTCTACTGAGACATTCACATAGTTAAAATTAAATAAGCACTTTCCTATCATTAGGATCCTTTGGAAGGGAATGTTATTTTTTAGGGCCCTATCTTACACCCGGCGCAATGCAGCGCTAAGCGCGGTGCAAGTGTTTTTTGCTAGTTTCAGTCCGACGCAGTTATCATTTTCACGTCCTGCGCCACAGTGTTTAAATAGCAAATGCATTTTCGCCCATGGGCTGCTGTTCTGAAAACGAGGAGTGTTCTGGCGCATTGTTGGCGCATTGCTATTTTGAGGAGCTGAAATAGACTGAGCCATTGACCAACTGAAACCTGGTATAAAGTCAATGGCGCAATATTTTTTTTTGGTTATTTAAAGAGCGCGTTAGTAATGTGCGCCTGTAGGCGGGTCCACAACACGCGTACACTCTGCTTATTACACACACAGGGACGCACAGCAGCACACAAACATGCCAAATATTTTAAATAAAAGGATTACAATGTAAAAGATTATAATTGTGTACATAAAGATATGGTGGAATCCGGCTTGTCCCGTAGATGATCTGCTTGCGCACTTTTACCTCGCGCACGAGCAGATCCGTTTGCGCTCTGGAGACGCGTTCGGTCTTTCCACTATCAAATTCCGTCATGTAAATAGCGAATCTGCCATGGCACGAGCGCAACTGGCATTTAAAGGGAATGGGAGATGAGACTCTGATTGGTTTAATGCACGTAACTCCAAAACACAACCATTACTCATTAAGAGAATAGGAACAACCCTTTTAGACCATGCACCCGACCATTTTTCCCATCGTTAAACTAGCAAAAGTGGATTCGGACGCCCTAAGTGAACTTGTGCCCTGCGCTTTAGACCATGCGCTTAGATTGATAAATTAGGGCCTGAAATCGCTCATCTCGGTCTTTCGTCACACTATTATGCCATAATGTGATAAAATCCAAAAGGATTGGTCTTTCAGAGCTTGATTACAATAAAAGCTATATTTGGACTAACGAGAAAGTTTTGAGTTCTGAAACTTACAGGATATTTTTATTGTACAATGACCTCTAACATGTCAAACTAGATTTCTCAATTCATGACGCCTTTAAGTTATTTTTATTTGTACGTCTTTAAAAACGTCTACAAAGTCTTCAAAGACTTCTTCTACAATCTTTTGCAAGATTTATATAATTGTCCTCTCAGTAAATCCTCTCTATTGCAACCTTAAAAAGATTGAGGGTTTTTCGTCGGATCATTCTCGTCTGTAGTGGAACACATCACCGAGTAATTCCCAAATAAAACTATCATTTGGACTTAAGTAAGATTTGTTTTGGCACTCATGTTACTTCAATAAGTAAATCTGCTTTATGAAATAAAATGTGACCCCTGGCCAAATATAAACGGATAATGAGGCTGTTTGTGTGATTGAGCAGCGTGGGGCGCATGGGGGATATATTTTATGTGGAAACCGTCAGCTGATGTGGTCCTGTGACCAAAATAATATTTTCTTTTGTTTTTGTTTTTTTTACCAGCTTTCTGAAATCACTAACTTTGTCTCTAACAAAGACACCAGAAGCAATGTTATAAGGATTGTTTACTTTATTACTTTATTCTGAAAAGGGCTCGTTTTCTAGAAGGTAAGAGTTTGCCGGATTTGCTTTAATCTGTTTCACTGCTGTATTTTAACTTCTGATATTTGAAGTTGCACTGTGGGGAAATGAAAGCACTGAAATTTAGAAGTGGGTACCGTGTGTGTGTGTTTGTGTAAGAGAGAGTAATTGTGGCCTTTTCTTACCGACTTTGATGCTTGAACACAAAGTACTTTATTTTTTACCTACCAGATAGTGTCCTCCTAATTGCCTAAAGTTACCAAATGTTAAAGTTTTAAAACGAACTGCAGTGGTTTGAGGTATTATGATGACACGTACATGCTAGGTATCATTGCGATGCAGTGTTTTGAACAGATTTGTGTACAATGTTTCAATACTTCTACAAAGTTTGTACAATCTTAAAAAAAAAATGTACTCGTTCTTCGGTCAAAAATCGTCTTCAGTTTTCGTGTCATGTACTTTACACAGTGCTTCAGAAAAACCATAATGAAAGTGCTGATGAAGAGACTCGGCAAAGGTTTTGAATGTCCACACAAAACAATTACCTGATAATGTCACATATATTTGGTTAACTACTGTAGTTGGTTCCTATACTTGGCGCCACCTATTGATTAGGAAATATGTATTTTTGTAATAATCATATTAATAAAATGTTAGTAATTTACATATTGATTTTTTTTTTATATTTTATTATATAATCATGTTTAATCTGTTTAATTTTAATTGTTCCTTAATTAATTTATATTTGTACTATATTATATTATTATCCATCCCTCCATTTTATTATATATACTATATATATTAAGAATTAACGTGTTTAATTATAAGTTAATTAATTGTTTCATCTATTTTATTATTATTATTTCTTATTTTCTATTGTGCTCACTTCTAAAATAAATGTTTGTGTATATAATGTGTATATATTTTATTACATTTATATATATATATATATATATATATATATATATATACATGCATGCATACATACATACATACATACATTGTAATACTCTAATCAACCTGGGCATGGATAAATATAGATGCTTTATGCAAATGTATGTTTATTATTGAAACCATAGTCAATATAGAGCATGAAGACGAGACATGTTTCAAAGGTCATAGATGTTTTTCAAAGAACTTGTTCATGTCTATTAGACATGTAGAAAGAACAAAAAAAATACCAGGTTCCCATTACTTCTCTTTCTTTGCACTGAGCAATTTACTAACACAAACATGTTTAGATTTTTGCATGACAGGGCAGCTCTTCTGAAAATGCTAAATGTACATTTATTATTTATTATTACATTAGTTTGTCTCTCTCTGTGCCCATTTTGATGAAGCTAAATTCTGAATAAAACTGTTTTCATTGGTATATTTTACTGTTTCTGTTGTCAAACAACAGAATGAATTTGAAATGGTGACTGAAACGCGACCCATTAAGACATAACCAGCTCTCCCTTCCAAGATGTTAAGTTAATCTGCACAACAATTCTGATAATCGAGCCGTCGTCTGGTGAAATCAAATTCACAAAAGATAAAGACAATATCTGTGCTCTGATTTCGGCTATACTTGTAAAATTAGTGAAGCAACATAATATCTGCGCTTTATTGAATTAAAGCGCTGCTCCTCCGCGCGAGACGCAGAGAGAGAGAGCGAGCGAGCGAGCGAGCGAGCGAGCGAGAGGTTCTGAGAGAGAGGTTCTGAGAGAGCGAGCGAGCGAGAGGTTCTGAGAGAGCAGTACCGGCGGTACCGGTAGATTCTCAGAAACTAAATAAGGTTTGGGCGCTTTGTTGAAGGGAAAAAATCGCTAAAGGGGTCTGCAATGTCGCTAAGTTGGCAACACTGTGTATCTCCATTTCTCCAACTAGAGGTTGGGCCACGGGTCAAACAGAAAATACGCGCTGCGTTAATCGCGCGTTAAAAAAATGAGTGCCGTTAATATGATTTTGCGTTAACGCGTTATGAACGCGTTAACTTTGACAGCCCTAATATATATATATATATATATATATATATATATATATATATATACACTCACCTAAATGATTATTAGGAACACCTGTTCAATTTCTCATTAATGCAATTATCTAATCAACCAATCACATGGCAGTTGCTTCAATGCATTTAGGGGTGTGGTCCTGTTCAAGACAATCTCCTGAACTCCAAACTGAATGTCAGAATGGGAAAGAAAGGTGATTTAAGCAATTTTGAGCGTGGCATGGTTGTTGGTGCCAGACGGGCCGGTCTGAGTATTTCACAATCTGCTCAGTTACTGGGATTTTCACGCACAACCATTTCTAGGGTTTACAAAGAATGGTGTGAAAAGGGAAAAACATCCAGTATGCGGCAGTCCTGTGGGCGAAAATGTCTTGTTGATGCTAGAGGTCAGAGGAGAATGGGCCGACTGATTCAAGCTGATAGAAGAGCAACTTTGACTGAAATAACCACTCGTTACAACCACAGTCACCAGATCTCAACCCAATAGAGCATCTTTGGGATGTGGTGGAACGGGAGCTTCGTGCCCTGGATGTGCATCCCACAAATCTCCATCAACTGCAAGATGCTATCCTATCAATATGGGCCAACATTTCTAAAGAATGCTTTCAGCACCTTGTTGAATCAATGCCACGTAGAATTAAGGCAGTTCTGAAGGCGAAAGGGGGTCAAACACAGTACTAGTATGGTGTTCCTAATAATCCTTTAGGTGAGTGTGTGTATATATATATATATACATACACATATATACAGTGAGGAAAATAAGTATTTGAACACCCTGCTATTTTGCAAGTTCTCCCACTTGGAAATCATGGAGGGGTCTGAAATTGTCATCGTAGGTGCATGTCCACTGTGAGAGACATAATCTAAAAAAAAAAATCCAGAAATCACAATTTTTAACTATTTATTTGTATGATACAGCTGCAAATAAGTATTTGAACACCTGAGAAAATCAATGTTAATATTTGGTACAGTAGCCTTTGTTTGCAATTACAGAGGTCAAATGTTTCCTGTAGTTTTTCACCAGGTTTGCACACACTGCAGGAGGGATTTTGGCCCACTCCTCCACA
>CM038641.1:33328563-33353563 GCA_021554675.1 Leuciscus idus | reverse complement strand
TGCATTTTTGACAGTTCTTTAGGATTTAGGCCTATGTTGGAGAAATCTTTATAGGATTTTTTAATTAATTTTTTACTTTATCCCATTGTCAATAATGATACTCGCAATATTGATATGTTTGAATACTCTGACCAGCTGGATTAAATAATCTTTACTGTATTTATGACGAAATGTGATCCATCATGTTTTCTTTTCTCTTGTCAGGGTGGCGTGAAAGCCATTCTAAGTGGATTTCAGAACATTCTCAGCCAATCAGATGCCTCCTATAAAGGTGTATATTTCTTTCAAACTTCAACTATGCATATTTCTCCCAGTTCCCATTTTTGAGTTTATTTTTAATTTAATGTTTTTGAGTTTAATCATAATTCTCATTATTCTCGTAATGGGTTTGTCATTACTAAAAATAGATTTTATCAATGATGATGTTCATTAATTAAAAATTCACCATAATCACCATTAATGAAAAGCAACACAACAAATACTAAATTATATATAAATAGTTTATAAAAAAGCAAAAAATAAAATAAAAAAGGGAAAACATTTTGTAATTATATTGTGTAGTTGTGTACTAAAATACATTTTATCAGTGATGATGTTCATTAATGATAATTATAATATTAATAATAATAAATTATATTATATTATTATTCATTATAAAAATTCATCATAATCACCATGAATGAAAAGCAGCACAACAAATACTAAAGGATATATAAATATATATATTTTTTTTTAAAAACAATAAAAAAAGAATGGAATATATATAAAATATGAGTGAAATACAGTAGTGGCCAAAAGTAAAGAAAAAAATATGTTAAACATTTTGTAATCATATTGCGTAGTTATGCTTGGAGTCAATTGTTTTATTTGTAATAATAATGCGAACCAGTGACATATTAATAACTAATTATGTTGTTGTCAATTATTTATCCTGTGAGCTTTTTGTTTTTCTATGCATTTTTTTTTCCAGTGTAAAATAAAATATTTATGAGCAATATTTTGCTCATATTTTGATGGTTTAACAACAAATATACCCTCCAGACAGGCTTGTTCTTAATAGTTTTTCATTAGATTCATATTTGATATTAATCATGCTAATCTTAAACATTATTATAATTGCTCTATGGCCTGTTGTACCCTTCAGAGTGCCAGACAATACTGATGGAGCTGCTCGTGTCCATGTTGAGTGACAGTATCACAGCGGAGGAACTCGCCCTGTTGACCCGCCTCTTCCTGGAGAAGACTCCGCCCACTGTAAGTGCAACCTTAAATAAGCTTTTAAAGGTGCAGTGTGTAATTTTTATCGGCATCTAGTGGTGAGGTTGCGAATTGCACCCAACAGAAGTTATGGTGGCCGACAGGAACTGATGTCGTCGTCTGAGAGTAGCCAGTTCAGCAATGAGGTTTCTTTACAAAGATAAATTAAGAAATTATGTTTACTTAATTTTTCAGTAAAACGATATTGTGAATATTATTGTCACTTGTTCATCATTGTGTCAGTGTTTTATTCACTGACTTCGTGTTTGTCCGTTTAGGGCCACCGTAGAAACATGTCGATGTAAGCGGACCCGCGGTGTGTGTAGAGAGAAATGCCTCATTCTAAGCTAATAAAAACATAATGGTTCATTAACCCTCTGGGGACCAAAAACGCGCCCGCGCGTTTTGCTCGTTTTTTTTTTTAGCAATGAAAAATAAACACAAAATGCTCTGTTAATTTTGATCTTTCATTTTCGTGTAATACATCAATCGATCCTGTTCAGTTTCTATTTTTTTTCTGTATACTCACAATACAAATAAAGTGTTTTGCTTTTTGACAAATAAAGAAAAACTAACATGATGCTATTTCTGCCTTCTCTCTGTCAGTAAACTCCCATTTGAAACGCGTTCGAAAATGATCTTTAACTCCGCGAAAATTCAGTCAAACAGGCAAACAGACCCACGGGCATAAAGCTTGAGATCGCAGCTTTTAAATGAAGTAATTTATATAAAAAACAAATATTATCAGCTTCTGTAATCTGTATAAAAAGAGAGCGACTCCAGTCTAGCTCATTACGAGCCATTCAAAAGTAATTTGACCACGCCCCGGAGAGCGCGTGCTATTCAAACGCAAATTCTGAGAACCATTTCAGTCTGTGAAACGCCCCCACATCAGCTGTAAACAAAGAGGCATAATATAGCCTACCTTATGGAGAAAATTTTCCGTGCTGATATGAGGAGCAGATCCCGCTGAGGAGTGAGGTAGGCTAAGTTATCCTTTCTCAAGTGTTAATGTGGAATAACGTTATGGAATAACGTTGTAGGCTTATGTAAACAAAAAGATGAATCGCGTTTCTATAATATGAATCGCGTTTCTGTGAGATGAATGAAGGGTACATATTTGTAAAGACTGTTTAGCCTAAATATGAATCGCGTTTCTGTGAGATGAATGAAGGGTACATATTTGTAAAGACTGTTTAGCCTAAAATGAATCGCGTTTCTGTGAGATGAATGAAGGGTACATATTTGTAAAGAGTGTTTAGCCTAAATATGAATCGCGCGTCTGTGTGTGAAAGAATAAACTGCTTTTACAGTTACAGTTACTGCGTTACAGTCAGGCGAAGTATGAAAGACAACATTTTGTTGACTAGATTTGGGTACAGTTTTTACTGTAGAATATACTGTCACATCAAATAAGCTTTTCTGCTCATATATATAAAATACTATTTTGTCAAAAATAAAGTCATAGACTAAGATGTTCCAATGTTGGCTATATTCAAACTAATGAATACATATGATAAAATGTAGGCCTATAACCTTTTTTTTTTTTTTTTTACAAAGAAAGAGTACTTTTTTGCAGAAATATTGCTGAAATTGTAATTATTGTTGTAATTGTAACCTTTTTAATAAAATAGCAAAACATATTTACAAGATAGATGTAAGCAAAATCTTAAATGGTCAATATAAGTCTTCTTCAAAATATATATTTTGTCCTTGCATTGTGGCTCAGTCAGTGTCACACCTGAATGAATGGCTAATTATGCAGAGTCATTATGCAGAGTGGGTGGGACTAAGGTGTAAACTACTCCTCCCCCTCGCATATTGGCTTTCCAAGCAAAACCTGTTTTACACCATTTAAATCAATGTATTTTTTTTTGTGAACGATAAAGCAAGACTATTTTCACATAATTTTGAAGCTAGAACTGAAAGGGACAACATCCATTAGTCAAAAGTCTTGTGGGCACATATTTTGTATGAGTTTTGTGGTCTTATTTCAGCAACTTTCATTTTTATTTTTTTAAATAACCACGCATAAACATTATTCTCTTAAAAATACAAACATCTACATACATGTTGCTCGCATATTATGGTAGGCCTGTTTGTGCTATATAGAGTGAATTTACACCTTTGCCATTAACATGTTTATAAATAACTGAAAAAAGCACAAATGTCAGAGCATGTCAGAACATCTCAAGGGCCCCAAAAACACCTTGGTCCCCAGAGGGTTAAGTAAGGTCTTTATGCACCACTGAAAACATAGTTATGTGTATGATATTGCCTTTCTGTCAACAGATCCTCCTAAATATTACACAATGCACCTTTAAATGAGGCCACAATGAATTTATACACAAATCTTTTTCGAAACCCTTTCAGTTCCCTTTTCCACTGAAAATGAAAAACTTTGAAACTACGCAATGCAAATGTACAATGTGATCAAGCGTCCTGTAAACAGGTTTATTTTTAACACAGTGTCTGAAAGTGGACAAGCTGATGCACAGTACGCTTTTAGTAGTGCCAACCTTTGCTTTGTCAATGCTGATATGAATCAGCCATTCTAGGATAATTATCTTGCTCTTTGTTCACACTTTATTGTTATGTAACTTCATTTGTGATTGCCAGTCCTTTACTTCTGAGCACCTCTTTTCCTATTGCCTCACATCTTTAACACCCTAATTTACTATTTTATGTGGTTTCCACATATACGGTAGGTTAGAGATGTCAGCATGCTAAAAAAAAAAAACCTACCTGAGAAGTTGCATTTCTAAACTTCGCTAAAATTAGGCAAAAAAATGTAATAAATCTAGATATAAAGCTCTAGAAAAGTGGTTCCAATAATCACCTCGTCGATTGTTGGAAAACTAGTCTGCATCCCTTGCAAATTCAACATTTAACACACTATATTTTGTGTTTTCTTGATTATTACAGCTCAACTGCTACATCTAGTCATATTTTCAGGCTCTTTTCTTGGCAGCTACTGTATGCCCTCCATGAAGTATCGCTGTGAAATGCGCTTTTCCCACCACCGTGTTAATGAAGGTCCACAGGGAGTCAGGCACTTAAGACTGTTAGTTCACTCTCATTGTACCAGACGACAGAGACCGGCACCATTTCACGAATCCTGTCAATGGATTGCATTATGGATTATGTCAGCATGCATTGTTTTGTGAATTTATGAGGAATTGTTCAGATTACACTGAAATTTCTCCCTACTTTCGGTAGGATGTGTGAGGTCATTTAACAGCTTAGTTCCCATGAATGGACTGGGAAGAGGTTTTGAGATCTGAAAGTTACAGTACACTATCGTTCAAAAGTTTGGGGTTGTTAAAAAATTTTCTAAATGTTTGTGAAAAGTCTCTTCTGCTCACCAAGGCTGCATTTATTTGATCAAAAATACAGTAAAAACAGTGAAATATTATTACAATGTAAATCAGCTGTTTTCTATGTGCATATACAGTAAAGTGTAATTTATTCCTGTGATCAAAGCTGAATTTTCAGCATCATTACTCCAGTCTTCAGTGTCACATAATCCTTCACAAATCATTCTAATATGATGATTTGATGCTCAAGGAACATTTCTGATTATTATCAATGTTCAAAACAGTCGTGCTGCTTTATATTCTTGTGGAAATCGTGATACATTTATTTTTCTTTTTTTTTTAAATAAATATATAACGTCAAAAAAATAAAACAGCATTTATTTGAAATATATTTTCTTTTCACTGTAAATGTCTTTACTGTCGCTTATTATCAATTTAATGCAGAATAAAAGTTCTTGCTGAATAAAAGTGTTAAAATTGTTACTGATCCCAAACTTTTGAATGCTGAATGTTTGCATAGGAAAAAAAAACACTTTACAAAAAGGTTCATTAGTTAACATTAATGTATTAACTAACATGAACTAACCATGAGTAATACATTTGTTACTGTATTTGTTGATCTTTGTTAACGTTAGTTAATATAAATACAGCTGTTCGTTGTTAGTTCACAGTGCATTAACTAATGTTAAGAAGATTTTAATAAAGTATTAGTAAATGTTGAAATTAACAAAGATTAGGCTAATAAATGCTGTATAAGTTCTGTTTATTCTTAATTCATGCTTACTAACTAATGTTAACTAGTGAACCTTATTGTAAAGTGTAAACAACAGTTTTTCATGATATGACCCCATTTAGTTGGTGCTTGATTTGTTTTGAATGAAACCTTATATTTAAATTGTTTGCAATGAAACTTCAAATTGTGTGAACACCCTCATTAAAAACCCTCATTATTTGTATTCCTCATGTGTAGGAGATCTTGTTGAGAGGAATGCTCCAGATTGTGGAGGCCAACTCAGACACAGAGCCGATCTACTTCATGTCCTTTCCCATGATCCCTGGCGCAGGGGTCCCTGGCTCGAGCTCTTCCCCTGGGATGAGGCCTCATGGGGCGGTTGTGGGTAAGGGTGGAGTAAACGCTCTTCTGAGGGGTAAGTTACCCCTGGGCCGTGCTGAAGGAGACCCGAGCAGGCCTGGTCACCTGCGCTCTTCTCCCTGGCACACGGCACCCTTCCACCTGCCCTTAGTGGGCCAGAACTGCTGGCCTCACATGTCCAGTGGCTTCAGCGCCTCGCTGTGGGTGCGAGCGGGGAACGAGGACGACGGCCTTCCTAAGAAGGGTAAGAAGATCATTCTAGAATCTTTGTTTTATTTATTTATTTTTAGCTTTGTATACTTAAACTTATAACACAGTATTATCTATATACTAAAGTGTCCAGGGTTCCCACGGGTCCTTGAAATCCTTGAAAGTTTGTGAATCTGGGAAAAAAATATTCAAGGCCCTGGAAAGTGTTTGAAAATAAACACACACAGATACAGGTCCTTGAAAGTGCTTGTATTTATTTATTTTGTGCAAGAAGTTTAATGGAAAAAATTCCATATTACTCCCTCCGGTCTGCTAATGTGTTATTTCGCCAACACTTCGTGGCCTGTGCACACTAGCTTGCTTGATTTACGTTATGCCTGGTTCAGATTACACAATTTTTTTGTCTGTTACGATAGTCACTGTGTCAGATTACTCTCTCGCTCACTCGCTCACTCACCTCACATAAATGCACACACTCAATCACTCACTCACACACACACACACACACACACACTCACTCGCGCACACACACACACACACACTCACTCACACTCACTCACACTCACTCATTCTCACTCACTCACTCACTCACACTCACACTCACACTCACTCACTCACTCACACTCACACTCACTCACACTCACTCATTCTCACTCACTCACTCACTCACTCACTCATTCACTCACTCACACTCACTCACTCACTCACTCACACTCACTCATTCATTCTCACTCACTCACTCACTCACTCACTCACTCACTCACTCACTCACACTCACTCACTCACTCACTCACACTCACTCACTCACTCACTCACACTCACTCATTCTCACTCACTCACTCACTCACTCACACTCACTCATTCTCACTCACTCACTCATTCTCACTCACTCACTCACTCACTCACACTCACTCATTCTCACTCACTCACTCACTCACTCTTGATGGAACCGTCGTGGAGGACTGAATTTTAAAAAAAACATGCTAGCCTTTTTATCATGATGTCGTGAAGCATCGCAGACGCGACATCGGTTGTCGCCCACTATGACACACTATACGAGATGAAACGATCAAATCTTGCGTCCTGACGCTCGTTATCGTTTACGAATCCCCACGACGGATCGGGCCAAAATCGTGCTAAAATCGTGTAATCTGAACCAGGCATTAGTTACTCGCATTTACGCGTTACGTGAAGTGTTTCCCGCGTGAGGTACTTTGTGTTGCACATTGCCGTGACGTTCACGCGCACACGAAACTACTACGATTTGATTTTATTTATTTATTTTAAGAAAGAAAAAAAGAAACGTTTTTCATATATATTTGTTTGATTTTATTTGTTTAAATTCTTAAAACTTATTTTTATTTAAGTTTTAGTCATTGTAATGCTTCAACTTAATTTTATTTATTTCATTTAGTTGCCAAAGCAACATTTTCTTTTACATTTTTTTATTTCAGTTTGAATTCAATTACCGAAAACATTTTTTAATGATTATAAGTTTGCGTAATGTTATGTTCTTTAAAATATAATGTCTATTATGCCACGGTCTGTCTGAATTCTCGATTCTGATTAGCTGAAACAATAAAACTGTTTAATGCACAGGTTCACAGTTCCAAGTGAGTTTAATCACCGTTCGATATTAATGCGCTGTTTTCATTGAACATTCAGGAGCACAGAAACTTATTAACGCTGCCCTGCGACTTTTATTAATAAAATTGCTTCACTACTGAATTATATTTTTCAGCAACAAGGTTTTTTTTTAGGTTTAAGTTTTTCAAGTATTTGTTTTATTTAATTTCAGCTTTAATTCAGTTACCGGAAATATTTAGTAATAATTTTAGTTAACAATAGCAACACTGATGCATGAATACCACCCCTCTCCAAGAAGACGTTTGATTGGTTTATCCGCCTGTGTGTTGCAGAAGAGGAGGCGTCTCTGGTGGAGTCCCTGCCTGGTCCCGCACATGTCACGGACCAGCAGACAGACCGATGCCTCCTCCATGTCTTCTCCATGGGCTCGAAGGCACTGATGCTTCAGGTGTGGGTGAACATCTCCACTGGAGCCTTTATCTTCAGGTGAGTGACATGACGAAGGTGTTTTTTCCCTTAGAAAAGCCTCCTCAAAAGTGGGTGCCAGTGGTGTTTCTGGAGGGCGATAGATCTTACACACAATCCACTTCAAACTCACATTCAGTTTCTCCATTCTGATATAAAACGCCACTTTTTTTAACATGTAGGAAACCTAATAGAACTCAAACAGTAGAGGATGATGCTAGCAACGATGGGAATGGTTTGAACTGGTAAAATGTCCTGATTTCCAGCAGCTTTAGTTTCTACTCTGACAGCCTCAAGACCAGCCGAACACTGTGAGTGTGCGTTAGAAATCAGGAATGGTGAGAGAACATTGTGCTTGGCATGTTTTAATCTTCAAACCAAACTTGGGTCTCCAGCTGACAAACTTTAAATCCCGTCGGTCTTGCGCTCTTCCCATAATGTTCCCGCATTAAGTCAGTATTCAGAGAGCAAGCGTCTTTTGTGTCTGTTCGAACATATTCGATCACATGAGCGTTTACACTACGAAAGCAATCCGGTCGAATGTGTTTCCAACTACCTCTGGAAGTGTTTGAAAGTGGACAAGCTGTATATAGCATCGCCCACTTGTGATCCAATCGACCAAAATGCATCTCAACACCAGGTGTAAACAGGGCCTTAAGAGTCATCAATGCTAAATTTCAAAAGTTACTGTTCATTTGTGAATTCAGGACCTGCATTGATCCCAACGATGAGATGAAGGCGGGTCTGCTCGCCCAGGCGGAGTCTGGAGACGGTTTGCTGACCGCTGGCAGGTGGCAGCACTTGGCTCTCACATACACACAGCAGCCCGAGGGCCGGAAGAGCGTTCACGGTCAGCTGACACTCTGGGTGTGCGGCATTAGGTGAGTCCCTGATTGCAATTGGTTTGTTGATGATTTAAAGGGACGGTTCAGCCAAATATGATAATTCAGGGTGTCCGCGGGGTCTTAAAAATATTAAAAGTTGATAAATCAATTTAGAGAAAATTAAGGCCCTTAAAAAGTATTGAAAAGTCTTAAATGCCATTTTCCAATTAAATTTTGTATCATCTTTTCATTATGTATATTTGTCCAAAGAATTGTATTAATTTGTCAATTAATTGTCTTGTGCTGCTTCTTCTGAATTGTTGCATTGATAAGGAGTTATCACAAACTAAGACTGTTTAGTTGTGTTATCTTACAATCAATACATAGTAAATGTATGTTAAAGTGTCGCCGATGTAACCGGTTAAAACTTGAAGTAGCGATGAGGTCTTAAAAATGTATGGAAAGAGTCTTAAAAAGGGTCTTAAAAGGAATTAAATTTAACTCCATGATTACAGTATATACCCTGCAATTGTAATTTAGGGATGCAGACTTCAGTTCTCAACGGCTACGTTTACATGCAACCAAATAATCCGTTAGTAATGGGATTGACGGCTCAGTCGGACTGAAAAGCCTTCATGTAAACACCTCAATCGATCCGACTGAGCTCGATCCGAACGAAATTTCGATCGGATTGAAAGGGGTGGTTTTTCCTTTACTAATCCGATCCAGAGAACATGTAAACACTTGATCGGATTGAAAACCGAAACTGAAAGGACTGCACATGTGCAAAGACGTTGAAACAGCGTAATGATGCATGATGTGCGGAACGAGCTGTTGTTCCTGTTGAGAAAAGTGTCTTATAAATGAGTGTCCCGTCATTCTAAACTTCTGTGAAGTCACTTGTCTGTGAAGTGGAGCAGGACAACGTCCCACCAGTCCTTGTTTCAGACTCCCATCCACAGACGCATTTTTACTGCGGTATAAAAATAAGCAGCGGCACAACGGTTCATACGCTCATCGTCTCCAAATTATGACCAGAAATGGATAAATATTAAGTCTGCTGTTTAAAACAAATAAAGAACCGATGTAGGAGATGGTTATTATGCACAAACAGCGGGAAACTCGTATATTCGTGCAGTGAGCGCATGTCAAAATCTATTCTATCTATTTGAAGCTTGTGACATTTAAATGCGCACATTAACCTGATCACATGTTTAGCGTTCATGTAAACACTACATTCAGATTCATCAATCGGAATGAATTCAGTTCAACCGAAACAAAAGTTGTGCATGTAAACGTAGCCATTGATTCAGAAAAGCTACACTGTTTTAATCAACCCTTCTTGTGCCACATTCAGGAAATGTGACGTCTCGCTAGATTTCACTCTGCCTAGGAAGTCCAGTTTGTCATCGGACAGTAACAAGACCTACTGTATGCTTGGACACTGTCAGCAACCCTCAGAGGAGCAGTCCAGCCCAAGTGCACGCTGGGATATGGGCACGCTGATGCTCTTTAATGGTATGAAACCAGTGCCTAAAAAGACCTCCTCCCTTTTTTTCTATTTGGAATTTGTTAAGCTTGTTGTGGAGTGTTTGGAATATTTACTAAATGATTAAATAAAACTGTTAAAATCATTTTTGTTAACTGAAATAAAGCTGAGACAAAATATAAATGGTAACACTTTACAATAATGTCTCATTTGCTAACATGTATTTACTAACATGAACTAACAATGAGTATTTATTAATCTTTGTTAATGTTAGTAATAAAAATAAAGCTGTTCGTTGTTTGTTCACAGTGCATTAACTGTTGTTAACAAATACAACCTTTGATTTTAATAATGTATTAGTACACAAATGTAGTAAAATTAGTTCAAAAAAAAAATATATAATTTACACTGAGCTCTTTGCTGAATTTCCTTCTACTAATAAAATAACAGTGTGCTGTTGGAAAGATTATTTGTTTGCACTGGAAGTCTGCGCTGTTGTTGGTAACACGGGATCTTCCTGCTTCTGGTAGTTTCCATGCGTGAGCCACAAATTCTCCACATTCTCTCCACACAACAAGCCTTTTTTGAACAGAATAGCAATTCTGTTGCTACTAATAGGTCATGCATGGCTCAAGTCCAGCCGTTCCCAACCTTTAAAAAGCTCTAATGCAGTAAGATGGTCCTCTGACTGTCTTTACTGTGTTTATTTGACTTTAGGTCACCGTTTCAAACACATCTACCACACTTTCTCTTATTTTTCTTTCTTGTATCTTATAGTCTAGGCTTCACATGACAGAATTTTTTTCTGACATTCATAATTTTTTGGGGGGGGTAACAGTTCACAATAATGTCACGTTTGTTAACATTAGATAATATATTAACTAACATGAGTAACAGTTAGCAATACGTTTTATTTTTTTATGCTTTACATTTTATGTTAGATAATTGGCTAACTCTTTACAATAAGGTTTCATTAGTTAGCATTACTTTGCTCCATAGGTTAACAATAGAAAAATATTTCTATTGCATTTATTAATCTTAGTAAATCTCAACATTTACTGATTCATCATTTAAAATCTAAAGTTGTATCTGTTCATATTATTTAAAAGGCCTGAGCTAACATGAACTAACAATGAACAGCTGTATTTCTATTTGAACAAAGATTGATAAATAGTGTAAAAAATGTATTATTAGTTAATTCATTAATTAATGTTAACTAATATACCTTATTGTAAAGTGTTACCGATAATATAAATGTCGTTTGTATACTTTAGTTCACAGTGCATTAACTGATGTTAACAGATACAACTTTTAAGTTAAAAAATGTATTAGTAAATGTTGAAATTAACATTAAGTCTTATAAAAACTATTATTGCTCATTGTTACATCAGTTAACAATTTAAACCTTAATGTAAAGTATTAGCTTTTTTTTTTTTTTTTACTTATGTATTTGCTCTAAAATGACTTGGACAATTAAATGAATCCAGGCATGTTTTCATGAAATAACACAAAAGAATATTTAATAATTTAATTTATATGCACAAATATGCAGTGATATTTGCCTACCTATATCTTTCCACCTACATTAAAAATGCATGCTGGGAGTTCAGCAAAGAAGTAGTAAACTGGTTATTGCTTGTCTTAGGCTCCAGAATTGACACTGCGGAGGCGTTTTACCTGTACGCCAGCGGTCCTGACCTCACCTCCATCATGCCCTGCAAGTACGGCAAGCCCCAGGAGACACTGTCCAAGTACGTGACACAGGAGGGTCTTCAGTGTGAGCAGATCCGAGAACTCCTCATGAGGAATACAGACGTTGACATCACACCTCTTATTGTAAGCCTATGAATATGAATACATGTTTTGTTTTTTTCAAATGTCTTCACCCAGAAGGCTTTTATGCAAATGTATCTGACAGCGGCTTGTTTATCTCCCTCAGCATTATTTGTCCATTTGTACATACTAATTTCCTGCTTGCTTAAGTGCTTTTCTGTGCAGTTTTACCCACTGACATCTTAATTAGCAGTGATTTTACATGCTGTTCCAGGTGCTCATATGCTAATGCTTTACATGCACGGCAATTACTGCTATCTCGGGCTGTCCGCGTGTTTATTTTAGCACTTCCGTCAGTGAAACACCACACTACAGCTTGTAAAACATTGAAAATAAATATCAGTAAATTAGGGCTGGGAATCGATTAAAAAAATTAACTAATTAATAGCACAATTTGCTGTGATTAATCGCATTTCCCCCAAACTTGTAATCATCAATATTTAAATGTAGAATCCTTAATTAAATTAAACAACACACTAAAAAAGGGGAAAAAAAGAAAAATGTCCACACAAATTGGACAGAAAATAGCCCTATATTAAAATATTAAACATCAATATATCAATATATTATTCTTCATTCAGTTCAATGCAACATACTCAGATTTAACACATTAATTTTTTGACTAATTATCGAAAGTAAAGTATAGTCATACAAAGCTATTATTACCAGAGCATGTGATCAGAGCAGGTCATTTTACCATTGTTGCCCAGCATGGCTTTACCAGCTCAGCAAACAGAAGTCTACTACTGAGAAATTTCACGTTATTTGAGCGGACTTTGCTTTTCCAGTGCGTGATCGGTACATGATTGGAGCGTTTGGGCCGTTAAGGACAGAGCAGAACGTGTACGGAGCAGAGAGCGCAGCATGCTGACACACACACACACACACACACACACACACACACACACACACACATACGGAACGGAGAGCGCGGCGCACATGGAGCGGAAAAGACCCGCTCATGAAGTTACTAAACAAGCTGCGCGAGAATGAAACCTGATCGCTGAACACGGAGGGGCGGGACGGCATATTTTCGGCCTTTTCAATAGCAGCCGAAACAGGAAGTCATTAAAACGAGGCAAAAAAAAAGTGCTGCGTCAATTGCGTTATTTTTTTTTAAATGCGTTAAACATCTCAAATTAATCGCAAAGATTAACGCGTTAATTCCCCTAGCCCTACAGTAAATATTGGTAACCTTAATGATATAAGAAAGTTATATTAGTTTATATTTCCCCGACAAAGATTCGTCATATAGCCTACCCTCTCTTCCGACAGTCCTTCTCTTTTCTAATATCTTCATGTTTTCTCCTGATGTCTCAAGAAACTGAACACTTGTTGTAAAAGGTCTGAAGAGTGAATTCTATCTTTCGCAGTGTCAAGACATTTAGGCTATGTTTGATTTTGTGCTGCCAGAGAAAGTTCAACTAAATAAATCCCGAGCGTGAGTGAAATGCGCTATACAAATAAACTTGACGCGCCTGAACATAATAACAATCACAAACTGTGTTAAATAGAATTTGATGTGCAAGCAAAAAGGTATAAGGCCTATTATAGTCGCGTTTTTACTGTGGTAAAGTAGGAAAAAAATGCTGTAGGACAAATTAAAAGCGAACCAAAGGAAGAAACGTTTATAATCCCCTGCGAAAATGGGCGAGACGTGAGAAGATTTGGGAAAAGAAACAAGAGATTCCATGTCCAATGGAATATTGTTAAATTCGCTGATAATCGGATGACCAGATCGCAAAACATAAAACAAGGCCGACAAAGCATAAGTATACAGTATGGCCTCACGTGACGTACCTCTTTTATTTGGCATGAATCCAAATGTTTCCATGGATGCAATGGGACATTTAATTGCTATAACCCATATTTTCTTTTGTAAACAAAGCTTTGTGCTTCGCTCGTGTCATAATATTCACGTAAAACAGCATTCAGGCACAATAAAATGTGTTTTGCGAACCACCGCCGGTGATCAAGATAACCGGCACAGCCCTGCTGCTGTCAGAGAGTCACTTAAACACAAACCTTCATTTCTCATGGATGAATTGGCTTCTTTTATCAGATCTTCTCTAAAAATATATATTGCTAATATAAAGTGTTGTACAAATTTGTCTAATGAAACCTTTCAATAATATGTCCCAAGTGATGTATCACCTCAGAATCAAAAGAAAAACATTAACCCTTTAAAGCTCTGGGGTCTCATTTATAAAACTGTGTGTCATCACTCATGATGAAGATTTACGGTTTTACTTCATCTGCCGATAAATATGCGTCAGTTTTACTAAACGGCCCAACGCGCTCGCTGGTCCGGACATTTAAGAAGGGATGGATATTTGCTTCAAGTGAAGTGAAATTATATTTGTGCAAAAAAATACTGTGTCTTGATTAACTTGAAATGTTGACCTGTGGATCTGCTTTAATCTCAACATATGTGCGTTTGTGTTTTTACAGGAGAGTTTAGCTGTCGTTTATACCCCCAGCACACCGTCTCTGTACACCATATATGAGCCCGTGATCCGCATGAAGGGCCAGGCCAAGTCAGCGGTGGTTTCCCAGCGGCCCTTCAGTGCCAAAGAGGTCCAGAGCCCCATCCTGGAGCCTCCTTTTCTCAAGACCATGATGCACTGCAGGGCTCTCGGCCTACACAGCGCCCTGCACAAGATCGGTGGCACCGGCTCTTTTGTCTTCTTGTTTGCACGGGTATGTGTTTGTGTGTGTATGTCACTAGTAGAGACCAGGAACGAATGGAATGAGTCCTTATGTCACTGCGCTTCTGTTTACTGCACACAAACTGATGAGGTATTTTGACCAGATGTTTTGTGCCGATTCACAAAAGCTCTGATAACTGTTCGTTGTGCTTTTTAACTGAAGCAATCAGTTCGAGAGGCTGATGTACATCTGAATATTAAGCTTCAAAGTTTATAGCGAAGGGATCTTCGGTGTTTCCTTCATATTGCAGTGCACATTTTTTGCTGGTAATCTGATAATACGCTGTTTCTTTCACTCAGAGGGCAAAATTGGATTTTTGGTCAGCATGTTCTTGCCCAGGACGTTCAGTTGTACACCGTGTTCCTTCACATTATCCTTCAGACGTCTCTCGAATGTCACCTCAAAGCCTCGCTTTGTGTTTCTCTCATTCTCATTTATTATGTCTGATTCCTATCAGTCTGTCATGAGAACTAAAATACCAACACAGAAGCAAATATTACTGTTTTTAAACTAAATCGTACTTATCCCAAACTTTACATTATTGTATGTTAAAGACATTAATACTTTTACTGTTCAAGGATGCATTAAATGGTGAAAGGTGTCAGTTAAGAAACTTATAATGTTACAAAAGAGTATATTTCAAATAAATGCAGTTTTTTAAACTTTCTGTTCATCAAGGAATCCTAAAAAATAAAATGTATCATTGTTTCTGAAGGATCATGTGACACTGAAGACTGGAGTAATGATGCTGAAAATTCAGCTTTGATCACAGGAATAAATTACACTTTACTATATATTCACATAGAAAACTGAAATTCCAATAACAGTGTAATTTTATATTAACTTAATACTCATATGATCAAATTAAAACCACATATTTACAATGCTGCTTCATTTTGCTTAAAAATTATACACGGTATATATTAGCAAAATCTCTGCAGATATATTATGTTTATTGCCTTATTATATGATATATTATTATATATATATATATTATAAGAACATTTTTGACATTATCTAAACCAGAAATGTTGATCATCAACACCCAATGTGTGAACCATGCTAAATGAGACCAAAATAAAAAATAATTGAGGAGCAGTGCTAATTAAAATAGTAACAGATGCTCAATCTTGGTATGATGCCAAATAACTAAGAATTTAGTGCAGATGAATCTGGTTTATTGAGGTCGTTTAGTAACTTTGGAGCAGCCGTCGCTAATAATCATCTCACATTTTAACACCGTGACACAGAATGTCAACATGAAAACACATTCACAACTCACTTCACTTTCATCATATGACGTGTTACAGTGATTTTAGCACCAGGAACATCTGACTCACATTCCATTCATGTTGTCTTCTTTCATTGGTTGTTGTATTGTAGGTGGTGGAGTTGAGCGACTGTGAGAAAACTCAAGCTCTGGCGCTGCAGCTTCTTCTGTCTCTGGTTAAAAACCATCAGCATCGCACCCATGAGATGGAGTGTTACCACGGTTATTCCATGATTCACCAGGTCCTCATCAAGCCCAAGTGCATTGTGGGATACCACATTCTGAAGGTGAGTTTTCGCATTTCAGATGTAGATACGTTTTTTTCATTAATAATTAAATTGCTTGTCATATCAAATTAAGCAGACTCGTGAAAATTCTTACACATTTTGTTCATATTCTTGAACTTTTATGAATTAGAAAGTCTAAATACAATCGGCAGAAGTAAAAAGTAAGAAGTAAATGCTTTGTCAAACTCTTTCAGTCTTTATTTAAAGAACATTTTGCACTGATTTGAATTAGAATAGTTGTGTAGTGATTATAAACACAATGAGGCTGTGAAAGCGACTAGTGAGTTTACATATTCGGCGTGACGTTTAATGTCCCAGAAAACCTGTGCCATTTAGTCACTTGTTCGCCTTTTTTCAAGACAAGTTAAAGCTGTAAAAAACTAAAATCTAAATGAAGTGCCAGATCACTGTTGTGCTCAACAGCGCACCCTGCTGGGTTACACTGTTAATGCGGACTGACAGTGACACTGTGTTGTCCCTTTCTCAGTATATTCTCAGAGTATCACTGGATTTTGATTTAGCAAATGTCTGTGTGCGTGTGGTGTGATAGACGTTGTTGGACGGCTGCTGTAGCGGGTCGATCCTGACGATCGGAGAAGACGGCCAGTTTCATCTGGATGCTGAATCCACTGTGGTGGTGCAAGATCTCAGACTGCTCTCTGAAATACTGCTGGACTGGAAGATATGGGCCAAAGCTCAGGTTCACACTTACATCTAAATGAGAGCATACCATAGATTTTGGCTGTTTTTATATAGAGCTAATTATAATGGCTGTGTGTCTAATAGTGTGGCGTGTGGGAGACTCTGTTGGCCGCTTTAGAGATCCTCATCCGAGTGCGTCATCCTCAGCAGATGTTCAACATTCGGCAGCTTCTAAAGGCCCAGGTGGTTCATCGCTTCCTACTCGCCTGCCAGGTGCTTCAGGTGAGAAGTTTACAACACGTGAGGTCAATGGAGGTCAAGTAAGTTTAGTTTGTAGTCTTTGAAATGTGGTCATGAGGCTCGCTTTCTGTCGGCTGTCAATGAGAAACAACTAGTGATGCGCTGAAATTTCTGCAACTGTAAATACATTTTCAGTTTCTGCAACAACAACAAAAAAAAGGTTTTGGCGCGCCTGCCTACTAAGAAAGTTTCAACTTTCAAATTCTCTCAATTTCATAATGAAATTCAAACAATAAATATAATTTTTACGCTCTTTGATGTGGTGACGCATCTCTTAGCTCCTCAGTTCAAGCGATCATCTCTTCCTCTTTACCACTAGATATAGCATGAAATAAACATGAATTAACAGGTATGTTGAAATAAACGGTATGATTTACTGAAATGTACATGTCTCAAGTAATCGCTCAATCAGAGTTTCAACTGTGGAAAGACATCAACATGAAGCTAAATAAGCTTGTAAACAATGTGACATAAGGGAACTGTTGTCTCAGGAAAGCCATTTAATATCCATAGACTTGCTAGTTAGCTAGATAAAAAAAAAAAAAGTATTCTTATGTACAACTCTTTTTTTTTATGTTGATTGATTATTAATTACATTTGATTAGTTAACTGATTATAAAATAAACTTTATTTTCAGCTAAATGAAAACTTGAGCAGAGTTTCTGTACAAATTAATTTTGGTGCATCATTAAAATCAACACGTAGACCATTAGAGAAAGAAGACCAATCATAGTTCAGTATTGTGGATTGTTTTGTAACATCATCATGATTGTTCTCCTAGGAGCATCGGGATGAGTACCTGACCTCCATCCCACAGGAGGTCTGCCTCTCGTTTGTCAAAATCATCCAGGAGGTTTTGGGTTCGCCTCCAGACCTGGACCTTTTGCGACTGGTCTACAACTTCCTGTTGGCCGTTCACCCCCCCACCAACACTTACGTGTGCCACACACCCACCAGCTTCTACTTCTCTCTGCACATCGGTAAGCAAACATTTTGGAAACCAGCATCTGATAGACCTTATTCACATCAGCGCCATCTTTGATTTTTAATGGGAATGAAAGCGAGGCTGTGAGGGACAGACATGCATCTCTTCAATGGGATGTACTGTTGTTTAATATGTTTTTGGATTGTTCTGCTCATGAAACACTGGAAAAATATCTTTCCGAGAAATTTCAGTTGACAAAAAGCTCCCGACAATATAAGCTGTGGAAAATTGTAAGTAATCTAGGAGCTTTATACAGCTTTTAACAGCGAGATGCCATTGGAAACACGGCAAGTCTATCCCTCACAGCCTCACTTTCATTCCTGTCATGGCGCCGCTCTGATTAAGGTCTATGGAGTCATAATCATTAAAGGAAAAGTGCACTAAAGAGGATCATTCTGTCTACATTTACTAACCATCATGCCTTATGACTCAATTTATTTAATGAAACTAAAAAACAAAAGCCGATGATTAGCCAGATGTTCAAGCTGCTTCTGGCTTTGTGATTCACAGAAGAGCAAAAAAAAAAAAAAAAATACAGATTTTATATGAGAAGATGAGAAAATGATGGCAGAAATATAATTTTTGGGTCACCTCTTTAATCTTACTTTTACTTTGTTTGAAAATTAAACAAAACTTACACCATGTCTACGTAAGGATACACTTAATGATATATGACTTAACCCCTTTGCTGTCACCCCCCTTTTTGAAAATGTACATTAAAATGCACTATTCAAGCTTAAATGGTTGTAATTCAAGAATGCTTTGGAGTATAGACCTAAGTTTGGTCTTGTTTTAAAGGGGAAAAATAGCAGATTATTGCTGAAGTGAAAGCACTTCAAAAAATTTAAGTATGAAAAAGTTATGGAAGTTTAAATTTACATTAAATCAAATATAATTTATTTTATATTTTTATTTTATATAAAATATATATTTTACAAAATATGTTTTACAAAAAAATTACTATAAAATGAAAGTCATATATCTAACCAAGTTGTGTTCCAAATTTGAAGTTGATATCACAAAAATTGAAGTTCCCATGAGATTTTGTTTAGGCGTATTACCAAAAATAGCCACCGGGTGTCATTGAATTCCATTGAATTTAACTGTATGCATTCTAACATAACAAATTCATAAATTTCTGTCCAAATATCACTTCTGTCACAAAATATGGAACCTTGAGACTCAGACCTTTCTGACAATATGTGTTTTGTCAAGATTAGAAAATATTTTTATCATAAATTATGAAACATAATGATGCCCAAAAGGGGAGGAGCCTGATAAAATAATTTAGAGTACCGTTTCTATGGTAACACAATGTCCAATTTCAAAACAGTTTTCACAGGATGAATTCTGAGATCGTAAGCTTTCAAATGATACCTAATTTATGATAACTACTAAAATATGTAATGTAATAAAAAAAGGCGATAAAAAAATATAATATCATATTTTAGAGGATAATATACATGTCATACTTTTTAGAAGATAATGTTATTTTATATTTTTTTATTGACAAATACTAGATTAAATGTTTTATTATGAACTTTTAGCATGAAAACCAAAGTTTCAATTATTAAAAGTGTGTTCGTTGACTTTTTGTGACAAACGCCAGAACTCCTGTTATGATGTCGATTTTTTGAGGTGCACTCTTGTCATAAATTCATCTATTACTGTTCCTGCATAAATTGTAACAAAAAACAGTGCTGAAATATCTATTAAGGAGTCTTAGACCTTTCCAACAATATATAGTTTGTCATGATTAAATTAGGATTTAATTGTAATATAGTGACGTAAACGTAGGCGTCCCGTATACGGGACGGTGACAGTTAAGGGGTTAACTAAATGCAAGTGATTAACTAAAACTAAAAAGATGTTTCCATTATGTCATTAAAGCTGGAAGTTGGAAGCATCCATTGCATCATGTCCAAACCACTTCATGACTGCATTTATTTTTATTCATCAAATGTAGTTAATAATCAATCAACATCAAAAAAAAGAGTTGTACATAAGAATTATCTAGCCAACTAAAAAGTACATATTTGTTACGAAATGTTACATTTACCTCAGAAAAGCCATTCAGTGACCATAAACTCATTAGTTAGCCAACATTTAAATGTTTATATGTCACAAAATGATTTGGAGTGTAAATATAAAGTTAGTATTATAACTTTATTATTATAAAAACTTCCTTGTGTGTAATTTAAGTGGTTGTATACAAATATTGGATACTAATATTGTTTCTAACCATATATATATATAACTGCTCTTATTTTCATTTTATTGTGGCTGTAGTCTAACGGTAGTCTAGCCTCGAGCTTACAGCTCATTCATATCAGTAATCATTCTGAGGTGTTGCGCTTCAAGTGTAGAAACCCGAGTACACAAGAACATTTTAGTTCATGCATGTTTTCTTGTGCCATCAGATGGTAAGATGTACCAGGAGAAGGTTCAGTCCATGATGTTCCTGCGTCACTCGAGCAGTGGAGGGAAATCCGCCTGCAGCTCCGTCGTGTCTCTCTCTCCCACCGTCTTCACCGAGATGCCCACTGATGGGAACGCATCACTGCCGACCACTTCCCCAAAGCCCAGAGGTCAGCGCCTCCTCCAGACACATTAAACCAGCAGACTAATAATCATTAATGCAGTTATTCATGAGAAGGTCAAAGTCTGAATAATATCCACTCCATTCACTAATTTTGTCGCACTTCACAAGCATTATTCAACTACAAATGTCCCTATCTGGCTGTTTGGCACTGCTGCGTCTTATAAAGTTTAAACGCATGACCTTTGACAAATACACAATCAATTACAGCGCAATCCTGCCTCTGTCAAGTCAAAGTCACATTTATTTGTATTGCACTTTCATAATACACATTGTTTCAAAGCAGCTTTATGATGTTAATGTTTATACAATCTATATGGGTAAAAGTGCTATATAAATGAAGGTGACTTGACTAAATGATGTGTGTTTTTGTCCCACAGTTCGCCGCACTTCTTCCCCCGATCATGGAGATGAAGATCTGACTCTTCGTCCTCCTAACACAAATCCCTCTCCTCACGCTTCTCCAGCCCTGACACCCCGTCTGGCTCACGGAAGCGTGACAGGGACCACCGAGCCTGAAGATGTCACGTCCCTCATTACCCAGCATGCCCTGGGCAGCACAGAGACCCTGAAGCGGGGCGTAGATGAGCAGCTTCTCAGCAGCTGCGAGTCTGCAAAGACCATTTGTGATTCTCAGACTGCGGGTGTTGATGAGGAGGGAAGCATCGTGGGAAACAGAACGCCCTCTATTAGTGTAGAAGAGGAGCATGATGGGCCAGCCGAAAGCCCGGTGGACTCAGAGGGCCATTTCGATTGGACCAGCGAGGAAGCGCCACGCCGACCCGACAGCCTGAAGGGAATCCAGTCCTTCCAGAGGAGCCACAGTAACCTGGCCAGTCTGGGCTTGGCGTTTCCAGCGCAGAACGGCTCTCTGACTATCGCTCGCTGGCCCACCGTGACTGACCGTGCCGCCCCCCCGGACGACTGGGAAAGCTACACATACTCACCCGGTTATGACAGACACAGCAAGGCGGACTCCAGTAATGACAGGTATTACTTTATCCTGTATAATAGAGGGTATGCATTGACGTCAATTATAGACCTTATGTGGCCCCGCTCCTTTTTCAGCGCCACTCTCGTTGTCTTTTGTCTTCCGGTCTGTATTTTCACAGCGATCTTGCGTATTTATGAATGAGCGGCTCGTTTTAAAACCTCCCCTGTCTACTGACATTTGTTTAGACATCTGCTTTAAACATGACAATCCTCATGATAACTTTCGTTAACTTTACATTAAGTAAATCCACTTCAAAAGCGAATTACTCCTGGATAGAAATATACAGAACGACCGCAAAAACGGAAGTTCAAAGACAATATTCTAAAGATGGCGGCGCCCTCGTTTCTCTGGCGCGTAAGGTCTATAAAACGGATAGTTCCGGTCCTTGATTCTGATTGGTTGAGCCGCGTTCGAAGCCAATGTAAATTACTCCTGAACACACACCTGTGACTGCATTACATTAGTGTTACTGCACAACTGCCGTTTGTGATTCATTGTTGCTGCATGTGTTGCTTGGCGGAGGAATAAATGTGTTATAACGTTATATTTTTTGTTGCTGGTGTTTATTTAATGAATAAAATAAATATTAAAATGATTATTTTAATGGAGTAACCCATTTAGAAAAGCAATAAGCCCCTGAAGCCGTGTTTTACAGTGGATTTATTAGAGCAGCTAAGGGGGTTTTAGGCACTCCGCTCCGCGTCGTAGCTAGCAATGCCCCTTAGCTGCTCTAAATTCACTGTAAATCACGGCTTCAAGAGGCTTATTGCTTTATTTCCCGCGGGAACACACTCCCTCAGCCGGACTGAGTGGCAGAAGAGCTGCTGAATGACTGGATTTAATAGAGGAAACTCCGAAAACGCCAGTAAAACGCACGATTATCAGTTTAAACTAAAGGTTGGATATAGCGTTTCTTACAACTTACCAAAGATCCCGTGATCCGTGGATATTGAAATGCAAATCCCGCTTTCTCTGCCTGGATCCAGTTGTTTCTATGATTTGCAGCGATCCATTTGCTTCTCTGTTCTGTAGCTTTCGGCAGTCTGTAAAAACACACCTCAGATTTCTTGTCAAATCCATTTATACAATCGATCTCAAAGCTCTTTCCCGTTTTAGATGTGTTTTGTGTTTTTCGCTGCATTCAACCAATGCTGTCGCTCAGTGTTTCTGCCACTCAGTGTGTGTGACCGCTGTCACTCCTGCCGACAGCGACGTCACATACACTTTGGATGTTGAGGTGTGGGCGTGACACACAAAAGCTTGCAGAGGAGGGTGTCACAATAAGATTTATAACATGCATTTAGTAAATAAACAGTGGATTTACACTTCATGCTGACTTTAAGGCCGTGCAGAGGCTCATTTAACTGAGCCTTTTAGTAAATAAGTCAGGGTGAATGTCACAATGTAATTAGTATTTATGATCAATCAACATGTGGCACACTGTGATCTGCAGGAGCGAAGCCATCAAAAATATTTTATTCTTTTTTTTTTATATTTATGGTTGTCGTGATAATTCAGTGTTATATTTAGTATAATTTAAATACTATTAAAGTTTTTGATAATATTTAGATTTAGATTTAATATTTCTTTTTTTTTCACTTTAATTTCTTTTTTTAAATATTTTTTTATGTCTATATTTTTTTTTATTAAAAAAAAATTGAGTTATTTCAGTATTTCAATTTAAACTAAATGAAAATGAGAAATTTTGCCCTCTTTATAGTTTATTTTATTTCAGTTAACGTTTATTTTATTTCAAGTAGCGAAAATGTTTTATAGTTAACATATATATATATAGACAATATAGTTTTAGTTAACAATAATGACCGTTTGCCAAAAATGATGAGATCTGTAACCCACCACACACTTTTTTAATCATTCAAATATGCCTCACAAATTAATTCCCTTGATAATATGATTTATACTGTATATCAGATGCCTAAAATCATGGTCGGTCACTTAAAACCGTTTATAGACATCTCTTATGTATGAATTTCTGTAACTCAAACAGTAGAGCATGGCGCAAGCAACGCCAAGGTTATGGGTTTGATTCCCAGGGAATGCATGAACAGATCAAATGTATAACTTTAGATAAAAGCATCTGCCAAATGCATAAATGTAAATGCTTAAAACCCTAATAAAACTGCAAAGTGCATAGCAAAATAGTTTTAAACAAGTATGCTTTTTTGTATATATTAAATGTACCCAGTAAGATTATTTATTTTTTACAATAGGACAGCCCCAGAAATGGTAGTCCCTAGGTAGTGTGCTCACTACTGAACTAGGGAGGGAGTAAAACTCTTCTGAAGCCTTTTTTCAAATATTTTGTGATATGTTTCGTTCTTGTAGAGATGCTTAATATATCCAGGGAGTGCTTTTAAATGACACGTGATGATTGAATAATGCTCTTTAATTATGCTAATTTATGCCACTGAGTTTTGGAGATGAATGACTTGTAATATCAGCCTCCATTTATAAGTTGCATCATCTCTTTAATATGCTAAAAATAAACGTTTTCAGTCAACAGTTTCTGGGTAATTGCCTCCTGTCTTCGTCATCACTGTTCCTGTGCTAAACACACATCCCATCTATAATCAGTTCAACACATTGAATGTATTAAAGTCCCCCTTTGGTGAAAATCCAGTTTTTAATGTCGTTTATGTGTCTATGTGGTGTTTTTAATATGCTTTAAGACAAACCATGTGTAAATTCATAAGTCGACTCCATTGCTGAGTATTTCCTCCTTAAAACTGCAGTGAACCAAAGACAGTCTCAAAAACACGCTTTGAAATCGCTGGTGTTTCTGACGTCACAAACTACCTTGTAACCAATCAGATCAACGTGTGATCGTCAACCAGTGGATCTCTGAGCTGACTGAGTGAGTGGAGGCGGGGCTCATTTGCATATTCATAGAACCACGCATACTAAATGAGGCAAGGGTGTCGAGTTACATTCAAGATATTTTAAAGATTTTGTTTGTTTTTTTTAAGGAAAAAAACGTTTAAATATGTCATTTTGATGATCAAAGGTGAGTTTAAAGGTGAACTAAGTAACTTTTTTGCCTTAACCGAACAGCTTCGGAGTCATTGGAATAGTTATATGACTTTTTTCGGGTTGAATGGTGGTCGTCTCGCACCCCCCA
>CM038641.1:33196063-33323563 GCA_021554675.1 Leuciscus idus | reverse complement strand
CGGATACACAAACATTCACATTTATTCCTGTAGCTCCTGGACGCCTACTTCACCCGCGCTCAGAAGGAGCAGAAGGAGAAGTTCCTGAAGAACCATGGGTTCTCACTGCTGGCCAATCAGCTGTTCCTGCACCAGGGGTCACATGGTCTGCTGGAGTGTTTCCTGGAGATGCTGTTTGGTCGACCGGTGGGGCTCGAGGAAGAGTGAGTGTGTGCGAACAGTCTAGAACTGACGACATGACCATCAGTGGCGAATGCCTCTTTAAGATGGGTTTGTGGGATCATTTAGCATATTTGGAAATTTAGCTCCAGAGTGTAAAATTAGCCACACATGCCATTATTATTAAAATAGTATTAAATATATATATTTTTCATTTCCATAATGTTGTCATTAACTAAAACGAAAAATATATATTTTTTAAAGTTTGTTTAAAGAAATTAAAAAAAACTTTGATTGAAATAAAAAAATACACGAGTTTAAATTAAAGAACTAAAATGCCAATAATTACAACTGAAATAAAAATGAATAAAAACTAAATAGACCTATTAAAAAAACAACAGTATTGAAACATTACCTAAAATTAAAATACAAAAATAAAAGCTAAATGAAAAAAATACATTTTTTTTTATATAAATACTATAATATATGAATCGTATAGATAATTATATATAATTTTGTGGCAGGAAACGCATTCAAGAAACTCCTGCATGATTTCTAAATGAACCTTTACCCAACATTGCCCTTGTCAATAACCACAATCCTCTCTTCTCCCAGTCTGGATCTGGAGGACATGGAGAACATCTCCCCGTTCAGGAAGCGTTGCATCATCCCAGTGCTGGGTCTGCTGGAGAACTCTCTGTATGAGAACTCACTGGTGCACAACGGCCTGTGTCTTCTTCTGCAGCTCCTCAACGCCTGCCCGAAGCTGGCCGACATCTTACTGGACCACGGCTTACTCTACGTGCTCTTCAACACACTCTCCACCCTCAACGGCCTGGAGAACGGGTAATGTGCCTCCAAAATAAAAGTTTGGTTAAAACTCGACAGAAATTTATTACTATTGTACAGTAGAATGTGCTTCTCAAAGTAGTAAAAATGATAATTATACAATTAAGGAATCACACTTTTTCCTACAAATTTCAAATTTAACAGTAAATCATAAATCCAGACATATTTTTTTTACTTTTTATAAGGCCTTATTACTGTAAAATGATGTATAAATTGTTAATGTTGTATGCTTTCAATTGAATTCAGACATGCTTTTTGTTTAAAACAACAGAATAGAAGAGAAAACACCAAATTTAGGCAAAATAAATTTGATTTCATAGGGCCCTAAAAAATATTTTTGTTATTTGGTTGTTATTGTTTATTCTAACTTTTAATAAAGTGTTGTTAAAATGTATAAGTTTCATGATTTCAGTGATTTAGGCATGATTACTACAGTTTTATTTAACCATTAAAACGGAATCCATTTCATTGGACCCTACTTCTCTAATATGAAAGATTATACATAATAACTATAGTAAGTGAACTCTTTCTTGATGTTGTTGGCTCTGTAGGATTCCTCCGAATGACTACAAACTGGTGGTGTGTGACATTCAGCAGCTGTTGGTGGCCGTCACCATCCACTCCTGCAGCTCCTCGGGCTCTCAGTACTTCCGCATCATTGAAGACCTGATCACCCTGTTGGGCTACATGCAAACCAGCAAAGTTCGGCGCACACAGGGTAAAAAACGAATACTTTTGTATGATAATGATGCGATATGTGACGTGCCATTCGAATGTAACAGGACATATTCTGTTGTGATTTCGTCTTTCAGAAATGGCCCTGGCCCTGCAGTTCCGCGTGATACAGGCAGCCATTGATTTCATCAAGACCACAGCCAATCAGGACCCTCAGAAATCAGGCAGCTACGTGCACGTCCCCACCTCGCCACATCACGCTCTACAGCAGAAGCGCAAAAGCATCGCAGGTGAGACCGTTTAAAGGTGAAAGAGTTTGCTATTTTTTAGGGATGCACTGAAATGAAAAATTTGGGCCAAAACTGACAATTCTGGATGCACTTGACCGAAACCGAAAATAAATCAATAAATTATTACAACTTATTCAATAATCAACACTCAAATAGCTAAAACTGAGTTGTACACACATTTAATTCGCCCATTTTTATATCAACTTTTTAATAACAGAATTGTTTCTACTCCAGTTTATTGTTGAAAGTCCCCCTGTAGTCAATCATTTTATCCCTTAAAACTCCTCTTTGATCACCAAAATGACATATTTATTTCCCCTATCACCAAAATGACATAATTCCCCCTTGATTTTCCCCCTTGATAGCATTAAACAATAAACATTTAAGTTATACTGCATCTTTCCACATATCTTCTGGTATTCATTCATGTTTATTTGGTGCTTTTATCAAAAAAGTGTTTATTATGACAAACCCAAGAATTTACATAAACCTTGCCCCCTGAACACGATTTATAGATTATCAAGACAGAATATGCTAATCAATGACTAGAAGATAACTACACATAAGCTACATAAATTCATCAACTAATCATTCAGAAATGTTCTGTTGCTTCTACATGTTGTCACTTCTTCTCGAGTCCCCCATCATTGTCTGAATCCGGTTTGAACATGAAAGGCTAAAAGTTTTAGACATTTTCAGAGCATGTGTGTGTGAGGTAAAATGACACAAGCTCTTGAAGCTCCGCCCCCTGTGCGGGAGTAGCAGCTCATTTGCATTTAAAGGAACAGACACAAAATGGTGCGTTTTTGCTCACCCTCACAATGTGACAATTACAGTTAAAAAGTGACAATTTGAACATGCTATATAAAAATATCTGTGTGGTGTTTTGAGCTAAAACTTCACATACACACTCTGGGGACATCAGAGACTTATTTTACATCTTGTGAAAAGGGCATTATACCACCCCTTTAAGAAACCATATCATTACCGATTAAAATCAAGAAATAATCATTGTCAATCCAGAGCGAGTGTCCACACAGCTGACATGTTTAACTGCTGTAGCTATTTTGTGCACAAATTAGACACTGAACAGAGTCAAAAACGTGGCATCGGAGAAGCGCTATATTTAAACGTCTGTTTCGGTCACTGATTTCAGACTGAAACCGAAAATAGCTTTTGTTGCCGAAAATTTTTGGTAGCTGAAATTTCTGTGCTTCCCTAGTAATTCTCATGTTCATTTGATAGTTTGGGTTTGCATTTAAAGGGACAGTTTACCCTAAAATAAACTTTTGTCATCATTTACTCTTACTCAGTTGTTCATGGTTCTTTTAGTATTATAAATAAACTATTAAATCAAGATTTTTTATATTTTCCATTTTAATGTCAAAGTTTTAGTAATTTAGTTGTGCTTTTTTTTTATTTTTCCTTTTTTTTTTTATATCTCTATGGATTATTATATTATATGTTTATATAAGGGTGTACTCACACTAGGCACGGTTGCCATGAACCGGGCCCGAGTACAATTGTCCCCCCTCCCCACTCCCCCTCTTGCCTGCACTCACATAGGGTTTCAGCATTCGTGCCGGAGCACGCTTACGTCATTATGGTGCGACGGTTTCGGGATAAACAGGAAGAGCGGCGCTCTCACTGAACACAATGGAGTCCATCGCTCTATTTACTTTGTGGATAATTTTGAGTCGTTTGGTCCACGGTGGTCCACAGCCCTCTCACAGCCTGTTGTTAAACAGATCTATCGCCTTTGTGGCACGAAAATTTTCACGTAATCGTGCTGCTCGTATGAGGAGGTTTGCAAGGTACCAGCTGAAGTGCAGCAAGGACTTTGCAGCTTTGATTACGGACTACAGTTCCCATCGCAAAACCGTGACGTCACGCGTCCTGTTCCGTGCTCCAGCACGGTTAGCGCTCACACTGCATGCGAACCGCGCCCGAGTCCAACTGAACCGTGCTCTGGCCCACCTCTTCCAAGCGGGCCAGGGCCGGCTAATCGAGCCGCGCCCGGGCACGGTTCGGAGCACTCACACTAGTCAAACGAACCGCGCTTTGGTGGTCAAACGCACTCGGGCACGGTTCAAACTGGCTAGTGTGAGTACACCCTGTATGTTTATTTTAGCCTTAGTTATTTTAGTTCATCAAGTTAAACTAAATGAAAATGAATCCTTAGCAAGTAACTGAAGTAAAATAAGTTAATATATTATATATTTTACATTATTTCAGTGATCATTTGTTTTATTTCAATTTTTTTATATTTTTTTTTTATAAATCTTGACGAATATCCATGTTGCTCTTTTTCTTTTTTTTTTGGTGAACGGTTCCTTTAATATCCATGTGTCTTTGTGTTTCATCTCCATTCAACTTGTCTTAACCATCAGCCCCGGATGTCACGCTTGTTTGCTCATGTGTTTTTGTTGTGTTATCACCTCCCCTCACACTCCCAAGGTTCAATGGGGCTGAAAGACTCCATAATTCCCCGTATTCCCCGGCAGCACTACTGCTCGTACGGCCTGATCCCTGTTCCCTCCCCGTTCAGCTTCTTGTCCCAGGATTCCCCCCTCCCTTCCCCAACCGGACCAAACTCCTACATGTTCCCCTCAGACGCAGGTAGCCCTCGACCCCATCCGCACCGATGGGTGACAACACCCTGGCTCTCTCAGGGATGTTGGTCGTGTGAAAGTGAACTGATTAAAGCTTGTCTGCTGCTCATCTGCCCAGTGTCCTGAGCTACTGGTGCCTGTGTGTGCTTTAACATGAATGAACCAAGACTAAATACGCACAGTCTAGAGTCAGAGTTGCACCAGGCCTCTAAAAGTGTTTCTGCAACTCTGTGTGTCTGTTTATCATTCTCATTCTCACTCATTTACACCTGGCATTAACATCCATCTAGGATTTTTTAAAGAAATCAATACTTTTATTCAGCAAGGATGCATTTATTGGATCAAAAGATTCTATTTCAAATAAATGCTTTTCTTTTGAACTTTCTTATTATTAAAGAATCCTGAAAAAAAAAAAAATCAGTTTCCAAAATATAAGCAGCACAACTGTTTTCAACATTGATAATAATCAGAAATGTTTCTTGAGCATCAAATCAGAATATTAGAAAGATTGGTTCATTAGTTAACTTTAGTTAATATATTAACTAACATGAACTAACCATTAATGATACATTTGTTACTGTATTTGTTCCTCTTTGTTAACATTAGTTAATAAAAATACAGCTGTTCATTGTTTGTTCATGTTAGTTCACAGTGCTAACTGATGTTAACAAGATTTAAATAAAGTGTTAGTAAATGTTGAAATTAACGTTAACAAAGATTAATAAATGCTGTATAAGGGCAGTTCATTATTAGTTCATGCTAACTAATGTAGTTAACTAATGAACCTTATTTTAAAGTGTTACCAAATGATTTGTGAAGAATCATGTGACTAAAGACTGGATTAATGATGCTGAAAATTCAGCTTTGATCACAGGAATAAATTACATTATATAATATATACACAGAAATCAGTTATTTTAAATTGTTTGTGCAATTTAAACTGGACTATCTAAACTAATGCACCCTGATGAATCCTAAAAACATTTAAGGCTCACCTACTCATACAGTATATAGCCATTGAGACAAGTTTTAAACTTTGCTAGCTAGGATGCATGTTACCTGTCAGGTGTAAATGACAACCTGCCTTGTCTAACCACTTAGCATCAATCAAGGTTGTTTTTAATACCTTTATCTGTCTATCTGTATGTCTATGCATTTATGAGGTGATGAGATATTGATATTAATATCCTCTGCTCTTCACACACAGTTTGTTGTTGTGTTCACTACATGCATGTTTTGAACAGGTCGGAGGCGGTTCACGCTGGCCCAGTCGGACTCGTTGCTGACGCGGATGCGCTCCGTGGCCAGTGATGAACTCACTGAGATGATGCAGCGCAGAATGAGTCAAGAAAACCCCATCAGAGCCAGCGAGACGGAGCTGGTCCAGCGACTGCAGAGACTCGTGGTTCTGGCCGTTAACAGACTCATCTATCAAGGTACATACGACAAACATCAGCTCACGCAACCATTGAACATGTTAAGGTGCTCTAAGCGAGGTCACGCGTTTTTAGGCTGAAACATCTTTTGTCACATACAGCAAACATCTCCTCACTATCCACTAGCTGCCTGTCCCCTGAACACACTGCAAAAAAAAACGCGGTCTCTGTAGACAGCCCAGGCTCCACAAACGGCAACAAAAACAAACTGGCCCAGCCTGGACCACGAAACATAACAAACAGTGTTCCAGCCAATAACCGACAAGAATGATTTGGGGGTGGGGGGGTTAGTGCACATGCACATGAAGGGGGGTGTGGGGGAGATAGAAGCATGAAGAGGGAAGTTAGCTAGAGGAGAGATGTCCTAGACAACGACTAACGTTACAATTGTATATTCTTGAGAATTTTGATAAAGCCGACACACGACCAAAGAGACGACGTTCCGATGAACAAATAGCAAAGAAGAGGGAAAAGGAGAAGGAACGTGTGAAGTCCCGAATTCACATCGGAAAAGCCTGTTTCAGGAAGCATGGAAAGGGAGGGAGGGGGAGGGGACGGGATGAGGAGGAGGGAGGGTCGAGCTAGCCTCCGTTTTGTTTGACAATACTTCGAATGTCAACAAGAAGTGACGTCACCCAACATCGCTTAGAGCACCTTTAATATTCAACAATATTATTGATCTGCCTGCATTCACACCATTATATGAGAACAAAGCTGAGCTGGATGATGATGAACCATCACTGAACTTACTTAAGCTGGACTATGGTGCTATTTTCTTCTAGAAACAAACTTTATTGCATTATTTTCCTGTTATCTCTATGAAGCTGCTTTGAAACACTCTGTATTGTAAAAAGCACTATATAAATAAAGGTGACTTGAAAAACACTTTAATGCATTTCACATGGTTCCTTCAAAGAATACGGTATTACCATGGTACTTTTTTGTTAGTGACAACAAGAAACAATCCATGTAGGCTGAATAAATTTGTCATTATTTTCCAGACGTCAACCACGATTTCTTTGACCTCCTGAACTTTCCTGAGTCTCCTGATCACTCGATGTCCATGCCGTTATCTGGCGAACAGACGTCTGAGGAGAACGGCTCGACGCCCTCCACCCCGCTCCCGCCGGGCAACACCAAGAGCTTCAGCAAAGACATTCTCAAACTAATGATGGAGGGCATAAAGATCAGCTTGGTGAGTCACTTACAGCAGACGTCAGTGTCGTAAAGTCAACATGAAATCAAATTTCCCTGTTTTGTTTGTTACTGCTTATATTTTTGGTATTCAGTGCACATTGTTCCAAAGAAATTTTAGATTGGCCTTTGAAACAACTTTATCACTGATGTCACCACCCTTATCTTTGAATTATCTTCATTTGAAGGCCTTTCTCAGCAATATTGGTTTGTTCATTATTTATGATTAATGTGATTAATCAGTGTATAGTGTAACTTGTTAAATTTATTAATTTTTTAAAAGTTGACAGGCCTAATCTTAATAAACAGTGTATATATAAATATAAATGTTATACATGTATATGTAAATTTTACCCCCCCAAAAACTAATTACTTGTGAACACTTATTTAAATGGAAACTTCGAAGTGTTCCATGAAAACGAATCAAACTTTCCAACTATCATAAGAAACACTAATAAAACATCTTTAACACTCTTGTACCCATAAATCTCGAGACAAGGATTGTGAATCTAGTCTATCGCGGTGTTATTTTAGTATCCTTGATATACTATTATAGTTTTTGTTAATATGTTGATTAGATTGTATTTTTTTTATTTTTTTTATTTTATTTTTTTAGCAATTTTGTTGTTTTTTGTTCATTTTTATTTTGTTTGTTTTTTTTTATGTCAGTTTTTGTTATTTTAGTACTTCAACTTGAAGAGAAATGTTTAAATACAATTTTGTTCACACTTCAGATTAGAGTCCAATTCTCACTATTAACTATGACTTTTTCCTTAACCCTCTGGAGTCTGAGCGTTTTTTTGGGCCCTGGGGGTGTTCTGACATGCTCTGACATTTGTGCTTTTTTCAGTTGCTTATAAACATATTAATGGCAAAGGTGTAAATTCACTCTATATAGCACAAACAGGACTACAATAATATGTGAGCCACATGTATGTACATGTTTTCATTTTTGAGAGAATAATGTTTATGCGTGGTTATCGAAAAAACTAAAAATTAAAAATTTTGAAATAAGGCCACAAAACACATACTAAATATGTGGCAATAAGACTTTTGACTTATGGATGTCGTCGCCTATAGTTTTTTCTTCAAAATTATGTGAAAATAGTCTTGCTTTATCGTTCACATAAAACCATACATTGATTTAAATTGATGTAAAACAGGTTTTGCTTGGAAAGCCAATATGCGAGGGGGCGTGAACGAGGAGTGGTTTACACCTTAGAATACACCCACTCTGCATAATGATGAGCCATTCACTCAGGTGTGACACTGACTGAGCCACAATGCAAGGACAAAGACTTATATTGACCATTTAAGATTTTGCTTACATCTATCTTGTAAATATGTTTTGCTATTTTATTAAAACGGTTACAATTACAACAATAATTACAATTTCAACAATATTTCAAGTGTACTCTTTCTTTGTAAAAAAAAATGATTATAGGCCCTACATTTAATCTATGTATTCATTAGTTTGAATATAACCAACATTGGAACAGCTAACATCTTAGTTGATGACTTTATTTTTGACAAAAATAGTATTTTATATATAGAAATGGCTAAACAAAAGCTTATTTGATGTGGCAGTATATTCTACAGTAAAAACTGTACCCAAATCTGGTCAACAAAATGTTGTCTTTCATATTTCGTCTGACTGTAACGTTGTTTTCATGAAATATTAGGGCATATTGTTAATTTGCAGTTTAATACGTTGCTTATACAAATAGCCTACATTTTATTTCAACATTCAGTCGATGTTTACTTATCTCAGTATAGCAATACAGTTTGCTAAAACATCATCATTCATTCACACACGCGATTTAAATTTAAACTGTCTTTGCCAGCTGTGGTAAACAGCGCGCATTCATGCCGTTTATTCATTCATAAACAGAAACCCACGTGAAGAAATTCACGTGAGAAGGAAAAAACTTACTTGTATTCCTCAGCTCGCTCCTCGATATACCCGCACTTCTGAGGGACATTTTCCATTAGTATTATTCCTCACAGCGCTGCAAGACGGTGTAAACAATGATCTAAATAAACTTGTGTGTTTTCTCGAGCTGATGGGGGCGTTCACAGGATTGCCTCAGCCATTTGCGTTTGAATAGCGCGCGCTCTCCGTGGGCGGGGCCGATTATAACGTAATGAGATGAGATGAGCTCGACTGGAATCGCTCTCTTTTAATACAGATTTCACAAGATGAGAATAATTGTTTTTTTATATAAATTACTTCATTTAAAAGAAGAGAATTCAATCTTCATGCCTGTGTCTCTGTATGCCTGTTTGACTGAGTATTCGCTCAGTTATTGTTCATTTTCGGACGCGTTTCAGAATGGACTTCACTGGCAGAGAGAAGGCAGAACTCGCTTCGTGTTTATTTTTCTTTATTTGGCAAAAAGCACAACACTTTGTTTTTATTGTGAGTATACACAAAAATAATACACATTTAACAGAATCGATTGATGTATGAAACTCCTATGGAAAATCAAAGTCAACAGAGTATTTATGAGTTTCTTTTACACTAATAAAAAAAAAGCGAGCTGGTATCGCCGGCGATACCGTAGACCTCAGGGGGTTAATAAACTCCTTATTACTGCTTATTAATAGTTAGTAAGGGAGTTGTTCAGTTTAGGTATTAGGTGGATTAAGGGATGTAGAATATAATCATGCAGAATAAGGCATTAATATGTGCTTTATAAGTACTAATAAACGGCCAATATCCTAGTAATATGCATGATAATAAGCAACTAGTTAATAGTGAGAATTGAACCATAAACTAAAGTGTTACCAATGTTTTAGTTAATAAAATAATCCTGATCTATTGACACGGTCTTTCTGATACCTAATGCTCATGTGTGCATGTGATAAATGCATAGTCTGTTAGTGTTATGTCTCTCTATTGTTGACTAACTCAAGTGTGTTTGTGTGATGTTTGCTTCCTCAGGGCAGCACCGGTCGTGGCGGCGCCCCTCGCCAGCAGTGGAGGCGAATCCTCTGGTCCTGTCGTGACACGTTCAGGGTTCAGATCGGCCGAATGCTGGTCCACACGCTCAGCCCTGCAGTACCTCTGGAGGACAGGAGGGAGGCGCTAGAGTTCGTCCACGAGCACAGCTACTCTGAGATCCTCAGAGAAAGCCTCAGTCCCGGCCTCGAGGTGAGGCCAATAAACACATCACCAGATACGTTGACAGAAATGGCTTTTTGTTTTTACATGCCGACCAGAGACTGTGTGACATTTTGCTTTGGTTATTTGCTGACAGTTTTCAGATTAGTGTGACAACACACATGCACACTTCCTCTATTGGGAGGAAGACAATGACATTTCACTGGGCTGGTTTTGCCACAGCTCTCCTCTGACATGCAGTAAATAACCCACAGAAACATCTTCATGAGACTGTTTCCATAGCAGCAGTGCCGTCCTCTCGCTAGTGCTGTATTCATGTCTCCATTATACTGTAGACTGGCAAAAAAAAGAGAGAAAGATCATTAACCCTGAGACTCATCTGAATTGCAACTCTTGTGTAAAGCGATTAAATAACGCCAAATTTTGTCCAACTGTGGATAGAAACTACACATAACAGAAATGCATCACAACAACAGTTTTGGTGGGGAATATTTTTTTATATATTAACTGGCACAGCTTACCAGTCAAGTTGGAACAAATGTCTTTTTTGTTTATTTTTATGATTTTTTGTTTATTTCTACATGCCCTTACATTTTGAACGCACATAAATTTAAGACCATTTTTCTCTGAGTGTAGCAGAGATGCAGCGCTGGGCATTAGAGGTCAGACTTTTGTCCATTTTTCTCAAACCATAAAGCCAATTTAATGCATGGTTTCATTTTTAAATTGTTTTCTGAGTTTTTTCATCATTATTGTCTCGTTGATTTTGCAATATATATGTTTTTAGATTAAATGGTATTAAAATTACTACATTATATTTAAAATATGCTTTGATTTGAATGCGTATTGTAGTATTTAAATGGCCAAATAGTTCTTTTAACTTTTAATTACTTTATCCTTGTTGAAATATATTATGGTGACACTTTAGTTTTAGGGTCCAATTCTCATTATGAACTATTTGCTTATTTGCATGCATATTACTACGATATTGGCTGCTTATTAGTACTTATAAAGCACATATTAATGCCTTATTCTGCATGACAATATTCTACAACTTAACTACCTTACTAACTATTAATAAGAAGTAATTAGGAGTTTTCTAAGGCAAAAGTCATAGTTAATAGCTAGTTAATAGTGAGAATTCGACCAAAGTCTAAAGTGTGACCTTTATAAAAAAAATTATATATATATATATATTTGTGTTGTGATTTCAAAACTTTCACTTGCTGTATCAAAAATAGTGATGAGATTTTGCCCAGCTTTGCTATTTTGCAACTTTTTTCTAAATTCCACCTTAGATTTCATCACTAATGGCTGTTAAGGCTGAAAAAAAATCATGAATATGGAAAAATATGTTTTTTAAATGCCCTGAAAATGTGTGTGTGGTTGATCAATATGGGTTTTTAATAGCCAATTCTGTTATCTACAATGGAGGGTGACCCGTAAAAGCCAGCTTCCTCTAATCATTCCTGATTGTGTTGTGCTTGTGTGTGTTATTAGCACGGGCCCAAGCTGGCTCTGTATCTGTACGAGCTGTTACACGATCATAAAGACGCCCTGAGCAAAGAAGAGCAGGCGGCTGCCAACACCTTCATGACAGCGCTGAAACTCTGCGGCCACCGATGCATCCCACCCAGTGCTCCGGCCAAACCCGACCTCCTGAAGGCCATCAAAGAGGTGTGTATGACCCAACACACTCTACCAGGTCATAAGAGGATTAGGCCTGGTTTATTGCACCAGTTGCATGAGACTTTTTTTTAGAACTGGGACACTATATAGATGCATCGCGATTTGTTATATATTTTTTTTTTTTCAAATCGATTCTGAGCTTTGCTTTAACCAGCAGATGGTGCTCTAGGCTAGTTTTTAAACGCACACTCAAATGCTCACGAAGAAGAGCGATCATGCGTTCGACCAGAGAATATCTAATACGGGGAGAACTTCCACTCTCATTAAACTTCCGGTTTCTGAACTGGTTGCAGTTCCACTCTGGTTCCATATGAGGGCGCTCACAGGACGAGTGCAGGATGAATGGAGGTCTATGGCGCTATACCCCTCAAAATCCACTTTTCTCAGGATATAATTTTTTGTCTAGTAATTTGAATGTTGTATTCGAAAGGAGATGCAAAGAAATTACACATTGTTGGGTGTTAGATTTTTTTAGAGTCACTTATTTGCTTTAAAAAGTCTTTTAAAATGTCAATGACGTCATACACATCGTACGACCAGAGATACAGCTTTACGGCAATCCTTCAGTCACTTTGGTGCTTTCGCGCTCTGCACTTTCTTTTCCCTCGAAGCGTCGACAACACAGCTGACACAGGTAAACACACAACACAGCTGACACAGGTAAATACCCAACACAGCTGACACAGGTAAACACACAACACAGCTGACACAGGTAAATACCCAACACAGCTGACACAGGTAAACACACAACACAGCTGACACAGGTAAACACACAACACAGCTGACACAGGTAACTACACAACACAGCTGACACAGGTAAACACACAACACAGCTGACACAGGTAACTACACAACACAGCTGACACAGGTAAACACACAACACAGCTGACACAGGTAAACACACAACACAGCTGACACAGGTAAACACACAACACAGCTGACACAGGTAAACACACAACACAGGTAAACACACAACACAGCTGACACAGGTAAACACACAACACAGCTGACACAGGGAAATACACAACACAGCTGACACAGGTAACTACACAACATAGCTGACACAGGTAAACACAACACAGCTGACACAGGTAAACACACAACACAGCTGACACAGGTAAACACACAACACAGCTGACACAGGTAAACACACAACACAGCTGACACAGGTAAACACAACACAGCTGACACAGGTAAACACACAACACAGCTGACACAGCACAGCTGACACAGGTAACTACACAACACAGCTGACACAGGTAACTACACAACACAGCTGACACAGGTAAACACACAACACAGCTGACACAGGTAAACACACAACACAGCTGACACAGGTAAACACACAACACAGCTGACACAGGTAAACACTCAACACAGCTGACACAGGTAACTACACAACACAGCTGACACAGGTAACTACACAACACAGCTGACACAGGTAAACACACAACACAGCTGACACAGGTAAACACACAACACAGCTGACACAGCACAGCTGACACAGGTAACTACACAACACAGCTGACACAGGTAAACACACGTGCTAGAAGAGTTTTTGTTTTGTTTGTTTCTGGTCCCGCTTCGGATGCCACGATGCCGTCAAGCGGAATCTCTGGTCGTAATCAGTCCTTCACTGACCAATCAGCGTTCATTAGCAGAGTGCTAGCGTGTTGTGGGCAACAACAACTCAACCTGTAAGAAATCGAAAGGACATAAGTACTCGTTCATTCAACTTTCGACCTATAACCCATGTTGAACTTGCAAAACCTACAATCAAATCTGAGATTTCTCAACGGCAATCGGGTGAAAGAGACAAATTTAGCCGTCTAGCCCCATAGACTCACATTTATTTTGCACTCATGGGCGATCGCCCCCAGTGGAACTCTGGTGGAACTACAACCAAAATTCGGTACAATAGGACTTAACAGGAGTGGCCAGGCTCTCCGTAGACGGGCTCTGGATCGACTGTACTTGCACCTCAGAAGGCTTTTATGAAGCGAGATTAATGTAAACAGCCCACCGCAAACACCCTTGTGATTCACTTCAACCTTTTCGAACTTTATGAATGATTATTTTATCCACCTTATTCCTGACGTGCTTACTGCGTTTTGAATTATGGGAGCCACTCCCGGTTTAGGGAACTTCCATTGAAAAAGGCTGAAATTAATCATTTCAAATCATAAGGTTGCCCTACAAATAAAGCTGATTGTCAGTTTGACTGGATGAGCTGTTGATTTTCCTTCATGATTTATTTTCAGACATCATGAGAATGACGTTATACTTGGTATTTTAACGTGACATGTTATAACAAGAATATCTATAGCAAGAGCTCTTTCAGTCGCTGCTTCTTTTCCTCGTGAGTATTTTCTTTTCCCCCTTTGCAATCCGCTGTAAAAGTATGAAAAAGCACAACATATTCTGCACATTTGTGGTCTGTTCTTCCGAATTTAATTTACGATATATTCCATTAGTAATTCACTGGAATGCACGAAGAATCTCTCGTTGTTCTCCTCAAATCCTCACGTCTCTTTCCAGGTTTGTTTTCACAGGTAAATGCACTTTATAATCTGTCAAAATGACGGAAATCACTTTGAAATAATATCACGTAATGCTGAAGTTAATGAACATTTTTGATTAAGGTAACATAAGTTACATAATACAGATATATATATATATATATATATATATTACTACATATTACGTGCTTTTGGGGTTGTTTGGTCTGTTGAAAGTACCTTGTTGATGCTTTTACACTTTTAAATTTCCTTTTAATGTTGAAGGGTGAGTAGGGTGAGTAGGGTGTTGAAGGGTGAGTAGATTAATGTCATCTCATTGTGACACTTTTTTAACATATTGCGTTAATAGAGCGAGCGTTTCACTGATTGTTTACAGTTTAATGTAAGTTACACCCATAATTCGCGCAAAGCATCATGGGGCGTAGGAATAAAGTGGATAGAAGGTTCAAGTTGTGTGTGTGAGGCATTGGAAGCCAGCAGATTACGGCTGTTTATAGAGCAAACACTTCATCTGCTGTTAAAAACTAAACTCAGAATCGAATCGAAAATTGGAATCGATCCAGAATCATTAGTCGATTCACGATGCATCGATATATTGTCCCAGCCCTACTTTTTTTGCAGTTTCACTAAATCATCTTTGCGTTGCATTGTGAATGCTAGTAGTGTGACTACTTTTAAATAGAATTTAGTTCTGAATTGCTTAGCCGAAGTGTATGCACTCATTAATTTTCAACTAAACCTGTTTCACTACTATTCCTTATCAAGGAGCAACTGAAATATGAGTCAGAGGCGAGAACCAGCAAAGGAGCCTGGGAAAAAAAGCTGGCCAACACGCAGAGGAGGTGAGCGCTCTGAGAGAAACACACACATCTCATATCACTTTACAATAAGGTTAATTTAGTTAACATTAGTTAATGTATTAACTAACAATGAGCAATACATTTGTTACAGTATTTTTTGATCTTTGTTAATGTTAGTTAATAAAAATACAGCTGTTCATTGTTTGTTTCACAGTGCATTAACTAATGTTAACAAATACAACCTTTGATTTTAACAACATATTAGTAAATGTTGAAATTAATATTAACTAAGATGAATACATGCTGTATAGGTGCAGTTTATTATTAGTTCATGCTAACTAATGTAGTTAACTAATGTTAACTAATGAACCTTATTGTAAAGTGTCACCAACATCTCTAAATAATACACAAACATGTGCATGCACTTCTTTGCAATTGTTTTCTGAGCTGTTCTGGTCTCGGCTTCAGCTTGTTGCAGAGGCTGGATGGGAAGTCGAAGGACATCTCGAAGATCGCCGCTGACATCACTCAGAACGTGTCTCTCAGGCAGGGAATGGAGCGGAAGAAGGTCATGCAACACATCAGAGGCCTTTACAAGACCGACCTGAGCGCCAGCCGGCACTGGCAGGAGCTCGTGCATCAGCTCACGCACGACCGGTCAGCATCGCTCACTACAGCGCTAGACAACATTTACTAGGGGTGGAACAATATATCACGTCACAATATATCACAATACAAAAATGTATTAATGTTAATACTAATGTAACTTGTAATGTTACTTATTTGTAATATTAATGTACAATAATCCTTATATCCAATAATTCCTTTTATCATATGTCTTGGAGTATCGCAATAATATCATTTCGTGAGTTCAGTATCGTGATATGTATTGAATCGTGACGTGAGAGTATCGTTACACCCCTACATTTACTCATCCTCATGTTGTTCCTAACACGTCTGATGTTCTTCTATCCCCGTGGAACAGGGCGGTGTGGTACGATCAGTCTTCTTACCCCACGTCCTGGCAACTGGATCCCACCGAGGGACCCAACCGAGAGCGGAGACGCCTCCAGCGCTGCTACCTGACCATCCCCAACAAATATCTGCTCAAAGACCGCCGCAAACTAGATGGTGACTGAGCTGGAGAAAGCACTTTACAACATCAGCTCAAGATATACTATTGTCTAGATTCTAGAATGTTTTTTTTTTTTATGTATTTTCATGATGCAGTTTATTTACTCATAGCATAAACAAATGGGGTGAAAAATGACCTGGACATGTTCCTGAAAGATTTACCCAAGTTTGTAAATTTAATAAGTAAATAAATAAATAAGAAAATGACTATATTGGTAAAATAGGGAACTAAATTAGTCAGTAAGTTAATAAGTAAATAATAATAATTATAAATAAATATGTAAATAAGTAATTTAATAAGTTAGTAAATAAGTAAATAAAAATATATTCAAATTTTCTTATTTATTTACTAACTTATTAAATTACTTATTTACTTATACTTATTTATTATAAGTAAAATTGAGAACTAAATTAGTAAATTAATAAGTTAATATAATAAATATGTAAATAAGTGTATCAGTAAAATTAGTAAATAAGAAAATGTATATATAAGAAAAATTGGTACTAAATTAGTAAGTAAATTAGTAAATGAATAAGTAGATAATATAATAAAAAATATGTAAATAAATAATTTAATAAGGTAGTAAATAAAGAAAATATACTAATTTTCTTATTTATTTATTAACTTTATTTACTAAATTAGTAAATAAATAAGAAAATTAAAGTAAAATTGGGAAGTAAGTTAGTAAATAATTAATAATAATAAATAAATATTTAAATAAGTATATCAGTAAAATTAGTAAGTAAATAATTTAATAAGTAAACTAATAAATAAGTAATAAGTAAATAAGAAGTAAATAAGAATATTAGCATATAAATAAGTATAAGTAAATTAATTAATACTTCTTCGGACTTTGGGATGAAATGTGACCCCAGCATGTTTTTTAGATGAACAAATCAATACGACACTAACAGAAATGTACCAAAAGCTGTGATATGATTGATCAGCTGATGGACTGATCTCATGCGTGTGGTTTGCCCATCACAGATGCCATCAAGGCTCCGCTAGCATTCCTGTTTGAGGACAAGGCTTACTCTTCTTCATCCATAGTGAAGGACAAAGCCACCAGTGAGCCCATCAGGTACTCTCACCTCACGAGAAGCACACTGAGGTTTCATCGCCAGAGCCACCGTGCAGAATCTCAAAACACGTAACATCTGCTCTTCTGTTTTAGGTTCACGAGAAGGTGCATCAGTGTGGCGCCCTCTAGAGAGATGGCAGGAGAGCTGTTGCTGGGTAAGACTCGTTCCAAACCTCCATCACATGATCCTTGTGTCCGCCGCTAAAATCATCTGTTGTGTTTTACGGGTCTGCAGGAAAATCTGGGATGTACTTTGTGGAGGATAATGTTGCTGAGACACATGATAACCAAGTATGTTTTTTGTTTCCTAAACGTTTGGAAGTATGTTCATCATGAACAATCTGATCTTTTGGTTTTTGTCCATCAAGTTTCAAATAAAAAAGTGAAAATAATTGTAAAGTATTTAATTTGTTAAATCGTTCAAAAATAGGCTTTACCTTATTATTTAAACTAGTCTATTATATTATATTATATAATATTATATTATATCTAAACCAGTGTTATTTTAGTATTACTGATATACTATTATAGCTTGCATTCATATTTTGAATTAATTTTCTTTTAATATTTTCTAATACATTTTTGTTAAAGTTTTAGTCATCTTGTTTATATTTTTGTTATTTTTATTCGTTTAAAAAAAATATATATATATATATATATATAGTTTGTATTAAGTTTTAAGTTTTTGTTTATTTAGTATATTTTGTTTAATAGTTATTTTAGTACTTGGACTAAATAAAAATGAGAAATATTACCTTGGCAACTAGTCGAAATAAAATAAGTTTATAGGTGTGTCCCAATTCACATACTTATGCACTATTCTATAAATATAGTTTACGAAAATAACCCTGATCTAAAAAATAGAAAAAAATGCATAATTTTTCCAGCAACTAAATAACGAAATAATATTACTTTTACAGTGATATATAAAGTTACTAATACCATGATATTAGATTTTGGTCACGCCACCCACTGCTAATAGATGTTATGAGGCGTACGTGTGTTTTAGAGGTTCACAGTGTGTCCTTCCCCCAGAGTCCTCATGGAGAGACAGAGCCGGCCTCCTTCTCCTGGACGTATGAGGAGATAAAGGAGGTCCACAAGCGCTGGTGGCAGCTCAGAGATAATGCGATGGAGATCTTCCTCACTAATGGCAGGACACTGCTGCTCGCGTTTGATACCGCCAAGGTAACAAAGCCATTGTCAAACACACAAGCATTAGCTGCTAATCTACACAGGGCTTGTGAGAGTTTAATGACGTTCAAGTGTGGCAATGGTTCTTGAATACAAGAAAGCATAGCTATGTAACTGCTGAGATATATATATATATATATATATATATATATATATATATTTATTTATATATAACCTGCAGTTTGTATAAATTGTATTTTATTGCCTTTTATTGTTTATATTTTGCGCAAATAAACGAAAAAATTATAATTTATTTAATTAATAAATTCCCACTCATGAATTGAAAGAGACCCAATTCCATAATTCAGAATTTTGCCCAACCGTAACTTCCTGTTTGTTCCGTCTCAGTTTCGTGATGACGTCTACCACAACATCCTGACCTCAGACCTGCCCAACCTGCTGGAGTACGGCAACATCACGGCCCTCACGCACCTGTGGAGCTCAGGACAGATCACCAACTTTGAGTACCTCACTCATCTCAACAAGCACGCGGGCCGCTCCTTCAACGACCTCATGCAGTATCCCGTCTTCCCCTTCATCCTGAGAGACTACATCAGTGAGACTCTGGACCTGCAGGAGGCCTCCATTTACAGGTCAGAGCCCAATCATACATTTTTTCGATTATTCTGTTTTTTTTTTATATAGTCGATTCAAAATTGGTTCTTAAAGGCCACAAATAGTTTTATTTTTTTCATATTTATTTATCCATCACCAAAAAGCCAGTATTAGTTTTCCTACACTGTTCATAGGCTTGCAGTCTCCATGTTACAGCTAATAATGTGAGATTTTATCTTAAACATAAAATAACCTGATCCTGATTGATCAAGGCATGTGAGTGTTCTGACTTGTCAATTTTCAGCATCAATTTTTCATCTTGCATCAAAATCCTGTCTATTCATTGTATGCATTTGAAGTTGGGTTTTAATATACCCAAGTGTACCTAAAATAAAAAGTTTAATATACAGGTTTGTGGCTCTTAATTTCTATTTATTAATTAACCAATTATTAATTAAAAAACGTATGTTCACCGTTCTTGTTTATAAATATAGGATTTGTATCAAAGCTATATTCATTGAGTCGAATCGGGAATCGAAATCGGATCGTATTGAATTAGCTGATCGTTTTAAGATCATCGGCATCAACTGATTTCTGTGCACATTTGGCCAATTAATAATGGTGTTAGCTCTCGCTAGTCATCAAAACTATGAAATAGTACAAATGGAGGTATGTTCTAATTTTCAGTATCGCCATCAGATAAAAAAAAAAACCCATAATTATAAATTCTCATATACAGTTGTGCTGCTTCATATTTTTGTTGAAACTGTGACGCATTTTATTTTTCAGGATTCTTTGATGAATAGAAAGTTTAAAAGAACAGCATTTATTTGAAATATAAATCTTTTGTAACATTATAAATGTCTTTACTGTAACTTTTGATCAATTTAATGCATCCTTGCTGAATGGAAAACATTTTTAACAGTAGTGTATCACGGTTTCCACTAAAATATGATGCAACACGACTGTTTTCAACATTAATAATAATCATAAATGTTTCTTGAGCATCAAATCATCATATTAGAGTGATTTCTGAAGGATCATGTGACTCTGAAGACTGGAGTAATGATGCTGAAAGTTCAGCTTTGATCACAGGAATAAATTACACTTTACTATATATTCACATAATCCAGCCTTGGTGGACTTAAGATACTTTCAAAAACATAAAAAAAAACTGTTGACCTTTTATATATATATATATATATATATATATATATATATATATATATATTATAGACATGTATGCAAATTACGATTTTTCCTTTCTGTTTGATGTACCAGGAGCCTCAGCAAACCCATCGCAGTGCAGTCTAAAGAGAAGGAAGACCGTTATGTGGACAATTACAGGGTACGGCAGCACTGCAGGGCTTTAATTCCTGTTTACACCAGCGTCTGTTAACCAATCACACTGTGGCTCTGTTCCAAACTCTGGTGAGCTGTCTACATAGGCATCACAGGCGCAGGCCCGGCACGAAGGGCTTTCCCAACAGCACATTATGTTGCCTTCTAAGACATTTTCATCTGGCTAAAATTCTGACGTAGAATCACAAGTGTCCTTTGCAGAAAAGGAAAATTTCAGCTTAGCAATACCATAAATCAACTCTCCCATGCATTAATCACTTATGAGACACATATGCTACCTCAGAAGACAGCTGACAGAAGATGGCACGGTTTCTACACTCTTTGATCATTTTGTATCCATATTTCTTTTAGAGCGTATATGTTTACAGCTGATGTCATTAGGTGTGTGTAAGTGTAACTAACTGTTGATGTCCTCCGCAGTATCTTGAAGAGGAGTTTAAGAAGGGCAAGCGAGAGGACGACCCCATGCCGCCCGTCCAGCCTTATCACTACGGCTCTCACTACTCCAACAGCGGCACCGTGCTGCACTTCCTGGTCCGGCTGCCGCCCTTCACCAAGATGTTTCTGGCCTATCAAGGTCAGTTCAAACTTTTAGCAAAGTTTTCAAAATCGTTTGACCAAGCAGATTCAAAAATATTGCATGTAAAAGTTAAAAAAAATTGTTGAAGATGTTTCCATGCTATTCTTCAGTAAGTGACCTCCTCAAAGGATGTTTAATAATTGAATTAATATTATGAATTATCAAAGCCTGTTGCTTGTTGCTTTTTGATAGTGTAGACCTGCTTTGTACTATGCACAGCACTTTGGATCAATCTATATTGTGTTTAAATGTGCTTTATAAATAAATGTTGTTGTTGTATTGTGTCATTTAATATGCTAATTTCTATGGCTTCTAATTGATCAACATAATCAAACTTTGCTTTTTTTGCTTTCAAACTTTGCTATCCATCTCTGATTGATATTTTAGACTGTTTTATCAAGTAAAAGTCTTTTAGTATAATTGTACAAACGTCCTCCTTCAGCTCGAGCTTCACGTGTCTTTCTGCTGTCAAATCTGATTTTTATCAAGTAAACGTAAGAATAAGTTTGATAATGTTAATAATATTTCAAAATGAACATTTACTGCACTGAAGCAACTTCCGTTTACTTGATTATCCATAAATCATTTGTTTATTTATTTTAGAAAAATCATGTTAAAATTTGAGTGTCAAATATGATCGTCAGGCTTTTGAGGAAGATTTAATTAGTTCATTTTTCAATCATCATTGTATTGTATTTCATTACTGTATATGTTTTAAAAATACAGAGCTTTGATCATACAACTAAGCATTTAAATTTCATCTTATTAAGACAGATTATTGGCAGATATTGATATTTATATGCATCTTATGTCCGTATCTGCTATACTGTTATACAGATCTCATAGATTTACATTATAAGCATAAGAATATCATCACTTTTTGACCATATGAACATTAGCGTCTGCACTAAATAGCATGAATGCGTTTTCATAAAAGCCTGTTGTATATCAAATATGATACTCAATTTATAAAAAACATGCAAATGATTTCTTTTTAGATGTTATCTAAAGGTTCAATAAACTTCTCATTAATCTTTTTTCCTTACTATTATTTCATATGTCAGGCTTTACAGGGTTAATGAAAAGCAATATTAATATACATATTTTTACTAAAACCTTTTAATACATGGAAAATCACTGTGCTGTGCTGCGCCTAGCATCATCCTTCAACACGACATTTCGTACCTTATTATGTAAATGTTCATGATTTGCATATTCAAGAAAACAGAAGCTCCGGAACATAAAAATCAAATACTTAAAAATCTAATGCAACAACCCCTTAAAAAACCCTGAATGCTGATCTCTTGTCTGTTCATAACTCGCTGAGGTTTTTGCAACATCACCCTCTTCAATTATGATTCAGCATCGCCACGTTTTTAATATTTAACAGCACCTGCGTTTGCAGCGACGTCTTCAAACATGTCAGTGTGATGCTTTTAAAGGCTGTCATTGAAAAGGGTCTTTCTGAAGTCTCACGCTACATGCATTAGCCTCAGAAAGATGATCAGGCCTTTCATCCAGCCTCTTTCCTTCTTTCTCCGGCTATTTTTAGTTCAGTTGGTTTATCCATATTAGGTAGCACAAGAAACTAATGAAAGGTTTTGTGTGTCTCGCAGACCAGAGCTTTGATATTCCCGACCGAACGTTTCACTCCATGAACACCACGTGGCGTCTGTCGTCCTTCGAGTCCATGACGGATGTCAAAGAGCTCATCCCAGAGTTCTTCTACCTGCCCGAGTTTCTGGTCAACAGAGAAGGTGGACGCTCTTTTACACCTGGTTTTCTTCTTCTTCTAGCATCCAACATCCAACTTCTCATGAAGGAAATGTCTGTCACAATTAAAAAAAAGAAAATAACCTTTATCCTTCATCCTGTCCCCATGGGTCAAAAATTGTTTGAAATTGTTTTTGGAAAAAAAATTGTCGCACTTTAACCTCAAATACACAAATTTTATTTAATGGATTCGAAGAGTTTTGTGGTTAAAATTTAAAACGGGTCAATTTGACTCCCTTAGGAATGAATGGAATGCTTCAGTACACATAGAAAAACCTAAAAATGCTCAAAATTCAACTAAAAATGCTAAAATTTTACCAAAAAATTATTTTATAATGTCTACACGTGTATCTGAATGCATACTGAAGTGAACTGACTTTAGGACCCAGAGGAACAGCTCGTTTACTCCATATAGGGCCATCTAGTGGCAAGAGTCATGAAATATGTTATATTATTGTTTTTTTCCACAAGAGGTCGGCAAAGACACCCAATGTAAGATATTTTGAGCTGAATTAAAAGGTTTATGCATGAAATTGTGAGTTATTTTGAATTTAAAGGGGAACTATGCAGTTTCTTTAGCTTAATTTACCTTAACTGAACAGCTTCGGAGTCAGTGGAATGGTTATATGACTTTTTCAGTCGCCAACGAGTTTTACGACAGTGTTGTCAAATATCTATTCCGAAGCTGTAGGGGGAGCTCTATAGAGAAACCTGCGAGCAAAAAGCGAAGTTGAAAGAATGTGAGGAATGTGCTTAAGTTACTAAATTACTATTTATTTTATTGATTAAATATAGTAATTTAAAGGTAAATAAAATAAAATAAATTGCACTAGAAATAGAAAAAATATTATCAAAATGAAATAAAATAAGCTTTCTGGACAAAAAAGAAATGAAGTATAATTTTAGGGAAGGGAAGGATTTGTTACAGGACCGGGGGAAGGATGAGGGTAACCTAGATATAACCAATGACTATTCATGTAAAACATTCAAGAATCATATTAAAACAGCTTGCTAATGTTAGCGTGGTATTTCCCACTCTCCCCTCTGGCAGGTTTTGACTTTGGCGTGCGGCAGAACAGCGAGCGGGTGAACCATGTGAATCTGCCGCCCTGGGCCAGGAACGACCCGCGACTCTTCATCCTCATACACAGACAGGCTCTGGAATCGGATCAAGTCTCCCAGACGCTCTGCCAGTGGATTGACCTGGTGTTCGGGCTCAAGCAAAAGGGCAAAGCTGCAGTCCACGCCATCAATGTCTTTCATCCTGCAGTACGATTCCTCATTACGTACAGCTTTAGCACACTTCACACTGATATTACGTCTTTTGATCTTTTTAAAAAAACAAAGCCTGTCAAAAACAAAAAAAATGATACTGTGCTTAAAAGAAATTAAGTTTATTTTAGGACCACCACCATTCAATGGGTACGTTTTTTTTAATGTTTTTGGGGGGGGAAAGCTCACCAAGGTTGCATTTATTTGATCAAAAATACAGTAAAAACACTGGAATATTATTACATTTTAAAATAGCTGTTTTCTATGTGAATATATTGTAAAATGTAATTTATTCCTGTGATCAAAGCTGAATTTTCAGCATCATTACTCCAGTCTTCAGTGTCACATGATCCTTCAGAAATCATTCTAATATGATGATTTGATGCTCAAGAAACATTTATGATTATTGAAAACAATCAATATTTTTGTGGAAACTGATACATTTATGTTTCAGGTTTCTTTATAAATACAAAGTTTAAAAAGAACAGCATTTATTTGGAATAGATTTTTATGTAAAATTATGAATGTCTTTACTGTCACGTTTGATCAATTTAATGCATCCTTGCTGAATAAAAATATTAATTTATTTAAAATATATATTTCTGACCTAAAACTTTTGAACAGTATTGTATGTATCAACAATATTGTGGATCGGTTGTCTTTGCTCTTTCGATTTCTCAAATCCATCAGACATGATAAACTCACATCGGACTTGCGCTTCAGATAGATTGTGTCTGTAGATAAATCAGATTTTTTCCCTCCCTCTCTCTTTAGACTTACTTTGGCATGGACGTTTCTGCTGTTGAAGACCCTGTACAGCGTCGGGCTCTGGAAACTATGATCAAGACGTATGGCCAAACTCCCAGACAGCTGTTCAACGCCTCCCACATCAGCCGAGCGGGAACCAAACTCCTCTCGGATGCAGAACTGCCGGCGGCCATGGGCCTCCTGGTGCAGCTGGCCTTCCGAGAGAGCCGGGAACAGCCCAAAGAGTCCACCTACCCGGTACAGCGAACACACACTGCGGACATTATTGTGTGTTTTGACATTAAATAGCTTAAGGATGATTTTAAAGTGCCCCGTTATGCTATTTTTAAGGTTCCTAGTTTTGTTTTAGAGTTTTCTACAATACGTTTACATGCTTCTAGGGCTGCCTTCGTCTAAAGATTTTTCTAGTCGACTAGTAGTCGTTCATTTAGGCGATTAGTCGACTAATTACAGCCCAATTATACAGCCCAAAGACTCCACCAACCCGGTGCGGAAATTATTGTGCAGTTTGACATTAAATAGCTTGAGGATGATATTAAAGTGACCTTGTTATGCTGTTTTTAAGGTTCCTAGTTTTGTTTTAGAGTTTCCTACGATAGGTTTACATGCAGGGTTTGAAATTAACTTTTTCACCCACCGGCCAATTTGGCTACAAAATTAAGTTACCGGCCATTCAGAACTTCTACTAGCCAAAAAAAAAAAGAACCAGATTAACTACGTCACAGATTTTACACATTCATTTCTTATTAAAAAAAAAATCCTGTCATCCAGCCATCTCCTCCCTTCCTCTTTCATCCTCATCACCAAAAATGTGTTTTAGGTGGACCCATTTATATAGTACAAAGAACATAAAAAAAAATAGCAATGTCTTTTCTGTTAACCAAATGCTTTTTAATCTTCGCTATTGCTTCAATGCAGATGATCAAGCGTGCTGTTATTTGTTGCGTAGTGACGTGTGTGTTCAAGTAAGCCAGATATGAGCAGATTCTGTGTAATACGCTGTAATAAATATATCATGATGACTCACGAGTATTTGCACTAAATCTGCCCAGATTTGGCTTACATGAACTTCCCCAGCAAACCGAGTAAACATAGTAACACGCCAAATTAACTAGTGATTTGACAGCATTAATTGCCTATATATTACATAGCCTAATCAGCGCTCAAACGCACGCATAAATCTCGCCTCAGCGCACCGGCAAACGTAATGATTATGAATGGGAGACTGTCAAAACATTTGAATAATTTATTGCTAATGTTTTCGGCTGCAGAGATTACGTGGACAAGGCTGACTCGTCATCTCCGCAGTAGTGGACGTTTCATACGGATTACATAATCTGAGAATATTTATTTTCCATTCGGATTGGTTCATTTAAAAATAAACATTTCAAGCTTTCTATAGATATATTTCTCATGTCTGTGAGGCAAGTATACACTGAGTTTCGGTTCAGAGTGAGCCGACTTGTAAAGTTGCTACTACTTACATGTTTCAAGTGATAAGCCATATTTGAGGTTGAGGAATGTTTGGATTTCCTGCCGTTAACGATCTGTCCCTCGCGGACCGCGTGATTTCACAACTTCCTGTGGAGGTTTTTTTTTTCTGTGACTAAATAACTAATAAAATGTTGGCCAACCAAGCCTCTTCTAGTCGATTAACGATTAGTAGGCAGTCCTACATGCATCCAAGGTCAAAAAAACTAAAATTTTCTCATAACATACATTGCACATCACCTCTTTCATCAAAGAGCGAGAAAACGGTTCATTCGAAGATTCAGTCTCTCTAACCCCCTCCTTTCTGAGAGTCGACTCCGCTCTGATTGGTCAGAGTCTGTTGTGATTGGACGACTGCTTTACAGAGCGTGTCTCATGAATCCCGAATGATCTTTTACAGCCTTTAATCCTCTCCTGTGATTTCCAGAGTCCTCTGCCGTGGATAAAGGGCTTGAAATGGGGCGAGTACGTGGGATCCCCCAGTGCTCCGGACCCCGTGGTGTGTTTCAGCCAACCTCACGGCGAACGCTTCGGGTCCCTGCTGGCGCTGCCCACACGAGCCATCTGCGGCCTCTCCCGCAAGTTCTGCCTCATGATGATCTACAGCAAGGAGCAAGGTGGAGGAGATACACACACACACACACACGAGAAACTGCCTCATCATTCATATAGACATACAATTATAGACCTGATATACAGTGACGTTCAAAAGTTTGGGATCAGCTATATATATTAATATTTTTTTTATTAATATATTATTCATCAAGGATGCATTAAATTGAAGACATTCATAATGATGCAAAAGATTTCTATTTTAAACAAATTCTGTTTTTTTTTTTTTTACTTTCAGTCTTAAAAAAAAAAAATGCATCATGGTTTCCACAAAACATGAAGCAGCACAACTCAGTCCCACCAGGATTTCAGGATTTTTGTGTGTGATTTTTGTGATAAAAATGATGGTGATTTGTGGGGATTATTTCTAAAAATGTCTAATATAATTAGGATACCACATTTACCATATAAATGACACAAAATAACAAACAAAATGCATAAATCTTGTTTAGTTTGGTCTCTTACCAAATTCTGATACATTATAACTTTTAAAACAATGTTTTTTCAGACTTGAAAAGGGGGATATTGAGTGCAGTGTTTTAACAAACCTGAAATAATAATCTTTTTTTTTTAATTGTTAGGCTATTAGATAACTTGCTAGGCTAGTGTAACGGTGTACTATCTAGCTTTAATAACATGATCACTTAAGGTAGGCAATATGACCAAAATCTTATAAGCAAACCACAGCTAAACAAAAACTTGCTTAATATTACGTTTGTAAGTAATTAAGTATTTAAGTAGGCTAAATAGTCAGTAATAAAATAAGAAACAAACGACAAAAGAACAAATAAAGATACAAATACAAACAGTTGTTGTTTGATTAACAGTAACGACACAGACACCAGGTATATTAGGCTGTTTTCACTTTAAGACCTACACTAATGCAACGATCCAATACTGACGCGCGTCACAAACTGTTTGTTCACTTCAGACATAACCATCCACAGGCATTTAGACATGATTATGTGTGTATTTGACCTGTCAATCGCAATAAGCCTAGACAAGAAATCTAAAGCAAGTCTGACATCGGTCAGTATGTCAGTACCGAATTGAGTTATCTTATCAACATCTCTATCCTCGTGAAAATAATGCACTACAACTTTAATTAAATTAGGGATAGTTCAATAAGATAATTATAATAAAAAATTGTGTGACCTTTTAATTTTAATGCAGGATTTTGTTGATTTTGCGCTGTATTCAGCGATCACCGATTCCTGAAAAACTGGAGGGACTGACAGCTGTTTTCAACATTAATAATAATAATCATAAATGTTTCCTGAGCAGCAAATCATCATATTAGAGTGATTTCTGAAGGATCATGTGACACTGAAGACTGGAGTAATGATGCTGAATATTCAGCTTTGATCACAGGAATAAATTACACTTTACTGTATATTCACATAGAAAACAGCTGATTTACATTATATTAATATTCCACAGTTTTTACTGTATTTTTGATCAAATAAATGCAGCCTTGGTGGACAGAAGAGACTTCTTTCAAAAACATAAAAAATCACTTACACACTCCAAACTTTTTAATGGTGCCGTCTATGAATTTCTGATGCATTCCAAATGGATTGTGCACATCCACATTTATACATTTATTAGCATATATTTTTATTCAAACAGATGTCAATAACAGATGTGAAAAACAAAAGGAAACCCAGACCTGTTTAAAGAGGAAACCAGGCTGTTTATCAACCATAACAGCCATAATCTGTGCAAATATTGAATGATTAATCAGCCCAACTATATGATTTGGTCCTTGACCAGTTTCTGGCACTTTTATTGCATCTGCATTTTATCCCAATTATCCACATCAATGAACACAGTTCTCATTGTACCTGAAGAAATTGAGTTTGCCATCAAAGTACAAATGAAGTGTTTCTCTGTGTGTGTCAGGTGTAAGGAGCATGCACAGCACAGACATACAGTGGTCTGCTATCCTGAGCTGGGGTTACACCGACAACATGCTGCGTCTGAAGAGCAAACAGAGCGAGCCGCCCATCAACTTCATCCAGTGCTCACCACTGCACCAGGTCAGAGCCGTAAACACCGCTAGCATACGCCGGCTACGCTTGGACAGCTTTCAGATTCAGTCTGTGATGTGGCAGTGCACTCGTCTGTTATATGTACAGCACACACTTTTAGCTGGTTTTTGGACCAAATGCTGTAAATTAAAGCCACTTTGGAAACAAGGTTGAATTTGATGAAGCAGAACAATTGCACACATGCATGCAAAAGTTCACACTTCCTGTGTGACATCACTTGGACTTCCTGTGTGCAATATTATTTAATATTATGGTAACGTTTTACAATAAGGTTCTTTAAGTTAACATTAGTTAATGTATTTACTAATATGAACTAACAATGAGCAATACATTTGTTACAGTATTTATTAATCTTTGTTAATGTTAGTTAATAAAAATACAGCTGTTCATTGTTTGTTCATGTTAGTTCACAGTGCATTAACTAATGTTAACTAATGAACCTTATTGTAAAGTGTTACCAAACATCTTAATATTCAACAATATTATTGATCTGACTGTGCAGACTCTGAACTGAGCTGGACGATGACATCATTTTTTGCAGAACTGCTTTATAGAGGAAATTAACTAATTTAATAATTGATGATCTTTACAATGGAACTGAATCAACATCCGAAATACATTATTTTCCTGTAAAAGCAGTTTTGAAACAAACTGTATTGTTTAAAGAAATGCTATAGAAGTAAAGCTGACTTGACAAAGCATAGCTCACAAAAACATGACCAGGTCATATTTTACCCCTAAATCAGAAGAACACAATAAGACATATTCATTTTTGTAATTTTTGACCGACACGCAAAGAGCACCAAAGTATTAATTACATTGCTGACCCCCCAATGCTTTGAACGGGATTTTGATTGTTTTATTTTGATTTTGGGTGAAATATGAGCCACCATGTGATCACCTCGTCTCCGTTCTGATCTGGGTCTCTCCTCAGGTGTTGTGCCTGGGTATTTATTAACGTAAGCAATAATAAACGCAAGCAATAATCTGTTAACGTATTATTAAAGTAAGCAATAATCTGCCAAGTGCCGTCTTTGAAAAGAAATCAAACTTAAGTCTGTTGCGCTAGTCTAAAGCATTCAAGATTTATGACAATTTAATTTTCAAGCCCATGCTAAAAAAGTGAATTATAAATACAGCGTTAATATAATTTAGAACCATAAAATCCCCTAAAAATACAAAATATAAAAAAAAAAACATTATCGGACTAAAATATAGTAGATCTAAAAAAAATTTTTAAAAAACTTTGATTTTAAAAAATTGGAAAAAATTATTTTTGATCGACACGCAAATATTATTTTTTTTTTAAGTGAAATATGTGCCAGGCTTGTTCTTTAATGGGTTTTTGAGATTCACGTAATCACGTCATCTTAGTCGTACTAAATCCAGTGTGCGGCCAGCCACCTTCTTGCTCGTAAACGAAAGTACATTCATGTTACTGAAATAAAAATAAAAAACAGTAATTGTTGACCGACACGCAAAGAGCACCAAAGTATTAATTACATTTCTGACCCCCCAATGCTTTGAACGGTAGTGCAATTTTTGGGTGATTTTGGGTGAAATATGAGCCACCAGGCTCGTTCTTAACGGGTTTTGTGAGATTCACCCTTTCCGTAATCACGTCATCAAAATGTCCCCTTCTTCATGAGTGTGTTTCCTCGTCTCCGTTCTGATCTGGGTCTCTCTGGTCTCTCCTCAGGTGTCGAGTTGTGCCTGGGTGCCGGACAGTTGTCAGCTGTTTACGGGCAGCAAGTGTGGAGTCATTACCGCCTACAGCAACCGCTTCACCACCACCATGGTGCGTAACCATGGCAACATGCCCCCACCCACGCAGCCGCCCACGTCCATTATCACTCCCTGTAGAGCACCTACACACACACACACACACACACACACACAGTGTTTGTAGTGGCCTTGTTAGTCATCTCCTGGTTGCCCTAGAAACACATTTCCTGCGGCCCACAGGTGGGCTGAAGTCTGGGCGTCAGACGGCGCTTTCATTGATAACCTGTTTCTCTTTTTCGTTTCAACCAATCTTTCTGACATTTGCAGAGGTATTTCAGCTGATATCATTTGAATGCATTCTTATCAAGTTAATTTTATTTAGTTATTTAATTTTATGTATTTTTCTCATTCTCTTATAACATTCAGGAATGAGGGCAATGTGAAGTCTTGTTTCAAGATATCGTATTGCTGTTAATGGTTCCCTGTTTATGTAAAGCTTAATAAAGAATTAAAAACATTTAAAATAAAATAAAGATGATGTAGATGATAAAAAAATTTAATAAAATAAAACTATTTTGCTCAGCAAAAGCAGATATTATGAAGAATGCTCACGCCGCTCTTTTCCAAGACCAGATATCGTCAAGGTCCATTGAAATGATTAAAACAAATTTTTTTTGTGTGATTTAGTGTATATGAATTTCAGATTTGCTTCACATGTGCATCTACATGAATATATTTATTAGCAGATCTTTTTATTCAAATAAAACAGAGACCAAGTGTAAAAAAAGAATCCAATTTTACAGGGAAAAGTAGGCAGTTTATCAACCAACAGCCATAATCTGAAAATGCACAAGTATTGAATGATTAATAAGCCCAACTAATATGCATTATCAGCCAACTACTTGCCTGCATTTTGACCAGTTTTAGTGCTTTTATTGATTGTACTCTTACATACAGCCATGTGGTGGTTTGTTTACCCTGAACCATAAAACCAGATCAGAATCATCTGTTAAAGCGCTCTTTCAGCTCATTCAGGCCATTATCAGTGCTCTAATGAGGCCATTAGCCAAACCCCTGAGAGATCTGCAGTTACAGTCCTTCTCCATGTGTTCTTCAGCCCACAGAGATGGAGGTGGAGGCTCAGGTTCACCTGTACGGTCACACGGCCGAGGTCACGGGCCTGTTCGTCTGTAAACCCTACAGCATCCTCATCAGCGTGAGTCGGGACGGCACCTGCATCCTCTGGGACCTCAACAGGTTTGTGCTTAACCATTCATATATTCAGGGTCAGGATCAACCTGGAAGAGCCATGTGTATGAACCCTGTATATTACATTTATGCATTTAGCAGACACTTTTACTCAAAACAACGGGGAGCAAAAGCAGTTTAGCCAATGATATTTGTAATGAGAGACAACGATATTCATAATATACAATGCCAGGTTTAGTATAATATAGTAACTATATTAGGGTGCATATTAGGATATATTAAACGAATGTAGATGCAGAAAAGACATTAAAGTCACACTTTTACACATCAAAATCAACAGTATGAAATTAAATTTCTATTTTAGGAGCATTAAGACACCTTTTCGCCCTCAAATTCTTATTACTATAATGTACAAAATGAAAATTCTATATATAAAAATATATATATTTTAGTGTATCCTCAAGCATAAGGTCCGGTAGACCTCAAACATAAGTACACTGTTAAAGAAAAATATAAAAAGGATTTTTAGATGATTATTGGATTACGTTTGACAAGAAAATACTATTTTTGGTCTTTCTACTTAACTCTTTCCCTGCCATTGAAGGAAATTTCTGGCTTTCCATGTTTTCACTGGTATACAGTAGGGGGCGCTGTTACACATCTACTGAAAGAGTTCAGAATCTCCCGATCAAAACACAGGGGGAGAAGAAGCAGAAACAAGCAATAGAAGCATTTAAAATTCAGAAGTAAAATAACATGATCATCAACATTACACGGCATATAAATCAAAACTGCCTAATGTTATGAATGAAATGTCGACCCAGGACGAGCTACAGGACTGAAGCTTTGAGTGTTGATGGGCTCGATCCACTCCATCTGTGTTTTAATCATCGTTCTGGATCTGATCTGAAGGGTTTTTGCAAAAAAATTTGCTTTTTTATTAAACTTGCCCACATTCAAGTGTTGATAAAAAGAATGCATTAAGCTAGAGTAAAACACGTATATATTGCATGTTCAGATATCCACACAAACTGGTGGGGAAAGAGTTAAAGTACTGTATAGACGTATTTGTACTGCCTTAATATTATGATAATTATGGCTTATTTAAATAACCCTGTTTTGCAGTGTTGTATTTTCTGTGTTGTATTGCAGTAATGCGACTCTAATGAGTGTTTGTTTGTGGTTTCTTGTGTTAGGCTGTGTTACGTTCAGAGTCTCACGGGTCACAAGAGTCCAGTGAACGCCGTGTCCGCCAGCGAGACGACAGGAGACATCGCCACAGTCTGTGACTCAGGTGACAATACCTGCCCGTTACGCTGCTGGAGTTAATACAAATATATTAGCAAAAAATATATATTAATTTGTAGGCAAGGCAAGTTTATTTATATAGCACATTTCATACACTTATGGTAATTCAAAGTGCTTTACACAGAAAGGAATTAAAATAATCACAACATAAAAGCTTGGAAAATTAAAACACTTATAAAAGGAATTAAATGAGTAAAAAGATGATGCATAGATAAACTGGCAAAAAAAACTGTATATCATATTTTATATTCATTCATTATATTCATTTTATCACATTTATATTCATTTTGAAATATGACTGTGTGAAACTCCAGATCATTACAGAAATGGAAACGAGTTGTAATCTGGGCTTGAAACAGCTGGAGGTCAAGGGTCAAGTCTGATTTTGTCCATTACACTCCCAGAAGTCATTAGACTAGTTCTGCAGTCATTCCTTGTTTCATGAGGAAACTCTAAAAAATGCTGGGTTGTTTCAACCCATGTTTGGGTCAAAAATTAAAACGGTTATAAAAGGATTTAAAAGAGATATAAAGATGATATAGGGCCCTTTCACACCTTGTTTGGTCCGGATTTTCGGACTTTTCAGTTTGGTCCGAATCAAAATGACAGGTGTGAAACCTCCCCCGGACCACGGTTCGCACCAAACTTGGTCAGACGCAAAGAGGTAGTCTCGGTCCGGATCGAACTGAACAAAGGTTTGGTTCGTTTCTAGTGTGAACGCATTTTCTGTATGGTTCGGACTTTCAGACCATTTACAGGAAGTTCCGGTGGTTCCCGCTTAGCCTAAACAACTGAAGAAGAATATTAATGTGCAGATCTGTCAGTCCTGCCACAGTACACACACACACACACACACACCTATATTTGTCCTGCGTCCTGCCGGCGACGATAAAATGTTTGCACAACAAAGAAGTTAATTTGGAGAATGTGAGCTAGCCTTGAGTATAGTTGGCGCTGCAGGGAGTAATGCCATAATAATAAAGTATAGTGGCAACAATATGCGTCTGTTCATTCATTCTTGTCAAAGTTACCCGCCGTCAGACGCACGTCCGTCTACAAACCAATCAATGTCGAGATACAGCCCACATAGATGATGACGAACGGACGCAAGTACGTCATATAAAGTTCTTTAGTGCGCTCACATAGTGGCAATGTGAAGCCAAAACATGAACTTTGGTTCGGACCTTGGTGCGGACTCTCAGGTGTGAAAACGCCCATCTGGCAGAACACCGCTGTATCATGTTTTGCACAGCTGCTTGTTACACGGTGATGGTACGGTGTGTATAATGACGTCCTCTCTGTATGTGTGCAGTGGGTGGAGGAAGTGATCTGAGGCTGTGGACCATTAATGGAGACTTGATCGGTCATGTTCACTGTCGAGAGATCATCTGTTCGGTGGCGTTCTCCAATCAGCCGGAGGGAGTGTCGGTGAACGTGATCGCTGGCGGGCTGGAGAACGGTGTGGTCAGGTACAAGACTGACCCGAAACCCCACAAACTACACACTTTTAGCTGGTTTTTGGACCAAATGCTGTAAATTAAAGCCACTTTGGAAACAAGGTTGAATTTGATGAAACAGAACAATTGCACACATGCATGCAAAAGTTCACACTTCCTGTGTGACATCACTTGGACTTCCTGTGTGCATTATTATTGAATATTATGGTAACATTTTACAATAAGGTTCATTAGTTAATGTTAACTAAGCAATGAGCAATACATCTGTTACAGTAATCTATTAATCTTTGTTAATGTTAGTTAAAAATAAAGCTGTTCATGTTAGTTCACAGTGCATTAACTAATGATTTAATAAAGGATTAGTAAATGTTGAAATTAACATTAACAGAGATTAATAAATGCTGTATAAGTGCAGTTCATTATTAGTTCATGCTAACTAATGTAGTTGTTAACTAACGAACCTTATTGTAAAGTGTTACCAATATTATTATTGCACAGCTCATATTGAATGAGTTCCATAAAAACATTGTGTTTTAAGACTCTTATCAATGCTTATCTTTCCTCTTCTCTGTCATCATATTTCATTCTCTACTTCTTTCTGTCTGTCTTGTCCTTGTTCTCGCTCAGGTTGTGGAGCACATGGGACCTGAAGCCAGTCAGAGAGATCACCTTCCTGAAATCCAACAGGCCTATCATAAGGTACACACTTGCACATCATATGACGTCACACAGATTTGTTCTTATATCATGAATAGAAAAGGTACGTGCTTCTATACACTACCAGAAGTGAATTCAGGAAAGAGTAATTAAGAATATTATTTTTTTTTTCATGAAAGAAGTCTCTTTTGCTCACTAAGACTGCATTTATTTGATCAAAAATCAGAACAGTAAAAAATTGTGGAATATTTTTAACGTTTAAAATATCTGTTTTCTATGTGAATATATAGTAAAGTGTAATTTATTCCTGTGATCAAAGCTGAATTTTCAGCATCATTACTCCAGTCTTCAGTGTCACATGATCCTTCAGAAATCATTCTAATATTATGATTTGCAATTATTAATTATTAACCATTATTATTGATGCTCAATTGTTAATTATGGTTCTTAAAAAATGTTTTGGAAACATAAAAAAAAAAAAAAAATTGGATTCTTTAATGAACAGAAAGTCCAAAAAAAATCATTTATTTTAAATAGAATCTTTTGTAACATTATTAATCTCTTTACTGTCTCTTTTGATCAGTTTAATGATCAGTTTTGATCAAGTCCTTGCTGAAAAAAACACTATAATTATTATGATTATTATTGTTATATTTAGATCTTATTTACCCCAAACTTTTGAATGGTAGTGCATCACGTTTTTTTTTGTTTTTTTTGTCAACATTGATAATAATCATAAATGATTTCTGAAGGATCATGTGACACTGAAGACTGGAGTAATGATGCTGAAAAATCAGCTTTGATCACAGGAATAAATTACACTTTACTATATTTTTGTCACTTAAAAACAGCTGATTTAAATTGTATTGTATTTTTGATCAAATAAATGCAGCCTTGGTTTTCTTTCAAAAACAAAACACTTTTGACTGATATTGCAAGTGCATCATCTGCTCCTGATGATCATGTGCCTGATGATGTTTCTTCTGGATTGTCTTGCAGTCTCACGTTCTCGTGTGACGGACACCATCTTTACACGGCCAACAGCGAGGGCACGGTGATCGCCTGGTGCCGACGAGACCAGCAGCGCATGAAGCTGCCCATGTTTTACTCTTTCCTCAGCAGTTACGCTGCAGGCTGATCCCCGTGTGCCACAGACCCACCGCTGAGTGACCCCGCTGACCCCGAAAGAGGAGGAGCCAGAGGCACAAGCCCCGCCCATGACCATCACAGGATCCGCCCCCTGATCCGCCATGGAAACGCACGGCACTTTATGCTGTGCTATAAGCAACTGTATCATAAAGAGCGTGTAAAGTGTGTTTCCATACATGCGTCGGGGGTCGTGAGGCGGAGCGAGCGCAGGCCTTTCCCACCGGATCATTTCTGTTCGTTATCCTCGTTTGTTTTGTGTTTGGTTTGACTGTCGTAGTATTTGTTCGTGATTTTTTTTGAAAGCTGCTAGAGTCTGGTCCTCCTAAGACTCGACGTTTGAAGGCCTGTTTCTCTTTCCTTTCATTATTATGTCCCTCGTCTCTGCTATCCTGAGAATAGAAATCCTGCTTTTGAAGCCAGACCCAGACTGAGATCATCTAAACACTAGCGTCTGCACTGGTAATCCATGCAGGGTATTTCTCTCCCAGACTTCGGCATGCAGTGGCAGAATGAATGTGTGCACGCAATGCCTTGTTAAACTTTTCATTGAAATATTTATTCTCAAACAAGGATGAAAGCCACATCTAAACGTGTTTCTCGTTCTTTATTCTAATATGCACTTCAGACGATCCTGTGACGATGTGCGAGTGAATGTGGAAGGTGGTCGTTCGTCACTCATGACGTCCTGAAATAACAATATTTATTCCACCAACTCAAACCAAACGGCCCAGTTTGCCAGTTAATAAGCGCAACAAATTCATATTAATTCATTAAAAAAAACATGCTTTCGTTCTGAATCTGTTCTATACTGTTCAGTTGTGTTATAAATGATTGCATGTTGTGATCAAGCATTATCTATCATTGGAGATGCAATGTAAAGTTTAGTCAGATCTATTATACCTTTAGGACCAAATCACTAATTCATGGGTGATTTTTATTGTTTTGTTTTTTGGTTGCAATAAAAACAACCTGATTACTGTACAAAGGCAAAGCAATATCACTAAACAATTCCACAATTTCATGAGGAAACCGATGCTCTTGAAGTCTTAAGTGTCAGTCAGCCTTAAATGTGGAGGAGAAATAAGTAAACGAGCGTCTGTTCTCTGAACATGATCCAGAGCGTTCTTTGTGTTTGTGCTGTTTTTCTTTTCTTTCTTTTTTCTGAAGAATTCTGCATTTTCTCTTTACATTGCAACTAATTTAATTAGCTAGTCTTACATTTTAGTGTTTACCAGAAAGGGAATGCTTTCACCTTTTTGTTTTGCATTATTTTCAGAAATATCAGACACATGTATCACTGAAGTCGTTCACTCTCAGTGTGAATCCAGAACGCCAGCACTTCAATGAAAGGTATTTAGAGAGAATCATGTGGTGTTTACTGAGCACTCGGAGTTATGTGCTCGTTTTATGGGTTTTTTTTCTTATGTTTATGTATAATATCTGTTTTCCATGCTTGCATTACATACATATATCTCTTAATTATTGTGCACAGTGTTGTCATGTTTGCAGTTCCCTCAGAAAGAGATTGATGTTGCTGTCATTGTGTGAGTTGTTCACTGAGTTTGTAAAAAGCAAGATGTGTGAATCTGTCTGACAAAAACTATCACGAAAAGGCTTATTGTTTTCAGTCGAATGTTGAATTAACAGTGGTTTATGTAAATTAAGATTGATATGTTCACCAAGGCCTGGCTGGGACATTTCTAATTTTTTGTATTTATGAAATATGTAATAAAATGTCAACTATATAATATATATATATATATAAATATTCAAGAAATTTTGATTCCGTTTGTTGCACTTGTTTCTCATGTTCAATGTTAAAAATAAAGGTTTTGCAGCAATGCCGTAGAACCATTTCTGGTTCCCCAAAGAACCGTCCAGTCAACCGTTCTTACGAGAACCATTTCTAGAACATTTTAATGATCTAAAGAACCTTTTGCGTAATCGAAACGTTCCATGGATGTTGAAGATTCTTCATGGAACCAGATCCTAATATTCTATATTGCTCTATTCTGTGGTGTTGTGTTCTAAATTATTCTGTTCTACATTTACCAGTTCTGTTCTGTTCCATTATATGCTAGTTCTATTCAATTATACTCGATTCATAAAAGTTAGCGAGTTCCCAACTTTATGTGTGTCTATTTTTATTGGTTTAAAAAAAAGTTTTTTATTTAAACATTTATTTACAGAATATAAAAGAGCCAGGGGTTTCAGGGACGGCCAAATATTATATAACATTTGAATTGAGAAAAAGAAAGAAATAATAATGATAATAAAATAATAAAATAAAGTAGAAAATATATAAAAATTAAACATAAATAAAGGTGGAAATATTGATTAAACCGATTACATAAATATAACAATCCTCGCCACAAAACAAAATAATAATTTAAAATAAAGATTATACAAAAATATTAAAAAGTCAGCATATATTAAAAATGTTTTAGTAGCCTTTTTGTTACAGGAGGTAGACAAGGGTTTTAACATCATCTTGAAAGTGAGAAAAATTAGGGGACTAATTGCGAGAGATCTTCACGCGCCTAACATCTGTGTTACGTCACAGTGCGAATGTTTTGGAGGCGGTTACGTCATCCCGGTGACTGGGAGACCCGGTGATGTCACATTAAGCAGGGAAACCTCACGTGCCTCGGATGCGCCCTGCAGAATAATGAGCCCTAGTGATCCTCCAGCTATACTAAACATCTGATCTGATAACACACACACACACACACACAGCGGTCCACCGATACCGGAGGACGCGCGCGAAGCGAACCGTCTGATTTCTTAAAGGCGCAGTGACACCTGCGTCCTCGCGCGCGCCGCGTTTGTGCGTCACATCGAGGTTCCCCTCCTCACATCCCATGAACCGACACCGAATCACCCAGCAGAGCAGAAACCGGGGAAATACTCGACGTTTGACGGCGTTCGGCGGATGCACGCGAGCGGACGGTAACCGTGTGTGTGTGAGGTGTGTGTTGCGGGTTTTTCCTCGTCGCGTTCGGGTGGAGTCGAGCCACATACTGAAGTCTGACCACTGACACACTTCAGGTGGGTGTTAACACGCGTTCCTGTGCCTCGCCAGGTATTTGTGCTCGTTACGTAGATTCGAATGTTCTATTGCGTAATTTTTTGGAACGTTTGAGTGCAACATTTGTAACAATTCCAACGTTCCATCCTGACGTGACCGCGGGTTTATGGGCAACGGTTTCGCTTAATTATCTCATGGTCAATACGAGCGATATGAACGCGCTCGTGTTGTAGATTTGGGATGAGGGATGATGTATGTATGGATGGATACATGTTTTTTCATGTGGGAATGATGCTGGAATGACCAGAAGCGCGTGAGAGCGAAAGATGGACGCGCACGAGTCTCTTGGGCGTTTGATTCCATCGGCTGGAATTCCGCCTTTATAATCGAAATGATTATGATGAAGATTCAGATGTTCAGTGATGAGCTTCACGAGCTCTGTGATAATTCACGGAATGGCCTTTGAATGGATGGATGGAGGAACATCACGACCCTCGTGTGTTTTTGCTGATTCTAGATTTTGTCACATGTCGCCTACAAATAACAAGCATTAAATATGAACGCTAAATAGCTGTAATGGTTTATTATGATTTACAGTATTGAGATGAACCCACATGTTCCAGTGCAATGGTTGTGTTTGGCCTTTATTCAGCACTGTATCATTATGAATGTATGGAGATGTACATGATGCTCTGAGGGTTAAAGGGGCTGTTATGAAGATCATGTTCTGCTGAGATTCACTTTACTGCTGTCTAGTGATTTATGTGTGAAAATAATACAAATCACTTAAAAATGAACCCTTTATGATTCTTCGCTGCTCCTCTGACCTGTTTTGACCGGTGTTATTGGAGCTGTTATATGGGAAATGTGATTGTTTAACCCAGAAAAAAAAAAACATTTCACAGAATGGGAATCCTGGAAATATCAGGGAAGCATAAAATGATGGTGATTATTCTACTGTCTATTTCTGTCTGTAAGTGAGCTTTTTTATTTGATCAAAAATACAGTAAAAATAGTAATATGGTGAAATATTATTACGGTTTAAAATCCACTGTTTTCTATGTGAATATGCAGTAAAATGTAATTTATTCCTGTGATCAAAGCTGAATATTCAGCATCATTACTCCAGTCTTCAGTGTCACATGATCCTTCAGAAATCACTCTGATATGATGATTTGATGGTCAGGAAACATTTATGATTATTATCAATGTTGAAAACAGTCGTGCTGCTTCAGATTTTTGTGGAAACCATGATATTTATAAAAAAATAAAAAAAGCTAAGAATAATAAATCATCGATTAGAGTAATATATGCTGTTCCTCATATATTAACTGAACACAGCTCAGATTCAGTCATTCATAAATACAATCACATTGAGACTCTTACAGTAAAGTACTGTTTACATTTAAATTAAAGTCACAAAAACATTTTTATTCTAAATTATTTATCCATGCACATCATTTTGTGCCTCATTATCTTTCATCTTAACTTCCCCTCCCTCTTATAACTTCTCTGATGATGTGGGCGGGGCAACCTGTCACTCACGTGAGATCCACCAATAGCAAACCACAACCATCCAATCATCCAATCAATTCCCCACGGACAAAATCAAGCCCCGCCCTACATTTGCATAAACTGCTAAGACTAGTTCTACAAGTTATTCATCACATTTTTTCTTTTAAGACTGTCTATAATTGTTTTAAGTCACATAAAAACGTAGTCAACTTGACTAACCGCTAGATGCTCATACTAGTACTTAAGACATCGTCTTAAAGGGATAGTTCTCCCAAAAATGAGAATTATCCCATGATTTACTCCCCCTCAAGCCATCCTAGGTGTTTATATCTTTCTTCTTTCAGAGTTATATTCAAAAATATCCTGGATCTTTCCAGCTTTATAATGGGAGTGAATGGTACTTTAGATTTGAAGGCCATAAAAGCGCATCCATCCATCATGAAAGTGATCCATACGCCTCCAGGGGTTAATAAAGGCTTTCTGAAGCGAAAGTATCCATATTTGTAACTTTATAAACTATAATCACTGGCTTCCAGTTACGTTCGGAAGAGTGACCTCTGACCCGACGCATGACGTATTGACGAACATGGAAGTGCAGAGGATAGAGCAAAACTAAACACCGGTCACAACATTTTTTAAGAGAAATGTGGGAGGAGCTTGAGTTTGTTGAACCGTGAGAGGCGTCAGCTCTCACCTAATCTTACACTACGTCTAAGTCATGCGTGGGGTCAGAGGTCACTCGTCATGCGTGGGGTCAGAGGTCACTCGTCATGCGTGGGGTCAGAGATCATTCGTCATGCGTGGGGTCAGAGGTCACTCTTCCGCCAGAACTAGACTCGCATACGGTCGTTACCCGAAGCCAGTGATTAGGCTATAGTTTTATAAAGTTATGAATATGGATATTTTCACTTCAGAAGGCCTTTATTAACCCCTGGAGGCGTATGGATTATATTTATGATGGATGATGCGCTTTTTTGGGCTTCAAAATCTATGGTAACATTCACTCCCGTTATAAAGCTGGGAAGAGCCAGGATATTTTTAATATAACTCTGATTGTGTTCGGCTGAAAGAAGAAAGTCTTATACACCTAGGATGGTTTCAGGATGAGTTAATTATGGGATAATTTTCATTTTTAGGTGAACTAACTCTTCAACATAATGGCTTTGTTAATGCCGTTTCACTCGTGTAGATACGTCACAATAGGGAAGACGGTCCTTCTTTTTCATTCATGCAAGATCCCGTATTCCCATTCTGTTGATAATGAGGGGTTTGTCATGTGATCTGTGTGCAGGACTCAATCATGAAGGACGGCATGGCCAATAACAGCACCGCCAGCATCTCTCAGGCCCGGAAAGCCGTGGAGCAGCTGAAGATGGAGGCGTGCATGGACAGGATAAAGGTCTTTATCTCAAACTAAACTGACCTCAGCTCAACATCTTCATGCTTTTATTGCTTTGCGAATGATTGAAAGACTTGCTTTGTAAGATGGACCCTGGAAAACTGGGGAAAAAAACACAACTAAAGAGTATTTTATGGAGTTGTCATGTTGTACAGAACGCTTTGGGATTTTTATTAGCTGAATATTAATGAATGTTTGATTATTTATGTCTTGAAGCTGGTATGTGAACGATTGATCAGTGAAAAAATGCACAACTTTCTTTTTAATTGACGTTATTGAAACATCTTATTTTTCACTGACGCTTTTCACCATCCAATCATTTATTGATGGATAAAATCTTTTTTTCTTTTCTTTTTTTTTTTTTGTGTGGAAAAAATAAAAATAGTTTCTAAATAAAATGTCAAATTAAAGTAAAAAAAAGTAAAAACTCTCAAAAGATATATAGGCCTAAATTAAAAAAAGATTTATGCATTTGAATTGCATATAAAATTTCCATGATTTGAAAATTACACAGTTTCAACACAAACAAACTAATAATCTTAATGCGATTCGTATTTTTCAGTCATACAGAAATTAAACAGGAAAGATTCCTACACTAATAAAACTATTTGCATCTATTTGATTTGATTTTAAAATCATATATTTTCATTGTGCATCTATTTCAAATTACTTAGAATCCTCATAAAATAATTACATTTATTCAGTTAAACAGTGAACGTGGTTAAAATATGCCTTGCTGTGGATCAAGCAATATTAAATTAGTTAAAATGTGTGAGATTGAAACAAAGATTGATTGATATAAATATATAAACTTGGTTATTGTGTGTTTTAAACGCATTCAGGTTTCATTTCTGTATGACTGACAAATGTTCATCATGGAAATTTTATATGCACCTCAAATACTAGCAAAGTATTTTTTGAGTGCACTTAATGTTCCATGTTGCCTGTTAAGTGGCCAGAAACAGTGATTGTTTTCAACAGATAGTCCCGCCCCCAAACTCGTGTGATTGGTTGAGTCAGAAGTTGACGTGTCAGACCAACAGATCAGAGACTCTCTTCATCATCCTCCTAAAACACTCATACATACAGTGCATAACAAAGTGTGGCATTAATTGGGAACAGGGGATCCGAAAATTACATCAATATTTTAAACATGTTAATGACTTTTTATTTTTTATTTTATAGTTTCAGAAAAGACATAAAACAAACAAATTCCACTATAAACACCTTAAAGATTGGGGATAAGTTTACATACTTTTGTTTATGAACAGTTTTGCTGGCGGTATAAATAAATTAACAGTGTATTCAAGACATCTATTAAAATTACTTTCATAATACACAATAATATCCTTTAATGTAAAATAGTATTTAATCTTTACTAAATTTAAGATAAATCCTGGCAATTCCATCAAGAAACTTTGGATAATTTCTATCAAAAAACAAATGCGTCAACAACTCTTTCTCACTTTTACACAAAGAGCATAAATCATCAATATCCGAGTATTATAGTGCAGATTTGTACTGTAAATCATGACGTCTGGAGATGTTTGTGCAGTGAAATCTCTTGGTTATCAGCACTAATGTGCCCAGAAGACTCAGTAAATGCTTTAAAGAAGCGTAATGTGTGTGTTGTCGGTCTGGCGAAGGATCTGGCGTGTAAACCCGAGGGAAGCAGAAGTGTGTGTCAGCAGAGACGAGTGTGTGTTGAGAGGAGAACAGGCTCAGCTGTGTAGAGGAAAGATGGATGGTCAATCCTGCAGAGGTTTCTCATCTGCGTGATTCTGCTTCGTTCTGCACATCGCACATGTTTTCTGAGTGGCATCAGATATGACCTCTGTCTTATTCTGCCCCTTTAACCATTGCAATATATTTTGGGAAGCGGTCTCTAGGTAGACGGATTCTTTATTGCTGCGTTTCAGTATTTAAGTCAACATTGACAATGACATTTACAACCGCTATTTACTTCTGATGTATTTCATATCATTCCATTTCAGTATATCATTTTTATTTTATATGCATGTATGGATGGATGTATGGATGTATGTATGGATGGATGGATGGATGGATGGATGGATGGATGGATAGATATTTGGATAGATAGATAGATAGATAGATAGATAGATATTTGGATGGATATTAGATAGATAGATAGATGGATGGATGGATGGATGGATGGATGGATGGATGGATGGATGGATGGATGGATAGATATTTGGATGGATAGATATTTGGATAGATAGATAGATAGATAGATAGATAGATAGATAGATAGATAGATAGATAGATAGATAGATAATAGATAGATAGATAGATGGATGGATGGATGGATGGATGGATGGATGGATGGATAGATATTTGGATAGATAGATAGATAGATAGATAGATAGATAGATAGATGATGGATAGATAGATAGATAGATAGATAGATAGATAGATAGATAGATATTTGGATGGATGGATGGATATTTAGATAGATAGATAGATAGATAGATAGATATTTGGATGGATGGATGGATATTTAGATAGATAGATAGATAGATAGATAGATAGATAGATAGATAGATAGATAGATAGATAGATAGATAGATAGATAGATGGGTATTTGGATGAATAGATAGATAGATAGATATTTGGATGGATGGATGGGTATTTAGATAGATAGATGGATGGATATTTGGATAGATAGATAGATAGATAGATAGATGGATGGATAGATAGATAGATAGATAGATAGATAGATAGATAGATAGATGGATGGATATTTGGATAGATAGATAGATAGATGGATGGATAGATAGATAGATAGATAGATAGATAGATAGATGGATGGATGGATGGATGGATGGATGGATGGATAGATAGATAGATAGATAGATAGATAGATAGATAGATAGATAGATAGATAGATAGATAGATAGATAGATAGATAGATAGATAGATAGATAGATAGATAGACGGATGGATATTTGGATAGATAGATAGATAGATAGATAGATAGATAGATAGATAGATAGATAGATAGATAGATGGATGGATAGATAGATAGATAGATAGATAGATAGATAGATAGATAGATAGATAGATAGATAGATAGATAGATAGATAGATAGATAGATAGATAGATAGATGGGTATTTGGATGAATAGATAGATAGATAGATATTTGGATGGATGGATGGGTATTTAGATAGATAGATGGATGGATGGATGGATGGGTATTTAGATAGATAGATGGATGGATGGATGGATGGGTATTTAGATAGATAGATGGATGGATGGATGGATGGGTATTTAGATAGATAGATGGATAGATGGATGGATGGGTATTTAGATAGATGGATGGATGGGTATTTAGATAGATGGATGGATGGGTATTTAGATAGATGGATGGATAGGTATTTGGATGAATAGATAGATAGATAGATATTTGGATGGATGGATGGATGGGTATTTAGATAGATGGATGGATGGGTATTTAGATAGATGGATGGATGGGTATTTAGATAGATGGATGGATGGGTATTTAGATAGATGGATGGATGGGTATTTGGATGAATAGATAGATAGATAGATGGATGGATGGATGGATGGATGGATGGATGGATGGATGGGAATGATTCATCAGTGTGTTCTTTTAAAACATATATATTATTATATATATATATTTATCATTTTTAGAATAACATGCGCTGATGAATCCTTCACAGTAACACATGAATGAAGAAAGTAAACAGAGTCTGTTCTGATGTCATGTGACTGTAAGTTAGTATGAGTCATGACTGTGTGTGTGAATTGTCTTATTCTTTCTGTCCACTTTCTCGTGTCATAAACTAATGTTCCCAGATTCCCTAAGGGATCAATAGAAGCTCCTCCTCCTGTGAGTCCTGTGAGGCGTCTCATGCGCTCGTCTCGGGACGAGTCTCACTCAACAACACACACGTCACGTCTTCATCCAGTCCGTCATGCTGAGTTTGAGGGAAATTAACTAAAGTCGTTTCTAGGGGTGTAACGATGCCCTCATGTCACGATTCAATACACATCACGATACCATATTATTGCGATACTCCAAGACATATGATAAAAGGTTAAAGGGTAAAACCCTAAAACAACTTTTTTAAGTTAATGATCTGTATGACTGGGGCTTTATTAGTGCTGTTCATTGATTCAAGTAAGTACATTTTTTGACATTTGGGTTTAAAGTGTTTTAATTCTACAATATATGGTGTAAAAACGTCTGAGTGCTGCCCTCTTCAGGTTGAACGGTGGCTACTGCAGTTGAATTTTCCTATTGGATGTTGCGGTACTGCGTGACGTAAGCAGGCACCAGCTCACCACGCCCTTGGCAGTATAAAAACCAAAACCACTGTAGCGAGTAACGAGTCAGGAGTTGGAATTGCGAGTATTCATGGGTTTCATCAGGTCCCTTTCCACAGGTGTATAAAATCAAGCACCTAGATTATGAATGCAGACTGCATTGTGCTTGATTAATACACCTGTGGAAAGGGACCGGATGAAATCCATGAATTGAAAACGATCAGTGGCCAGTTGCATAAACTGTTAAGACTAGTCTTACAAGTTAGTCATCCAATTTTATTCTTTAAAACTGTTAATAACTTTTTAAAGTCAGTAACTTAAAAACGTAGATTGGTCTAATTTGACACCGAACAGTAAGACTGATTACCCCTAACTAACTTCTAGTTGATCATACTAGTTCTTAAGACACAGTCTTAACATAATGACTATGTTTATGCAACTGGCCCCAGGATAGCCTATATTAGCATCTAGTTAGCATAGCATTTATATAGTTATTTAGATTATTTCGTGTAGCTTAGGTAGTTAATTCGCAGTTAGTGTAGTATTGTTAGAAGCATAGTATTGCATCAGTTAGGAAAGTTTCATGTTAGCGTAGATTTTTAGCGTTAGCTTTATCTGTATTTAGTGCAGTGGTTAGGATGGGACGTAGGTATAAAGCGTCACAGTGCCAAACGCTGCTCCTCCTGCATGGACTCCATCACCGCAGCGGCGTCGTGATGCAAGTGAGCATATATTTTTAGTCACAATTTATGTTCCTTCCTATTAGGCGAAAGTTAATCCTCGGGTCGACAAACGCGCCGGCACATTTTGCTGGATTTTTTCACATAGCAGCAAAATAGACTTAAAATACTCCGTCATTTATGGTCATACAGACTTAAGAAATATGAAAAAAAGAAACTGTTAAATGTCTTCTTTTTTATGAGTCCACTTACAATCGAAATAAAACATCGTGCTTTTGTAAAATAAAGAAAATAAACAAGAGTGTGCTTTCTGGCTCTGCGTCTCCGTGAACTTTTGTTCTGGAGTACCTCACTCAGCCCCGCCCAGTGGGTGGAGTCAGGCTCTGACCAGGGGTGGAGTTACCCTTTAACTAAAAATGTACTGTTGATTAAAATGCTAAATTTGATTTTACATTGTGTGTGTAAATGAATAGGCTTGGACTTGGTGCTGGACACCCAAAGCACAGGATAATAGAGACACCAGAATAACAATATTCAACAATATTCATGGTTCTGAAGATGAAAATACAGAATTATTTTAGATAAATATGCTTCTATTCTGTCACTGACTAGATATATTTAAAATAATGTCACTTTTTACTGGTAACATCAGACATTTGTCATTATCAGGACCCACAAATATCCCCCCATTGCATTATTATACATTATATTCAACATTATATATATTAGTTTAATGTAGTACTGACACTAAAACTCTGAAAACTTGATTTTTTTCTCACACAGTAATTATTATGTTGGCTGAACTATCCACGACACGTTGTTGCATTTTTGTATCGCGATATATTGTGACGTGATATATTGTGACGTGATATATTGTGACGTGATATATTGTGACGTGATATATTGTATCGCGATATATTGTGACGTGATATATTGTGACGTGATATATTGTGACGTGATATATTGTGACGTGATATATTGTATCGTGATATATTGTGACGTGATATATTGTGACGTGATATATTGTGACGTGATATATTGTATCGCGATATATTGTGACGTGATATATTGTGACGTGATATATTGTGACGTGATATATTGTGACGTGATATATTGTGACGTGATATATTGTGACGTGATATATTGTGACGTGATATATTGTGACGTGATATATTGTGACGTGATATATTGTGACGTGATATATTGTATCGCGATATATTGTGACGTGATATATTGTGACGTGATATATTGTGACGTGATATATTGTTACACCCCTAGTCGTTTGATTTAACTATATCAGCAGTTGGACTAGTGGAGTAATGATGCTGAAAGTTCAGCTTTGATCACAGGAATAAATTACCGTTTAAAATATAGTGCAATAGAAAACAGTTATTTTAAATTGTTTGACAATATGAGTGTTTTTCCTGTAGCGTTGATGAAATAAATGCAGGAGGACGAGAGCGAGTGGCGGCCGGTTCGTCTCTTTAATGAATTCCTCAATCACACAGAGGAATGTGTTCTGTGTTAATTACTGTGTCTCTTCATCAGCGGCTCGTGCTGTAATTACAGTAAAAACCTCGAGTGGCCGCAGCTCACACTCCTTCTGTCCACACACACACACACACACACACACACACACACACACACACACACACACACACACGCACACACTGCTTTAACCGTCAAACTTCACAACGACACTTCTAAACCCTGAAACTACCAGTCAAACGTTTGGAACAAAGATGTTTTTAATGTGTTGAAAGAGTCTCTTCTGCTCACCAACGCTGCATTTATTTGATAAAAAATACAGAAACATTGTGAAATATCATTACAATTTAAAATAACTGTTTTCTATGTGAATATATAGTAAAGTGTAATTTATTCCTGTGATCAAAGCTGAATTTTCAGCATCATTACTCCAGTCTTCAGTGTCACATGATCCTTCACAAATCATTCTAATATGATGATTTGATGATCAAGAAACATTTATGATTATTATCAGTGTTGAAAACAGTTGCTCTGCTTCAGATTTTTGTGCTGCTTCAAAATAATTAAATTTTTTAATAACAATAATTATTATTATTTATATTAAATCCATTATAATAATAAATGTTATACATATTTTTTGTATTATTTTATTATCACCAATAATAATAATAATAATAATTAAATCTTTATGACAATATTATAAACATTATAAATCATCATCCTCATTATTATTATTATTAAGTCTATTATAATAATAAATATAATACAGTTTAATTTTTTGTGTGGAAATGGTGATACATGTTATTTTTCAAGATCCTTTGATGAATAGAAAGTTCAAAAGTACAGAATTTATTTGAAATAGAATCTTTTGTAACATTATAAATGTCTTTACTGTCTTTTACTGTATTTTTGATCAAATAAGCGCAGCCTTGGTGAGCAGAAGAGACTTCTTTTAAAAACATTTAAAAAGATATGTGTAAAGGATTTATTTTCATTTTTCATTTTTATGATTTAATTCATTGTCTTTTCATCAACTGGCAAACCTCCTGAGTTTAGGAAACCCGGCCTTATATAATAGTACTGTGATATTTGGACTTGTTGGTGCTTTGATATTAGTTTTCCACTGCGCTCCAGGAGCGAGACGAAGGGAAACGTAGTTTGTTTGTTGAGTGTGATGTGTGTTTGTTGCACCATCTGGCTGTGAGCGTCACACACACCTCTGAAACACACCGCTTCCCCTTCGACAGCTGCGTCTCTCATCCTCATCCTCATCATCATCATCATCATCTTCATCACATCAATCAGGCTCTGCTGATAAACAACACATTTCTGTCACTAAAACTCAAAATTACTAAAACTCTGTCAAGGATTTGAATGTATTGAAACTATCGGATGAGAACAAAACTTGAACTGTACGACGACACTATTGTCTTCTGCAATATAGCCGAATCAACTTTGCTTCATAATTTATTGACTTTGCAACATCGACACAGTTATCTCTAAAACTTGTTTCATAATTGATGAACTTTACAGTTATTTATCTGAACTGAATCAATATTGGACTGACTCAGTGAATAATGACACTATTGTAATCTGTAGAACTAGTTTCATAATTAATCAACTTTACAGTTATTGAACTGAACTGAATCAACACTGAACTGACTTGAGCTGGTGTCTTATATTTCATTACATATTCATCATTGATTCAGTTATTCTGCTTTGAAACAGTCAGCGCTACTTGACTTGACAAAATTAGTTATTATTAAAATACCATTTCATTTTAATATACCATTTCAATCCCAGGTTTGTTGACCATGTTAAAGTTTCATTTCACTGGGTGTTTTTACAAGGTTTCAAATGAACTACCCTTCAAAGAGCCAAAAGAACCATAAACCAGGGCTAGACTACTTTACCAGTGAAATACCAGTAAAATATTACTAATACATTTTTGTATTACTGATAAATTACTGTATAATGACCTAAAAATCATTTACCTTTATGTTTTAGCATTCATGTAGTGTGTGTTTTCTGCTGGTTTGAATCGCGCATGAATCGCTCGTTTTAATCGGTTCTTTTTAACGGTCAAACGGCTGGTCTGAAATGATTCATGATTCAGTTTGATTCATTCGGACAATTCACTCACGCACTGACTCGTTTGCAGCGGTTTCTCACACCGAAAGCAACAGCGATTTTCCTTCGTAGGAAAGTAAATAAAACTCGCAAGTCAGTGAGTAATGATCATGTTACACAACATACATCTTAAGTGTGTAAAATATTAATACAGGGAACAAAACACGCGAAGAAATCCGCAATGCAAGACCATTTCCAGAATTCCTGAAAGCGTGAAACAATTTAGTTTTGGTCAATAACAAAGTTTTCTGTTTAATTCGATTTTAGTTTTATGAAAAATGATCCCATAGCGCCACCTAGCGTTCAACTAGTGGTATTACCAGCAAATCAGATTTTTTTTATTTTTTTTTTTATATCAATAGGAAGCATTGACATTTCAGAATGCTGTCAAACAGTGTTGAATAATTTGAATAATGAACAAATGAAATGAATAGTTTGTAGTTTTGACTTGGTGTTTTTGAGATCAGACAGAGCCGGTTTGAGGATCTAGAAACAGCGGTGAACATTATGGACTGTGATAAATGTCATGTTTTGGCATGTTTATTCAGCGTGACATTTGCAGACTAAAATCGTCCTCTTGCAAACTTCTTGTCTGTCCAGCAGAAACACTTGTTTTCTCGGTCAGGTTTCTGGAAATGAACGTGTCCGTCGGCTGTTCATTCTTCTGTAATGCTGATCGAGGCTTCATGTGGTTTATTAGACAGGTCAACATGCTGAATGCTGAATACATATTCATATTCATATTCATGTGTGTCTGCTGAACTACAGTGTCCTTGGATGATCTAAAGCGTTGTAATATGATGTGGGGAAAACATAATAATAACAACAACAGCAACAACAAATATTATTATTAATAATATAGAAATTGTTTAAATATTAATATGCATAATGTGTATTATTATTATGTATTTAATAACATTAATAATAATGACAACTATGATTTTGATTCTTCTTGATGGTTGTTGTTATTATTTATTTGTTTATAATATTTTTGTTTATAATATTATAATATTATCATGATGGATTTAATAATAATACTAGTTTATTATTTTTTAATACTAAATATTAATTAACATGTATCATATTTATTATTATAATAGACAATAGATGATAATATGTATTATTATAATGGATTTAATAATAATAATAATAATAATATAATGATGGAGATTCTTCTTGATGGTTGTTGTTATTATTTATTTATCAAGTTTAAAATACTTGTTATCATAATGGCTTTAATAATAATACTTATTATTATTATTATTTATAATAGCAAATATTAATAAACATGTATAGTACGTATTATTATAATAGACTTAATAATTATAATGATTATGATTTATAATGTTTATAATATTGTTATAAAGGCTTCAATAATAATAATAATAAATATGTATTATATATTATAATGGATTTAATAATACTACTACTAATTATTATGATTGATGAGGATAATAATAAATATATAAAACATTTATAATTATAATGGATTTAATAAAAATGGGGGGAAATCGCAGTTTCCACAAAAATCTGAATCAGCACAACTGTTTTCAGCATTGATAATAATCATAAATGTTTCTTGAGCATCAAATCATCATATTAGAATGATTTGTGAAGGATCATGTGACACTGAAGACTGGAGTAATGATGCTGAAAATTCAGCTTTGATCACAGGAATAAATTACACTTTACTATATAATCACACAGAAAACAGATATTTGAAATGATAATAATATTTCACATTTTTCCCAGTATTTTTGATGACATAAATCCTTCCTCAGCATCCCCAGCTAACGTCCAGCTCTGTGTGTGTGTGTCAGGTGTCGAAGGCGGCGGCGGATCTGATGGCGTACTGTGACGCGCACATACGAGAGGATCCGCTCATCGTCCCCGTCCCGGCCTCAGAAAACCCCTTCAGGGAGAAGAAGTTCTTCTGCACCATCCTCTGAGGAACAGGTCCTGTCGTGAGCTTTCCCGTCGAGCTGAGTTTGAGCTCGAGCTCCTGATGCTCCATCACTCCTGGAGACCCGTGGGGGGTTCGGGAGGGGAGTCAATTAACTGGCAACCCAGTCAGAGCGTCTCATGTCTCGTTTACTAGGTTTGTTATTGCTTCGTAATTAGAGAACAGCCTTTCTCACTGCTTATGGGATGAGAGAGATTGTGTGTGTGTGTGTGTGTGTGTGTGTGTTTTATTTCGCCTCGTTTCAGGATGTGAAGGCCTGACGGGGGGGCGTTTTATAATGTTATTTAGACTTTTTTTATTAAATAAAGCTGTGTTTGATATGCACTGCCTGGTCAAAGGTTTGGACACACTCAAAAAAAAAAAAAAAAAAAAAGCTTGTGCATTAATTAGTGAAATTGTTGATAAATTGTGATTATGAATGAATTTGTTTGCAACATGAAACATTCAAACTTTGGGAGTGGATAGTGAAATAAACGCATGTTTAAAAGGATGAAGTCGCTTGATGAACGACAGAGTCTCGCTTCGATCACATCAAATCCCAGTTATTTCATAGGTTTCATTCCTTGACTATTATTTTTGAATAATAGTCATAATAAAGACAGAGTTTGCTTTAGATTTGCTTTGTATTTAGATTTAAATGGCCATTTCATTTAATTTAACCTGCTGAAAATTCAGGAATAAATTACATTTCCAAACATATTCACATTTATTTTAAATTGTAATAATATTTCACAATTTTTCCCTATTTTTGATCAAATAAACGCAAGCCTTGAAGAGCGTAAGAAATGATAAAGACGTGTCCAAACTTCTGACTTGTCATGCATCTGTATTAGAGCGATTCCCATTTTTTAAAGATATTTTGTATATCAAGCATTTTTCAGCTTATGCGAATCAAATCTGATCCCGTTTCCAAATAACGTTGTGATGAACAGAAGAGGAAGCCTCCTGAATATCTGTGAAGCTGAAGAGTTTTAACCCCTTCAGACCCGAGAAATCCATTCTCAATCGGTACAGTCTGAATTCAGGCATTCGTCAATAATCCTCCTGCTGATTTCTGGGATATGTTGGGATGAGGGATTGACCGTACGGATGTGTAACTAGAGTTCCTGTGCCGATAACTTGTGAGATCACATGATTTTCCTCTTTATCACAAAGTTATTTGGAGACTTCACTCTCGTATAGTTGATATTTAAAGCTGAAGTGTGTCATTTCGGAATTGCAAAACACTTCAAACGGGAAAATCTGACTTTTTTCATGGAAATCAACCTACAAATCACTGACTTGTACAGTAGTGGCCGAAAGTGAGAGGGGATATTTGCTTTTAAGTTCAAGTTCAGTTAAACCATCAAAATATGAGGGAAATATGTTGAACTAAACTTGGTGGAGGCGTTTATCTGACAGAATATATTTGGCAAACTACAGCTTTTATTTTACTATGACAAAAAAAAAAAAAAATGCATAGAAAAACAAAAGCAAACATTGACTATGACATCATCAGTTATTAATATTTCATTGGTTCTCGCTTGTTTTTGCAAGCATTCATCATTTCTCTGTGTGACAGAAGGACACAAATGATGTTGCACAATTCATCCTGTTTTGTGTTATTCTCACACATCAAACGAGTGAGTGCGAGCACAACTACGCAATATGATTAATATGATTACACAAACGTATGTATTGAAGAAATGACACACGTCGCATTTAAATTTAGTCTGAATTAGATTTAAAAGCATTTCATTGATTGAGAAGCTGTCCTGAACGAGAGCTTCCCTCAGATTCACTCCTCAAACGATGAAGGTTTCTGCACACGCTCTGAACGGCCGTACACACACACTGGGTTCGCTTCACAAGAGCCAATCAGTTGTTCTGCCGGCCCGGATTTAAACAGCAAGACCTGTGATGCCAAACGGAGAGCCTGCGTGTTTACCTGTGTGTGTGTGTGTGTGTGTGTGTGTGTGTGTGTGTGTGTGTGTGTGTGTGTGTGAGTGAGTGAGTGAGTGTTTGAGTGAGAGTGAGTGAGTATGTGTGTGAAGAGTGTGTGAAGAGTGTGGTGAGTGAGTGAGTGAGTGAGTGTGTGTGTGTGTGTGTGTGTGTGTTTGAGTGAGTGAGTGAGTGAGTGAGTGAGTGAGTGAGTGAGAGTGAGTGAGTGTGTGTGTGAAGAGTGAGTGAGTGAGTGAGTGTGAGAGTGAGTGAGTGTGTGTGTGTGAAGAGTGAGTGAGTGAGAGTGTGTGTGTGTGTGTGTGTGTGAGTGAGTGTGTGTGTGTGTGTGTGTGTGTGTGTTTGAGTGAGAGTGAGTGAGTGTGTGTGTGTGAAGAGTGTGTGAAGAGTGTGAAGTGTGAGTGAGTGAGTGAGTGTGTGTGTGTGTGTGTGTGTGTGTGTGTGTGTGTGTGTGTGAGTGAGTGTGAGTGTGAGTGTGTGTGTGTGAGTGAGTGAGAGTGAGTGAGAGAGAGAGAGAGGTAGTGTGAGTGAGTGAGAGTGTGTGTGTGAGTGAGAGTGTGTGTGTGTGTGAGTGAGTGAGGGAGTGTGTGTGAGTGAGAGTGTGTGTGTGTGTGTGTGTGTGTGTGTGTGTGTGTGTGTGTGTGTGTGTGTGTGTGTGTGTGTGTGTGTGTGAGAGAGTGAGTGTGTGAGTGAGTGAGTGAGTGAGTGAGTGTGTGTGTGTGTGTGTGTGTGTGTGTGTGTGTGTGTGTGTGTGTGTGTGTGTGTGTGTGCGCTTGCATGTACGTGTATGAGCGAGTGTGTGTATGAGCGAGTGTGTGTATGAGCGAGTGTGTGTGCGTGCGCGTGCGTGCGTTCATGCTTGTGTGTGTGTGTGTGTGTGTGTGTGTGTGCGTGTTTGTGTGTGTGCGCGCTCATATAGAAAGGTGTTTTCTGAGTGCCAAGTACTGTGACTATGGCGTGTTCCTCTACACTGTTATTTCACAGGCTTTTTCCTATTCAAAACAAACAAAAAAAGCACAATGTCAGATGTTTTTCTTTATATCACTGTACTTTAGCCTAGCCTTTGCTAATTTATACAAGACCAAGTGTTATTATATTTAATGCACAGCTCCTGCCTGAGGTGCTGCTCGTGTACGTGTGTTAAAGCCCCTTTAAAGTGTGTGTAGGGTGGACGGGTCTTCTGGCATCTGGAGAAGATCCACTTTAAAGTGCACAGATGTATATTTGAGATGCTAATGTTGCATGAGATAGCCTTTACATTAAGAGAAATAAAGAGTGTGTGTGTAGGGTTGGTATTTAAAAATGACGCAGTGTTCAAAACGCTTAAACATTTACTTTTATATTCCGCTAATGCTCCACGTGTTCGATGAGAACGAGGGTTTGTTGGGTTTCAAAGAGAGTCCAGCTGATTTCTACAGAACTGCAGTACAGATGAACCCCAAAATGTAAATGATCTTTTAAATATTATTATTATTATTATTATAAAACCATAACTTGCATGGACTGATTACCCTATTTAAATATTAGAACTTTGAGATACCTTGTAATTGAATCAATGCCTAAATGTATGGATTTGTTGGTGCTTTTCTGCACTTTTCTCTTTTAGAAGTCTGAATGTGTAGATCTGTGCAGGTGTACAAATTAATAAACATTTGAAAACTGTCTGCATTCAGTATTTAGTGTGTTTGCAATGTAAGAATGATTTGATATGTGTGTGCTGTCAATAACACATGTTGTAAAGTACAATACTTACTCGTGTTAAAGGGATAATTCAGTCAGAAATGCTCATTCTGTCGTCATTTACACACACTCAAGTTTATTCCAAACCTGTATGAGTTTCTTTGATCAGTTGAACACAAAAGAAGATATTTTGAAGAATGTTTGGTAGTCAAACAGTTAATGAGCCTCATTGACTTCCATAGTATTTCCTCCTGAGACCCAGAAAAAATAAAAGTTTTTGAATTTAGTTTTTTTTTTTTTTTTTATGTCATCACATTGTTTTTACAGCATAAGAAACAAATGGTAAAAAAAAAAAAAAAAAACATTTTTTAAAAAAATAATATTTTATTCATATGTTATGCTATGTCCTCTGTAGCGGACACCTGGGTCCGGTTTCTCAAAGATAGACTTTGACTATGTCTTAGATATAGTAGATAGACATCTAAATCAGACAGTTACACAAAGCACTCAAGACTCTGACTATCTTAAGTAGGACCACACTGCAATGCATTCTGGGTAAAATAAGACACTTTTCAAAACAAAAAACATGGCGGATCGAGTAAGCGCATTCAGCCGCTCAGTGCAGTTTACCCCAGAGGATAATATGTGTTTGTTGGAGGAGTATAACAGTTACAAGGACATTTTACTTGGGAAATTTAGCAGAGAATGTAGTAACAAGAAGAAATGTTTAAATTATGAGCCATTTTCCCTTTTCTTTTGGCTGTTTGTAATGTAACTGATTGTTACTGCTGGTTGCCATGGTAACAGAGTCTTAGACCTAAGTTAACCTGGGGTTAAGGTGTCCAAGTCAGTCTTTATTTTTGTGAAACAGTCTAACTTAGACTAGTCTATGAGCACATTATAGACTCGTCTAACACTATAGACCGCTCTAAAATAGCTTTGTGAATCCGGCCCCAGGACTCGGTTGTTTAAAAAATAAAATGACATGAGATTATATGTATAGGCAAAAACAATGGGATTTTTTTTTCTTCAATCACCAATAAATTTGGGGGTTTCAGGATTTTTTTTTTAACCAAAATTTGTATAAAGATGATTCTCAGCTATGTTATGAAAGATATAACGGAGTGAATTGATACACCATTTTACTTTATGCAATATGTGGGTAAAATGGCCATAAATGAATATTCCCATTCAATGCAATGTGTCTATACACTGTATCTAATGTGCATTAATGTGTATTTGGAGCAACATTTAATGAAAAAAGAAGTGTAATAATTGGAGTAATAATTGGCAACATTTTAATAATAATATCTAATATTTCATAGGAATATTGATGTATCATTTATTTCCATATTCACTTGTGGTGTCTCACAAAGTGCCTGATAAACATGATGTAAGTCCTGATGTCTCTACAGTGGACGTGTATGAAGTCAACGCCCTGTTCTGGAACAGAAAGTCATTGTTTTATTTGAAACCCCATAAAATTTTCCTGAGATGTTGGTTTATGAAATACAATGTGAAAAGTAGTCAGATTTAAATTACAATTACAATATATTATCATATCTCCTACATTTCATCACTAAATTAATGTCAGACATTTTTAAAGACCAAGGAGAAGTTGTTTTCATGGTGAAACCTCCAAACATTTGGTGTCTCTGAAAAGCCTGATTGTGCTCTTTACAGGACACACAGGTTGTGTCATGTGACATGTATGATGTCAGAGAAATTCACTAAAATATAATGTGCACTACAGTGGACAAAAGTCTATTCCTGGGTCCCAGGAGGATATATTTATTTCTACTCTGGAAGTCATTGGCCACTGTCTGGTTACCAATATTCTTTTAAAATATCTTATTTTGTGTTCAGCAGATGAAAGAAACTCATACAGGATTGGACAGCTTGAGGGCGAATAAATGATGACAGATTTCTTTCGTTTTCGGGTGAACTGTCCCTTTAAGTAGACGGCGCTGCGTCACTCAGTGATATTGTGGTCGAGGGAGACACCTAGTGGTGTGACAGAGCATTGCATTGTTTATGTGTGCAATATGGACAAATTATTATAGGAAAGAAATTCATGAGAATCTTGGTATTTACATTATATATTTCTGACTTTTTATTCTTATAAATACAAAAGCGTAACTGTGTAAAAGTTGTTAACAATCGAACATTTTTTATTCTGTTCGTGGTTCAGAAATGAGACTAAAACATGAATATTTCGAGAGCATTAGTTATTTCTAATATATTACATCTATCTGCCCATTGGCTTGTAACTCAGCAATGACATAATTTCCACTTTTAATATTATAAGTATGGCTTTGACATAATTTCGACTTTTTATATTATGATTATGACTTAGTATGTTATAATTTTGACTTTTTATCTCATCGTTATTTTTTTGTTATTTTTTTTACAATTATCATTTACCAAATCAACAGCAAAAAGAAGGAGGACCACAATGGAAATAAGTTTGTAACTTTCTTGTGTTATCCTCGACAGTTCTGATTAATGTATAATGTCACTGTGATGACTTCTTGTTATGCGTTTATTTTTGTTACTGTCTAATAAATCAAATCAAATCAAATCAAGAAAAAAAGAAGAAAAAAAGCAATCACTAACTTGACGTAATAGTCATTGCAATAGTTCAGGAAACTTTAATCACAGCGTTCATCATTGTTAATGTTTTATTCACAAAAACAAGTTTCTCAAGATCTTGAGCAGATTTGATGTCTTTCCTGCTGAGATTTCTCTTATTGTAAAATCTCATTGATAACAATAAGATTAACACATTTCTTAAGAATTATGATCATATCTTTCTTACTGAGGTTTTCCTTTTATGCTATTGTATTACAATGCAGTGTTTCTTTTCCTGCAATAAAATAAATCAAGTCACCTTTATTTATATAGTGCTTTTTACAACACAGAGTGTTTAAAAGCAGCTTTACAGAGATAACAGCAAAATAATGCAATAAAGTTTTTTTCTAGAAGAAAATCGCGTCACAGTCCAGCTTAAGTAAGTTCAGTGATGTTTCATTTTTGTTATAAAAAAGTTATTAATTTAGTTAATTTATATATATACATAAAGAAAACGCTCTGGAGAAAACAGTGATGTCATCGTCCAGCTCAGTTCAGTTCTTATTTCACGGTGTCAGTGCAGGCAGATCAATTAAGTTGTTGAATATTAAATACAATTTAATGATAATAATGATTTGAAAAAACAAACAAACATGAATTACAGCGTTTATTTGAATAAAACTACTTTTCCCAGAAGACACAGCGCGTCAACCGCTGCACTCCTATTGGTCGTCCGACCCGTGTCGTCATCAGCGCGCAGTTAGACATGACGCGGGCGCGTCCGGGACGCAGCAGAACTCCGCGATGCGGGTCGAGCCGCCGGTGTGTGTTCGGTAACGGGTCTGAGCGGTGACGCGTCGGTCCGTCCATGAGAAGCTCCGCGGCGGCGCTGTTTGCGTGTGTCCTCGCGGTTCTGCTCCACTGGCTCGGCTGGACCGACAGAACCGCGCTGCTGCTGGGCTTCAGCTCTGCAGGTACCGCTCAGCCGGGCTGAAACTTCTCGACTTTTCTTGTTCTGTTCCCACTGTTATTTGTAGGCAATGGCAGTTTGTGTGTAAGTGTGTGTGTGTGTGTGACCTCTGCATTCGACACATCCAGGACGCATAAGGTGGATCAATATATAAACGCTTATAGAACAATTAATGCATGCATGCAAGACAAGTCTTTATTATCCAGTTCTTATGAAGCTGATGCATATAGATGCATGTAGATATATTAATGCATATAGAAACTTGGTGCTCAGGTTATTTAGAAAACTAACACTTAACTGAACGTGTAAAGATAAATTAAAAAGTGCATATTCTCAATTCTATTAGGAAAAATAATGCATATAAACTCAGATGCTGACTGCATATGTAAACTATTGCTTGTTATATATAGATTAATCTATATATATATATATATATATATATATATATATATATATATATATATATATATATATATATACATTGAACGTTAATGGTATAAATGATCTATCTATCTAATGTATGAAATATTAATGTTCAATGCACATGGAACTTTAATGCACGTTCTATGAATGTAGATTAGAACATGAATGATGCATAAAAAATTCATACTCTGCTTATAGGACATTAATGCTCAATTAGATGATGAGTAAAAATAAAAACGAATGCACATTTTATTTAGAACAATTACTACTTTTACTAATACTATATACGTATGCATTGAGCATTAATGGTCTACACATATTAAAATCTGTCTATTTACTATAATGTATAAATATTATATTTAATGCATAGGTAACCTCAGTGCTAAATGCATGTAGAACGTGAATGATCAATGCATAGAAACATTAATACTTTTTTGCTTGTATAGCATTAATGCTCAATTCTTATGATGCTGAGATAGTGCTCAATTCATACGAAGCGATTACTGCTTAATGCATAGAATAATGTATAGACCATCCAATGCATATAGAACGTTAATGTTGACTGCATTTAAAACATGAATAATCAGTGTATAAGAACATTAATACTCAATGCATTGATCATTGCACATTATAGTTCCATAAGCATGTCGAACAGCTTGCATGAACTGACTTATAATATCACTAATGTTCATTTCTGCGGGGTTGAGATTATGAGATGTGAAATGAATGCACGTCAGGTCTGCGTTAGTGAGTGGAAAGACGTATACAAATAGAAGAATGTGTGTAGAAAGTATCTCACTGAAGTCTCTGAGAGATTTACCTGGCAACAAAGGCTCAGATGCACATTACACACTTACTCTGATGTCTGTCACACACGGTGAAACAGGACACAAGTGACAAACCATTAGGGGATCCAAAGGGCCGCCGCTGCCAGAGACTTTCATCTGTTCTGTGTTTCAACCTGCCAGAGAGGCTTTTTACATGTTTCAAACATATGCAGTGATGGAGAATATCAGCTGATTATTGTGTTTGTGTTAAATATTGTATTTTTAGACAACCAGAAGGCTGTGCATGAGGTGTTGGTGGGCGTTTTGTCGGCTCGGCATCATTATGAGCTCCGGCAGGCCATAAGAGACACATGGCTGGGATACATCAAACATCACCCGCACTTCAGGACACGGTTGGTCCTACACACACAAACACACACACACACACACACACACACACACACACACACACACACACACACACACACACACACACACACACACACACACACACACACACACACACACACACACACACATTCTTGTACATCTATCTTTATGAGGACATTCATTCACACAATGCAATCTCTAGCCGCTTACCCTAACCTTACCCATCACAACTGAGTGCCTAACCCGACCCTTAACCTCATTATAACCTTATCTCTAAAACCAAGTCTTGACCCTCAAACAGGCCTTTAAAGGCTCTCAGAATCTGAGGACCGGCCAACATGTCCTCACTTTACTCTCTTTGTCCTCTCTCCAATGGTCTAACACTCTAACTGGTCCTCACAAAGATAGTTGTACACACACACACACACACACACACACACACACACACGCCTCATTACAACTCTGTTCACACATTGATTTACTGTGGAAGATCAGGCTTTGTTATTGACTGAAAAATGGACTAATTGGCCTACAACTTTATCGAACCTTATAAAAATCCTTGAAATATTCCACATTGAAATATCATTCCAACAAAAGCTCATTAGGTTTCTGCGAGCGTTGCCTCAGTTCTTCTGGATTTAGTCTGTATCAGTTTTTTTTCCCTGTTTCTTCATGTAATCCCAGACGGACTCGATGATGATGATGAGTTTAGATCACACCGGCTGTTGTCAGACTCCTTGTGCATACAAACATCTCACTGGATTATTGCAATTAATGGAAAAATGAATGTTTGGAAATGTAAACTGATATTTCCTGCAGCAAAAGATACAAATAACTGGATTAACCATTTGAACTAAAGAAAGTATTGAAAATACTAACGTGCCTTAGACTTTTGCACAGTACTATATATATATATATATAATCACATTTATTTCACAGGTTATAAAAGAAATATTAAGCAGTACAACTGTTTCCAACATTGATAATAAATCATCATATTAGAATGATTTCTGAAGGATCATGTGACTAAAGACTGGAGTAATGATGCTGAAAATTCAGCTTTAATCACAGGAATAAATTATATTTTAAAGTATATTTAAAATAGAAAACCATTATTTGAAATGTAATATTCATATTTTAATATTAATATTTAATATAATAATATAATAATATTTCACAATATTGCTGTTTTTTTTACTGTATTTTTTATCAAATAAAATGCAGTCTTGATGAGCATAATAGACTTCTTTCAAAAACTTCTAAACTTTTGACTGGTAATGTATGTGTGTGTATATATATATAAAACGATGTCACTAATTTGTAATTTTACAGTCATACGATTATCATGACAGTTATTTTTGTTGGAAAAAAATATTTAATTAGTTCATGTTTAATAATTGGTAATTATGTTTTTAAATATGTGAATATGTAATTCTATTTATGTTTTCATTACTTAATTTGTAATTATGTTTTATAACCATGTGAGTATGCCTATTGGATAATCCAGTCAGTGAATGAAATACTTTACAAATCACAATTGAAAATAAATCTGACTTGAATATTTTCTCTTTTTATTTGAAAATCGATGCAAAAGATCAGATAAAGAAATAACAAATAAACGTTCAGTGTTCAGACTGGTGTAAAGAGTCCCTGAAAACCATACTTGAGTGAAAGTACAGATACCTTACAGTGAAAACGTGAAAGTCAACAATCCCAGTGTCCAATCCCAGTATGACTTGAGTAAAAGTCTTATCCTCGCTTTCACAGACGAGGCTTGAGTCTAGTCTCAGTCTAAAATGCATGTTTGATCTGTTTTAACTGAAAGCGTGTCTTAAAATATATCAGTGCCATTGTTTTGTCTCAAGATGCACACCAGTAATGTTGTTTTCTAAGACACATTTATAAAAGCTACTTAAATGTAGAACTAAAGCCTAATCCTGGTTTAATCTAAACTCTGTCTGTGAAACCGGGCCTTGGAGTCTCTGATTTTATCAGTACTGAAGTATTTTACTCCTCAACACCTGAGAGACATGAGGAGAGCAATGACACATTTATTTTCTAAAATCAAAATTAAACCTCAATATTGCAATAAATCAAGGTCGACACAACAGCCTCTTAAACGCCTACAAACACTCAAGACTTAGTGGAGCTCAAGTGCTCAGAAAGAGCACTAGTAAAGCAAAATCCTTCAAAAGTTCTCTTGGATATAATGGATAAATATGAAACATCTGCGATTCACAACGACCTGCTAATGCACTCGCATTCACTTCTGTGGCTTTGTTGACAATTTTGGGTGAGGAAATGGACAATGCCCTGTAGACGGCAATATACAGTATATCTCATGTGATGTACAGATGCCCTGTAGATGGCGATATACAGTATATCTTATGTGATATACAGATGCCCTGTAGATGGCGATATACAGTATATCTCATGTGATATACAGATGGCCTGTAGATGGCGATATCCAGTATATCTCATGTGATATACAGATGGCCTGTAGATGGTGATATACAGATGGCCTGTAGATGGCGATATACAGTATATCTCATGTGATATACAGATGGCCTGTAGATGGCGATATACGATATACAGTATATCTCATGTGATTTACAGATGTCCTGTAGATGGCGATATACAGTATATCTCATGTGATGTACAGATGCCCTGTAGATGGCGATATACAGTATATCTTATGTGATATACAGATGCCCTGTAGATGGTGATATACAGTATATCTCATGTGATATACAGATGGCCTGTAGATGGCGATATACAGTATATCTCATGTGATATACAGATGGCCTGTAGATGGCGATATACAGTATATCTCGTGTGATATACAGATGGCCTGTAGATGGCGATATACAGTATATCTCGTGTGATATACAGATGGCCTGTATATGGCGATATACAGTATATCTCATGTGATATACAGATGTCCTGTAGATGGCGATATACAGTATATCTCGTGTGATGTACAGATGCCCTGTAGATGGCGATATACAGTATATCTCGTGTGATGTACAGATGCCCTGTAGATGGCGATATACAGTATATCTCGTGTGATGTACAGATGCCCTGTAGATGGCGATATACAGTATATCTCGTGCGATGTACAGATGCCCTGTAGATGGCGATATACAGTATATCTCGTGCGATGTACAGATGCCCTGTAGATGGCGATATACAGTATATCTCGTGCGATGTACAGATGCCCTGTAGATGGCGATATACAGTATATCTCGTGCGATGTACAGATGCCCTGTAGATGGCGATATACAGTATATCTCGTGCGATGTACAGATGCCCTGTAGATGGCGATATACAGTATATCTCGTGCGATGTACAGATGCCCTGTAGATGGCGATATACAGTATATCTCGTGCGATGTACAGATGCCCTGTAGATGGCGATATACAGTATATCTCGTGCGATGTACAGATGCCCTGTAGATGGCGATATACAGTATATCTCGTGCGATGTACAGATGCCCTGTAGATGGCGATATACAGTATATCTCGTGTGATGTACAGATGCCCTGTAGATGGCGAAATACAGTATATCTCGTGTGATGTACAGATGACCTGTAGATGGCGATATACGATATACAGTATATCTCATGTGATGTACAGATGTCCTGTAGATGGCGATATACAGTATATCTCATGTGATATACAGATGACCTGTAGATGGCGATATACGATATACAGTATATCTCATGTGATGTACAGATGTCCTGTAGATGGCGATATACAGTATATCTCATGTGATATACAGATGACCTGTAGATGGCGATATACGATATACAGTATATCTCATGTGATGTACAGATGCCCTGTAGATGGCGATATACAGTATATCTCATGTGATGTACAGATGCCCTGTAGATGGCGATATACAGTATATCTCATGTGATGTACAGATGCCCTGTAGATGGCGATATACAGTATATCTCATGTGATGTACAGATGGCCTGTAGATGGCGATATACAGTATATCTCATGTGATATACAGATGCCCTGTAGATGGCGATATGACATGTGTATAGCAGAAATAAACTGATGCAGAAAAAGTTAGGTGCCATGCAAAATGAAATGAGTGATTAATCATTAGAAAAGTATTGGAATAAAGAGTGCATAAGTACAGTAATACTTTACACCACTGTCAGTGTAAAAACAGATTTACATTATAAAACCTTGTTCAAACTCTTAATTCTGATTGGATGCGACCTTTTAACAGTCTATGGATGCGACACAATCAAAGCCTCTGTGAAATAGCCCATAAACACACACGTCTGTGATGAATTCTGTATGCAATGAAATTCAGTGTTCAAAGCTATTAAATTCCACTTGACGTTACACCCTCAGTAGTGTTGCACTTGCTAGTCGGTGTCACAAATGAGTGATTTTACAGTAGAATCATGTATTGATGTTTATTATTATATTTGAAAGGGTGATGGTGAAGTTCATCGTGGGTGAACACGGCTGTGCTGTCGCTCCAGAGGATCGTGAAGACCCGTATTCCTGCACACTTCTGAACCTCACGGAGACCGGTCAGTTCATCTGATAAACCACACTCGTATTCACTCCCAATCCCTGAGACTGTACGTTCCTGATTCAGAGCAGACTCAGTTTCGTGAGGCTTAGATAATGTCACTTTGCTCCAGTTTGTACTTTACCATTTTGCATTTCTGCCTCGTTTCCTCCCTTTGATACTGTTCATTTCATAGACCCCCTGCTCTCTCACACACAGAAACACACACACACACACACACACACACACACACACATCTGCACGCCTCGCAGGATGTGGCCTGAAATCATAGTGCGCACTTGGGTTCTCTTCTAAATAGTCAGCATGTTTTGGCTTCCAGCTGATTTCATTGGAACATCCTGTAATAAAGTTCTGCATTTTAATGATTTAGCCTCATCTTCATGGTCAGTTAGAGGAACACTGAAAAACAGGCTTTCTGCGAGTCTTAAAGTCACAAATTAAGGCCTTAAAATGTTCTTAAATCAGAGCAGAAAGTCAAGGCGATAAATGTTGCATGCGTTTCAAAAAGTGAATATCTTCCTCAGTATTTTTGTCCAGTTTTCCAGTACAAATATCTAAACGATTTTAAATTAAGATGCATTTACTGGAGATACAAATGTAAAGTTAAGTCTTGAAAAAGTGTTTATGTTTGAAATAAGAACAAATATCCGTCAAAACCTCTTAATTAAGCAGATTTTTCTGAGTCCAGCGTCAGATATTTGTTCTTGTTTTAAGCATAAGCACTTAGGCTAATTTCATTTTGATCAATTTCACAGAAAACAAGACTTCATATTTTGTCATTTTACATCTGAAGTAAATGCATCTTGATTTAGGAATCTTTAGATGTTTGTACTGGGAAAAACAGAGAAATAATGAGGGAAAACATCACTTTTGCAGTTTGATCAGAAGAAACAGTAAAAATAATATCCATATTTTAGTCATTTTAAAGGATTAGTTCACTTTCAAAAAAATGTTTGCTGATAATTTACTCCCCCCGATGTCATCCAAGATATCCATGTCTTTCTTTCTTCAGTCGAAAAGAAATTAAGGTTTTTTGAGGAAAACATTCCAGGATTTTTCTACACAGAATGGACTTCAATGGCAACCAACTATACCAGTGTTCAAAGAAGGTTCAAATGTCCGTCTCAATGCAGCTTCAAAGTCTCAACACGATCCCAGTCGAGAAATAAGGGTCTTATCTAGTGAAACGATCGGTCATTTTAAAAAAAATAAATAAAATAAATATATATATACTTTTTAACCACAAATGCCCGTCTTGTACCATCTCTGAGATGTATTACGTCATCACTTTGGAAAAGTCACGAAAAAAATAAAATAATAATAATAATAAATTAAAACAAAGATGTCGGACGATTTTGAAGTTGGAGGTGAAAATGAGATGACATTTTAGCCCTTCTCTACCTTTCTGAACCGGAGTACACAGACAAATAACTTAGATGACGTGACGCGTGACCTTTCCAACGTGATGACGTAATGCGTGGCGCATCTCAGAGATGGTACAAGACGGGGCATTTGTGGTTAAAAAGTATATATATATATATATATATATATATATATATTAGGGGTGTGACGAGATCTCGTGTTACGAGATCTCGCGAGATTAAAACGCGACGAGATTTCTCGTCGAGGTGAAACTTTGTCTCGTGAGTTGTTGTGATGTCAGTGATGGAGCGTGAGGGTGAAATTAGTATTGAAGATGCCCCTGCCACTTAAATCATTTGTGTGCCTGGCCAATCACACACACACACACACACACACACACACACACACACACACTCACTGTCCCTTGCTCACTCACTCACTCGCTCACACACACACACGCGCTCACTCGCGCACTCTCACTCACTGTTACTCGCCACACTCACTCTCGCTCGCACTCAACCCGTCGTGGAGGACCGTTAAAATTAAACATGCTAGTCTTTCTGTCGTGATGTCCTGAAGCATCGCAGACGCGTAGGTTATCGCCCACTATGACACACTATACGAAATGAAACGATCGAATCTTGCGTCCCGACGCCCGTTGTCCGAATCTCCACGAAACGGATCGTGCCAAAATCGTGCTAAAATAGTGTAATCTGAACCAGGCAGGTAATAAACATTTGACCTATCACGCAAAGAACCTATTAAAGCACTAAGACATGGGAACAGTATAGCTAACATTCACATATCACAAGTCATATCGTTGCATTTAAAGTGTTATTTCAGTTATTTATACTGTTTTATTTTTTTATGTTCGATTTGTGGAAAGGAGTTAGATTTCTCATGTGAAATCGTACAGGGGAGAAGCCAGACGGTAGAGTTTATAGCAAAACATTTTGCAGTGTTTGCATGTCCTTTACTGCATAGAATTCATTAAAATAGAAGTAAAATAACATTCATTACAAGTTGATTTCAAAATGCACCTAAATTGTTTTGCATTTTGTGATTTTCAGTTGAATAAAAGACTATTTTCCATTAATATATTTCATCATTGAGGATTTCTTAAAAATTGTGTAAAAATCTCGTCTTGTCTCGTTCTCGTGAACCCAATCTCGTGTCTCGTCTCGTCTCGTGGAGTAAGCGTCTCGTCACACCCCTAATATATATATAATATATAGAAACCGATCGTTTCACTAGATAAGACCCTTATTTCTCGACTGGGATCGTGTCGAGACTTTGAAGCTGCATTGAGACGGACATTTGAACCTTCTTTGAACATTGGTATAGTTGGTTGCCATTGAAGTCCATTCTGTGTAGAAAAATAGAATGTTTTCCTCAAAAACCTTAATTTCTTTTCGACTGAAGAAAGAAAGTCATGGATATCTTGGATGACATCGGGGTGAGTAAATTATCAGCAAATTTTTTTTTGAAAGTGAACTAATCCTTTAAGCAAAACGAGTAAAATGAATTAAAAACTAACAGTACATATTGATGTTCCCTTTAATTTGTTTCTTAGATTTTTGTAACTTGGTCTTAAATAAGTCTTAAATCACCCTTCATAAAATCCGCACAAACCCTGAAAAATGACGAGTTAGAATTTTCGAATTTGTTCAGTTTTTCGAATTTGAAAGTGAAAATTCCGAAAAGTCAAACTTGTTATTTTTCTGTGGAACATGAAAGAGAATTTTTAAAAGTAGCAACTTATGGAACTACATTCCTGAAGCTCAAACATTACAGCATGTATAAATGTAAAAATGTAATGATGATGAATAAATAATGTGAGAATGTTGATGTGATCATGCAGGAGATCGACTCACAGGTGTGAGTTTTACTGTGTTGTGAGGAGCGTGACGGTTTGAGAGTTTCAGAGCGGTGATTGGTGATGCGTTATGCTAATGTGTGAGAAAAGCTTTTCAACACATCTGTGCTTCTGCCTCTCGCCTGCGCCGTCTTTAATTGGCTTTTGTCTCAAGGACGAGGAAGCGGCGAGTCTGGAGCTCGGAGAGCTGGAATGAGCGGCTCGTTTCTCGATAAACGACTGTGTTCCTCCAATTGATCTCCTGGGTAATAAATGGCCGCTTTCTAATTAAGCCGAGCAGCGAGTCTCTTAAAGTGCTGATGTGTGGATTATTCTGCAGCGGCGCGTGAAAACACCTCGACATAAGGCTTTATCTTTAACCCTTCTTCTGCTTATTTGTTTAATGATTGTGTCGTCACGTGATCAAATTAATGCATTTATTAATGCAAAATTATTAATGTCATTTTTGCATTTAATCAAAGCTGATAAAAGACAAATGAAAGTATGAGAATTATGTTGTGAGCATAAAAGGTAAACGGATGATTTGTCAAGGTCTGTTCACTCTGTGCATTCATCAGGTGCATTCTGGGATGCTTTTATACGCTTATTGGGAGGAACGTGTAATGAACGCCTGATGATGCTTTTCACTACAACTCACACATTAAAAATAAACTAATAATAATATGAACCATAATAATAATAATAACAATAAAAGCAATAATAATTCAAAGTAATAAATATAATTAATATTATTAATCATATTTTAATTTAAATAATAATTATATATTTTATTCTTATTTTAGTTGTTGTTACTACCAACAAAAATAATAATGGTAATTATAATATTGCTATTAATAGAGAAATTAATTGAATATTACATTTTATTATATATAAATTATTATTATTATTATTATTATTATTACTAATATTATTTATCTTAATTTAAATGCATTTTATTATAATTAATAATAACAATGATTATTAACAGCTAAATTATTATTATTAATAACAAAAACTTCAATATTAATAATAGTAACATTTAAATAAAAATATAAATGAATAATAGTATAATTATTACTATTAGAGAAATTAGTTAAATTAAAATGTAATTGAGTTATTATTGTTATTATTATTATTATTATTATTATTCAATTAAAATCATTATTTAATAAAGATAACAATAGAAGTATTGTACTAAAAATATATCCATTAATTATAAAATAAAACCATCTTTACCATTAATATTAGTATTTTTATTATTATCAATCATTTTATTTCTCTAAGGATTTGGTATTCTCCTGGCGTTGAACCCTTGAATGCTTCAGCTGATCCCTGATCTGTGTTTTCAGTGTCGGATGAGGAGATGTCCATCTTGAGTGTTCCTGAGAGCTCAGCGCTGGTGCCGTGTGACGTCTCTGCGCTCAGTCTGGACTTCAAGGTCCTTCACCCTGTGGTCATCACTCAGCTGGGCGTCTTTCCCAACGGCCCGAGACACGAGTTCACCGGGAACGTCACCGTTCGGCTGCTCCAGGTGGACCAAGAGGTACGAGCACAGGCGTCAGGGTCACCTGAATATAATGGTGCGTTCAAGTCATCTCGTAAAGATCGTATTTACCAGTTGAACGCACATGAACGCCACAGTGTTGTAAATACGAGTGGGAAGTTCGGGATTTTCTTTAAGTCCTGGGGCCCGTTCTTTGTACGTCGCTAACTCAGTTAGCTGGATTTGATTGTTGGCGATTTGGCATGATCTTGGATTGTTTGGTCCTTCGACGCTCATCCTGGAGTTGCTGTCATAGCAACAGGTGCGCAAGCTTAAACCTGCTTATTTCATGTTAACAGGATTAGACTGCGGCTTCATAAGCGGAGCTGATACGGGAAGTCCAGCGCAGCGCGATAGTGCACTTTCTGAGATATATATTTTTTCTCGTGACTCGTGAGATTGTCGTTTACATTATTAATTTGTTGGAAACGCACATTTATTTTCGACTTGTCGGAGTCGGGCTTTAACTACAGCACAAACTGTTTGCATTGCCCTAAGATTATTTGCGAGTGGCTCTTTCCTTTAATCACTCGCATTGGAGATGCGGAGAACTTGATGGAAAGTGCTGTCTGTCGTGTCATTCGGAGTTTACCTGGCGCTTTTAGGTTTAAAAAACAGTTTTAGGTTTTTTAGTGGCATTTCCAACCTACTTAAGACCCAATGTTGTAAAGCAGTTTTTTTAAAGCAGTTTATTTTTTATTTTTTTTGGCTATCATAATTTTTTATGAAGATCATGCAATCATGACCATGCCGATTACAGTATATGTCACTCAGGCTTCACTAATGTGATTGGTACCATAGACTATAGGCTAGACCATAGACTGCCATCAAGGCCTCAATGAAGGGGATTATGTGAACAGAAAGGGGGTTCACAATGTAAATGTGCAGCCCAGTTACTATTGTGATTCTTAATATTCCAGATTAGTAATATTATATCAAATTAAGAAAAAAGGCAGTTGACTAAAATCTTCCAAATCACAAATGTGAAAGCAAAATGGCCAGGATCTGTGCATGACTTAAGAATTTTCAGAGATTCACATTTATGCACATGATTTGAAAGTTCCACAAATAGTAGCAACTTATTGAATGATATTCCTGTAGCTCAAACATTACAGCATTGATTGGCTGCACAGAATATGATTGCATTATAATATAACAATGTAATATGTAATGATAAAGTTTGCAGGGGCTTCATAAATTAATTAAAAACATAAAAAAGCAAAGCACACATGATGCACATTTCCTGGTTCTTCATTTTCTAGAACTAGAGTTTAAGAACCTTGCTGTATTTTTGTGTAATTAATTAAGAGAAAGTACTCCTCCATCTTACTCTGACGAAAGTGACTTTAACGAGCGTAAACACGACTTCCCATCTCGTAAATGCAAAAAACTTCCCAGGAGGACTTGAATAAGGCTTTGGATGAGAAAGTCTGTAAGGCCTTGTCCACACTAATACGTTTTCGTTTGAAAACGCATCTTTTTCTCTCCGTTTCAGCCTTCCGTTCACACGTGTCCGTTCATTCATGTTTTTATTAATGAAAACGAAGCTTTTTGAAAACGCTCTCCAAAGTACATTTGAAAAGGCCATTTTCGTGTTGTAGTGTGGACTGTCAAAACGGAGGTATTTAAAAACTTTGATGTAAGTTTAGTCATGTGATTATGATGGTATTGTGCCTGTTATGTGCTATTGACTTTCACACAGTTGCTAAAATGTTACTCTTCATATCACAGTCCTGCAAAGATGACAGAAAATTCACTCGCATTTGCTGTCGCAAAACATGAGCAATTTTAGTGTTTTAGACCAAAGATATAATGATGAGTGAGAGCGACCTGGTTCATCAGTGAATGCTGAGATATTCTGATAAATAAAATGATCCTGTCAGAAGAATTGCGCGATAACTTTATTATTTATTTCTCACTGAGATTACAGTCTGTATCATCTCAGTCAGTGAGCGTTTGTGTTCAGGGTTCCCACGGGTCCTTGAAAGTTTGTGAATCTGGGGAAAAAAATTCAAGGCCCTGGAAAGTTTTTGCAAATAAACACACACAGATACAGGTCCTTGAAAGTGCTTGAATTTATTTTGTCCATATTATTCCCTCCGCTCCGCTAATGTGTTATTTCGTCAACACTTCGTGGCCTATGCGCACTAGCTCGCTTGATTTACGTTAGTTATGCGCATTTATGCGTTACGTGAAGTGTTTCCCACGTGAGGTACTTGTGTTTAGGGCTGTACTGTCCCAGTCGATTAGTCGATTAATTGGTCGATACGTTCTGGTTCGACCAAAAATCTGATTGGTCGATTTTTTGCCGCGTTCATTTCATCAGTTTTGCCGCGCTGAGGCGCGCTCATTTCATCAGGTGGAAAGCACTAACTGCTAATGGGGGTGTTTTCAGAGTACCCTTGTTTCACTGTAACAGTCTGTCTTCAGAACACCCCCCTTGTTTTCACCTTTTTTGGATTAGCCCAACCCAAGAGAGAGCGATAACTATAGAAGGTTTAATGCTGAATATTATTTATTTAATTGTGAGAGCGTTTAATAGTCAGTCCTCTTCTAACATGTCAACAACAAAGAAATCGACAGTGTGGCAGCATTTTGTTAAAATTGATAACAGGAAAAAGGTCGAATGCAAAGTTTGCAAGCAACAGTTTTCCACAGCTCGACGACAAACATGACATATCATCTAAAAGTGGTAAGCTCACTTGTCTGCGTTAGCTTGCCCTGTCTGTTTTGAGTAGGCTATATGAACATATCAGAATTTGCATATTTCAATGTTTTAGTGTGATAACCTAACTTTTTTATTTTTTATTTGGAGCCTAATGCGTAATTGCGCTGTGCTGTTGGTTGTGTTAGTTTTGAGCCTAGGATGCTTTATTTTTCAGTTATGCACTTTATTTCGTTTCTGCTCTTGATCTGGTTTGTTTAATAAATATTCTTTTTTTATTAAAGTGGACGTGCCTTTTGTGTTTATTAAGAGTAAAAGCTTTAAGTTAATAGTCTATTCGTGTCTCAGCTGCGAAGCTGAGCTCATGTTCAGCCTCGCTCGGTGCGAGGACATGCACGGTGAAATGATAGTGTCTGACAGTTATAACTTATTATTATAACATATGACAAAAATAATTGTCTAAATTATGTTGCATATTCCTCAACAGTTCTTGTGATGATATCACTAGTTGACAACATAGTACTATTTTCGGAAATCATAAGCTATGATATTGCGCAGGTGCACGTGATGCAACGCTGTCAGAGCCGACAGACTGGAGTGTCAGACTCATTTCAGTGCAAAATAATTAGGTCAAAAACGATTTAATATACTGCAAATAGCCTACTAGTTTTTTATGTTTATTTATAATTCATTTAGGTGGACAACAAGGCTACCAAGTACTGCGCACAGTGCGCATCTAATTAATTTAACTTTTTTTTTTTCCTACCGTCATTTTTAGTCGATTTTAGTCGATTTTTAGTCGAAAATTTCAGGACTTCAGTCGACCAAGATTTTCTTTGGTTGAGTACAGCCCTACTTGTGTTGTACGTTGCCGTGACGTTCACGCACGCACTAAACTACTACGATGGAACCTGAACGTTTGTTGTTGAACACAATAAATGTGTTCCCACATTAAGTCCTTGAATTTGAGGATATTGGACCTGGAAAGTCCTTGAAAGCTCCTTGAATTTGAAGTTAACCAAGGTGTGGGAACCCTGTGTGAGGTTTTACGCATGCGCAGTAAAGGTGAATTTAGCGTTTTCAGGCGTTTTCCAAAGGTTTCTCATCCACACTGAAACGTCGGCAAACGCTTGAAAACGCTAGTGTGGACAGAGAATGATTAAAAACAAGTAGCGTAGCGAAATACAGTTTCTGTCGTGTTTTAAATTGGCATTTTGTAAAATCCCATTGATTTCTGTTGGAGGACTCATTGCGCGTTGATATTACTGCGCTACCGGGAACGGAAAAGACGCTTCAGACTCAAATATCGAGCGGAAGTTTATACGCGAATGTGAGGTATCTGAAAAAATAGTTCCACTATAGCAAATAACACGGATTGAAATCATACATTGCGCCGATATATTTGTTTTTAATCAACAACGAACACCACTAACCACTCGGTGAGTTGAACAGTTTTGAAAACGAACATTAAGGGTTGTTTTAAGGACATGTTCGTGCCCGTAGCCAGCCACTCTGAAGCGGTCAAAGGTGATTCTAAACGAGTCAAAAAGTCGAGACAGGACCCATCGTCAACATCTCTGTGTCCACCACTCTAGTTCATCCAAAACAAACCAGAAAAGAGACTTAAAGTGCTAAATACCGGAATTATCCTTTAAACGAAAACACCGTTTTCAAATGTATCCGGCTTAATGCAGACGTAGCACTGCTTCTCAACCCTACCCAGTATCATTGTACAAATCAGAATAGACCCTGTGACCCATTTTTGTGTGTCGACCCACCAGTTGCTGTAAAATATGCATAGAACAGTCATCTTCCATTAAACTCGGATTGCACTTTGTAAAGTCACTCAATTAGTTCTTGCCACTGGAGGAACCTAAAATATCCTGCTTGGCCTTTTAAGGTGAGTTTTCATCATTCCCCGCTAGACATTACTCATTTATTTGATAAATGTGCTGGAGATGTGCCGTGCAGCAGAAGTCAAAAGACGTATCGTTCATTCCGACAAGCCGGAGAGATAAATGTGCGGAGAGCAAACTCAATAAAGTCTTCTCTATCAGCGCGGCTGGAAGTGGACGCTTTGATTGTGAAGTCTCTCTGATCTTGCGTTGGACGAGCGAGAGGTCGACGGATCTGCGTGATGAAATCACACGCCGCTTAATTCCACAATTTAACACATTTCCACACTTTGTCGAAGTCAACAGACTGACATACGAGAGCTGCTGATGTGAGAACACTGATCTGGAGTCTGGGACAGATGACAACAACAGTCGTATTAGGAGTGTGTCTTACCAATATGTGCAATAATGTTGTCACATTTAAATATTATTACAGCTTGTTTTGAATTATTCATACATTTCCAGCCTTTAAAGTCATTGGTTTGTTCTTGGCCAATTTTACCATAGTTCTTAGTTTAACTGTGGTATTAGTAATAAACCTTATAAATCACGACTCCTCATTGCGTTATTGGATCAAACTATGACATTTAGAAATTATAAATACAGCAGAAACTGTTATGATATAATTATACTAGTCATATAATAATGGTTTGAGTTTGAGTACTGAGAAATTCAATTCAAACTGAGTTGTGGGTTTTTCAACTATTGACACTTTTAAATCTAGGGTTTTATTTTAATTAAAAGTAAGAGATTTCAATCTTCACTTCTTTTTTTTTTTTGTTATTTGAAGGTCACAGTAAAACTTTATTTATTTTTTAATGTCATTTAGGCAATTTCTGCTTGCAAAATGCTTCTTTTATTGATGTTGTTTTTTTACTCTCATCCACGACCCAGATGTTCACTCTTAAAATATGAAAACCTATCATGAAAATATAATTATATTTTAAAACATCATAATCTTGATTAAAAAATAAAGAGTGAAACTAACATTTTAAGATTTCCACGTGTGTGTGTGTGTGTGTGTGTGTGTGTGTGTTATCTAAAAATCTTAGAAAAAATTGTTTTTTTCTAATCGGTTGTCATAATCAATTATGCAAAAGTGTTTGAATATTATTTGCATGCATTTAAGGAGATATAAAATAGCCTTAAGGCAAGGCAAGGCAAGGCAAGTTTATTTATATAGCACATTTCATACACAATGGCAATTCAAAGTGCTTTACATAGAAGAAATTAAAATAATAAAAAGAAATAAGAATAATTAAAACAGTTTAGAAAAATAAAAAATAAAATACAGTACAAACAGTCGGACGAACATTGGCACAGTGCTCATTCAGTAAATGCATAGTTAAACAGAAGTGTTTTGAGTCTGGATTTGAATGTGACTACAGTAGGAGCACATCTGATCTCTTCTGGAAGCTGGTTCCAGCTGCGGCTGGCATAATAGCTAAAAGCAGACTCGCCATGCTTAGAGTGAACCCTTGGTATTTCAAGCTGATATGATCCTAATGATCTGAGTGATCTGTTGGGTTTATATTCAGTGAGCATATCTGCAATGTATTGAGGTCCTAGGCCATTGAATGATTTATATACCAGTAATAATACTTTAAAATCAATCCTAAGTTTAACTGGGAGCCAGTGTAAAGACCTGAGGACTGGTGTGATATGTTCATATTTTCTGGTTCTGCTCAGAATCCTAGCGGCAGCGTTCTGTATGAGCTGCAACTGTCTTATGGTCTTTTTGGGAAGGCCAGTGAGGAGTCCATTACAATAATCCACCCTGCTGGTGATGAAAGCATGCACAAGTTTCTCTAAGTCTTGTCTGGAAACAAAGCATCTAATTCTTGCAATATTTTTCAGATGATAGTATGCTGATTTAGTTATTGCTTTGACATGACTACTGAAACTAAGGTCTGACTCTAGTGTCACACCAAGATTCCTGACTTGATTTTTGGTTGTTTGACCCCTAGAGTGAAGGTATGCGTTCACCTTGAGAACTTCATCTTTGTTTCCAAACGCAATGACTTCAGTTTTGTCTTTGTTTAACTGAAGAAAGTTTTGACACATCCAACTGTTGACTTCATCAATGCATTGGCACAGGGAGTCAATGGGGCTGTAATCGTTGGGCGATAGGGCTAAGTAGAGCTGTGTGTCGTCTGCATAGCTGTGGTAAGAGATTTGGTTCTTTCTCATTATTTGGCTCATTGGGAGCATATACAGGTTGAACAGGAGTGGTGCAAGAATTGAGCCTTGAGGGACTCCGCATGTCATGGATGTCCACTCAGACTTATGGTCTCCTATACTCACATAATAACCTCTCCCATCTAAGTATGACCTGAACCATTTTAGGACTATCCCAGAAAGCCCCACCCAGTTTTCCAGCCTGTCCAGAAGTATGTTGTGATCGACAGTGTCAAATGCAGCACTGAGGTCGAGTAGTACCAGCACTGATAATTTGCCTGAGTCAGTATTTAAGCGAATATCGTTTATTATCTTTATGAGCGCTGTCTCTGTGCTGTGGTGCGGTCGGAAACCAGATTGAAAATTGTCAAAGTATCCATTCGAGCATAAGAATTTGTTCAGCTGATTGAAGACAACTTTTTCAATGATCTTGCCTATGAAGGGAAGATTTGAGATTGGTCTATAGTTGCTTAATATGGTCTTATCCAGATTGCTCTTTTTCAGGAGGGGCTTGACAACTGCAGTTTTTAGGGAGTTTGGAAAACTCCCAGAGAGAAGTGAGGCATTTACCACTTCTAGAAGATCTGCTTCTAAACTGTTTAACACACTTTTGAAAAACGATGTGGGAAGTGTGTCAAGAGCGCATGTTGATGTTTTAAGGTGCTGTACGGTTTCTTCCAAAATTTTGCCATCAATTTCTTTGAAATCAGACATAGTAACTACTTTCTCAGGTGGTTTGATCTGTCTGACCCCACCGCAAGTCAAGGATGTGCTGATCACCTTTCTGATATTATTGATTTTCTCAGAGAAGAAAGAAGCAAACTCACGGCACTTGCTGTCTGAGAGCATTTCACTGGGAATCTGGCTTGGGGGGTTTGTCAGTCTCTCTACAGTAGCAAAAAGAGTGCGTGTGTTGTTTAAATTACTGTTTATAATATTTGAGAAGAAAGTCTGTCTAGCTTTTCCTAGTTCCATATTGAAAGCATGAAGGCTGTCTTTGTAGATGTTATAATGGACTACAAGTTTTGTCTTCCGCCACATGCGCTCTGCTTTTCTGCATTGTCTTTTCATATTTTGCACTGCTGTTGAGTTTCTTCTTAACAAGAAAATGAAGTCCTAAAATGTCATTATCGCTACATAATTTCTAAATTCATATGTGACGTGATGGCAGTGACAAAATATAAATGTATGAAAAATTGAACATCGATCATAAAAGTATATTAATATTTTAAAATGTAACATGATATCTTAAATAAAAATATATATGACGTATATATTTGTTTGTTTATCTAAAAAAATTTTTTTATATCAGTTAAATTATGCACAATTTTAAGAGTATTATGTACGTGCATATATGATATATAAAATAGCCTTAACCCTTTAGAACCTGAAGCTAAAATAGGTGTTTTTCACATATTTAGATTTTTTGACTGTAAAATTCTAAAACAATGTGCTATCTTCATCTTTTTAAGAATTTTTTTTTTGCTTTCAACAAATTACAGTTATTGACCATTACTGTGTGTGGTGGGTTTGTAAGTGGAATTTAAATTAAAAAAAAATAATAATAAAAAAACGAGAATAAATTTACTGATATTTATTTAGAAAAAAACTGAAAAATCACGAATGAAAGAAACAAACACTTTAAAGTTGAAAAATGACAATTGTGACATTGAGTTGCACAGTTTTCATTTAGGACACTTTTTTTTTATAGAGACACACACATATGCATGCATACATAGGCACGCACACACCACATGCTAAGATACATGAAAGAGTAACGGCCAAGTTTCATTAAAAATAATTTTTCAAGACCAAAAGCCTTCCATTATAATCTTAATGTCATCACCGCCATGGAATTTCACACTAAACACATGATGTGTGATGTGATGGAAATGACAGTCGCACAGGAAGATGAAGAGGTGTAAAACGTGTCGTCTGGAGGCCGATGAAGATGAGGAGCAGAAATCACATATTGACTCGTGTGTGTCAGTTTACTCAGAGAGTGTTGCCCTTTCAGCTGTGCAAATATGCTCTGTTTTCTTCTTGTGTGTGTGTGTGTGTGTGTGTGTGTGTGTGTGTGTGTGCAGGAGGCGGTGGTGAGCGCTCGCTTCAGCACACTGAGTCCAGGATCACGTGTGGGTGGGATGTTTTACAAGCCCGTGGAGCAGTTCATTCTACCCAAGGTGACGCGTTCAGTCATCATTCACACCAGCATCTGTAGAAAACACCTACAGTAATGACTAAGTCATGGATAATGTACATCCATCAAAAGAATAGCTTGTATCAATGGACCGGATGGACATTACACGGTGATTACATTAAAGAAGTGTCTCAAATATCAGCATGTGCATCATTGTACAGTGATTCTGTGACCTCAAAATGTTGCGACTGACCAATCAGAATTAAGCATTTCTGAATAGAAATTAAATAGAAACAGTCTTAAATTGCATACTTTGCATGTGCTTCACTTTATTTGTACCATTTTGTTTTATTAGTTTATTGTTATTTATCTATATATCTTTAAGATATTGTTTGATATGTGAGATCTCTGATTGTGGTCCTTGAAGTAGTGCTTGAAATATGTAATGTATATGTATATGGCACTGATAATGTAACTCGTGCTAGAGAACGTGTTTTCTGTGAATGCGTCTGTTAGGGAATTTACAGTTAAAGACCCAAGGACCAGATATGATTCATAAAGACCAGGAGTTAGAAGTGCAGTCAATTTAAGACAAGAGTCAGAATTATAATAAAGTGAAGAGAAATTTGACTGAAGATGGTTTGCAGTTTCATCAGACAGAAGTTCAGCTTCAAGAGGTCGCTCTGTTATAGTTACAAAGATCACAGCAGTTACACCCTTTTATTATAAGTTATATTCACTCGTCTTTTGATCGTCCAACAGCCTTTCGTAAAAGTGAGGGAGCTGTCTGGATAAATAGTGACTTAGCCAATGTGTCACTTTGTCTCTCTGCCGTCAAGTCTATTATTTTTACGTTTACCATGATGATCACACTGGTAACTGTAAAACACTGGTAACTGTAAAACACTGGTAAAAAGTAAAATCTCATAAGCAAGATTTGGAGAATGACTCTGAGAAGTCATTCAACTCATTTGATATTTCGAAGCAAAAATATTGATTAAAGTGGTTGTTGATTATGATTTGACTTTTCTAACTTTAGTTAGTGTGTAATGTTGCTGTTTGATTATAAACAACATCTGCAAAGTTACGACGCTCAAAGTTCAAAGCAAAGGGAGATATTTGCTTTTAAAGAAGTTGCTTTTTAAGGACTACAACAAACGGCTGGTAGGAACTACATGAGCTTCTTCACGGGTTAGTGACATCACTAACCCTAAAATTTACATAAACCCCGCACCCAGGAACGTGATTTATAGATTATTATGACAGAATATGCTAATCATTGATTAGAAGATAGTTAACTCCACATCAGCTACATACATTTAAACATAAACAAAAAAGTTTTAAAAATTTTCAGGACACAAACTGTTGTAGCTCCGCCCCCTGCGCCGGGAGCAGCAGCTCATTTGCATTTAAAGGGATAGACACAAAAACAGTGCGTTTTTGCTCACCCTCAAAAAGTGACAATTGTAACATGCTATATAAAAATATCTGTGGGGTATTTTGAGCTAAAACTTCACACACACACTCTGTGGACATCATAGACTTATTTTACATCTTGTGATAAGAGCATTATAGGACCTCTTTAATACTTTGATTATAATCACTTATTAGATTTACTTTGAAGCATCAGTGGAGTCCAGAATGCACTCTCTTCACGTCTCAGTGTCTCTGGTCTTCATCTGCAGGGTTTTGAGGGAACGCTCCTGTGGGAAGCTCAGGATTCGTCCGGTCTGATGTCTGTCAACACTTCAGCGGTGCGTCTGAATAACGGCGGAGGCGTTCTCAAGTTTGGATCTGTGAGAGCAACAACTTCTTCATTTGAATGTCTTATAGTAGAAAGTGCACACAGCAAAAATGCTTTTCTTACTTTGTATTTTTGTCTTGTTTCCAGTCCAAATATCTAAAAAAAATCTTAAATCAAGATGCATTTACTAGATGAGGAAAATAGCATAAGATTTTATGTCTTGTTTTCTGGGAGATTTCGTCCAAATTAAGTGAGTTTTTGCTTAAAACAAGCAAATATATCTGCCAATGGGGTCAGAAAAGTGACCTAAATTCAAGCAGAAACAAGATTATTTTTCTGACCATATTGTTTTAAGCAAAAGCTCACCTAGTTTTTATTTATTTCCCCAGAAAATAAGACATAATATCTTATGGCATTTTCCTACTTAAGTAAATGCATTTTGATTTAAGGATTTTTTGATATTTGGACTGGAAACGAGACAAAAATACTAGGCAAGAAAAGCATTTTTTGCAGTCCAATAACTTAATGCAAAGCTGTTCTGTTCTGGAGGGTTTTTATTGGCTCAGATCAAGAAGGTTTTGTAGATGTGGCACGAGTCCATCTTTCAATCGCAGAGTTTTTCTTCTCATCAGTATGAGGTTATTGTGTGTATTTTCCTCAGGTTGAAGATGGCACGTTGCCTCACAGGAGCGCTTTAGGCTTCCCGGGTCTAGCTGGAGGATTCATGTTTTCAGTGTACGGTACGTTGAGGAGAATTATGTAGCGTTTGTGTTCTGTGTCACTCAGCCTTGTGCTTTCGTGATCAATAACTGAATGGATTGGGATGTGGGAGAACTTTGTCAGCTTCGGTAAGATTATTGAAAGAAGTCTCTTCTGCTTATCAATTCTGCATTTATTTGATAAAAAAATACAGCAAAAATGTTGAAATATTATTACAATTTAAAATGAACCTTTTCTATGTGAATATACAGTAAAGTGTAATTTATTCCTGTGATCAAAGCTGAATTCTCAGCATCATTACTCCAGTCTTCAGTGTCACATGATCCTTCAGAAATCACTCTAATATGATGATTTGATGCTCAAGAAACATTTATGATTATTGTGGAAACTGTGATGCATTTTATTTTTCAGGATTCTTTGATGAATAGAAAGTTAAAAAATAACAGAATTTATTAGGAAATGTAATATTTTGCAACATTGTCTGTAGGTTCACTTCACACTTTTTGTGCGGCTTCATATTTTGTGGAAACTGATACACTTATTTTTTTATTTTTAATAATACAATTTTCCAGATGTGGAGGCGTTGTCTGAGCTCTTGCGTGGGCGAGCAGAAAGGCAGCGGAGTCGGGTCGATCAGCTGAAACACGAGGACGAAGCCCTGCGGGACGAGAGCCTCAGACACGGAGATATGGTGTTTGTGGATGTGGTGGACACCTACAGGAACGTGCCTTTAAAACTGCTGCAGTTTTATAAGTGGTTAGTGCATTACCCAATCACCTCCCAGACCTCGTTTTCCAGGTATAGATTTGCATATTTGCCAGAAATTATAGTACAACAACTTTGCTAGTTATTTAAAGTCATTGTATCCCTTAAAACTCATCTTTGATCACCAAAATTACATATTTAAGCGTTTATTCCTCCAAAAAAAAATCCATCATGCCTTAAAATATCTTAAATGTAACTCGACACCCTTGCCTCATTTGGTGTACGCGGTTCTATGAATATGCAAATGAGCCCCGCCTCCACTCACTCACTCAGCTCAGAGATCCACTGGTTGACGATCACACGTTGATCTGATTGGTTACAAGGTAGTTTGTGACGTCAGAAACACCAGCGATTTCAAAGCGTGTGTTTGAGACTGTCTTTGGTTCACTGCAGTTTTAAGGAGGAAATACTCAGCAATGCTGTCGACTTATGAACTTACACATGGTTTGTCTTAAAGCAGATTAAAAACACCACATAGACACATAAACAACATTAAAGGGATACTTCAGGATTTAGCATTAAGCTTTGTATTAGTAGAAAACCTGTAGTATTTTCGAATTACCGTGCTTTCCACCCTCATATCCCCCTGAGATGAGAGATTTATGTATTTTTTGTCTGGAAAAAATCCTCCGATGACGCATGTTTTCAGCCCGCCCATAGGAGGTGGGATCTCACTCACAGAATGTACACACAGTATCAGCCGTCTTTCTTTGGAAGCTAAGCTAACAGGCTCTTGTTCTGTGGAGAAAGCTGAGTAGTAGTAGGAAAGCTGAGTAGTAGGGGTTCCCATACTCTTTTTCCCGGACATGTCCGGCCGTTGAGATCGTCCAAAATGTCCGGGATTCGGCTTTTGCTTTCTGCAGTCGCCATTCATTATTTACATGCACACCTTTTGTTTCAATCTAACTGAATTCATTCCGATTGGTGAATCTGAATGTAGTGTTTACATGAACGCTAAACAAGTGATCGGTTGATGTGCGTTTTAACATTGCTAAGAAAATTCCCGCTCCTCCGTGAGAGATACGAGACCGGCTGTCCGGCTCATCAGTAATCACGAAGTGCATTCTGGGAGTTGTTGTCTTTCATCCACATAAGCTAAAAATACATTTTCTGGCTTTTCTCAGTCTAGAAAGCTCCAAATTCAAAAATAATTTCACATTTCTTCTACATAAATGACCTATTTTAAATACACATTCATCTTTCCAGAGGTGAAGTATCCCTTTAAACGCTGGATTTCCCTTGTGCTTATCAGTCAGTCAGTAATATGTTATTATGGTAACTGACATCCTCGGGTCTCATACTCACCGGTGTCTTGTATTGTGAATCTGCCTCAGTAAAAGCAGGTCTGCAGAGTTCAGGGGTTTTAATGAAGCGTGTAAATTCCCCGCTTGCACAGGTCGGTGGGAAACGCTGACTTCAACCTGCTCCTCAAGACTGATGATGATTGTTATATCGACGTGGACGCCGTCCTGCTGAAGACGGAGCGCAGACGCCTCACACACACCAGCCTGTGGTGGGGCAAGTGAGTGAGCCGGACCACTTTCTCTTCGGGAATCAGATTCATCGTAATTCATTAGAATAGATGGTTATGCAAAGAAATTATAGCGAGCAGAATGAGTCAGGTTAGAGTTATAGATTTGTCTGTTTGATTGGTAGAAATACTGAAACAGAATCAGTTATGTAAAAAAATAATTCAGAATTCTTTGATTAATAGAAATCTTTTGGGGGGGGGGGGGGGTGTGAAAGAAATCAATACTGTTATTCAGCAAGGATGCATTAAGTTGATCAAAAGTTACAGTAAAGACATTTATAATGTTACAAAAGATTTTATTTCAAATAAATGCTGTTCTTTTAAACTTTCTATTCATCAAAGAACCCTGAAAAAAAAAAAATTCAACATTGATAATAATCACAAATGTTTCTTGAGCATCAAATCATCATATTAGAATGATTTCTGAAGGATCATGTGACACTGAAGACTGGAGTAATGATGCTGAAAATTCAGCTTTGATCACAGGAATAAATTACACTTTACTATATATTCACATAGAAAACCGTTATTTTAAATTGTAAAAATATTTCACAATATTACAATTTTTTTTTTTTTTTTAATCAAATAAATGCAGCCTTGATGAGCAGAAGAGACTTCTTTTTAAAAACATAAAAAATCTTACTGATCCAAAACTTTTGAACAGCAGTGTATATTAATTACGTTACTAAATAATACTTTTATTCAGCAAAGATGCATTAAATTGATCAAAAGTGACAGTAAACACATTTATGTTACAAAAGATCTCTTCGTGTGTGTGTGTGTTGTGGACCGTGTTCTTCAGTTTCAGGCAGAATTGGGCCGTGGATCGAGTGGGGAAGTGGCAGGAACTGGAGTATGCGAGTCCTGCGTATCCGGCCTTCGCCTGCGGATCTGGATATGTGGCGTCCCGGGATCTGGTGGAGTGGCTGGCCAGCAACGCACAACATCTGAAAGCGTACCAGGTGCCGTCTCACACTAGATGATGCTTGATGATGATGTGTTTTCATGACCTTCTTCAAAATACAAAGAGATTGCATTTTAGAATTACCCAGCATGCAACTATATTATGATAAAGATCCCTATATACAGAAATCTATGATGACACCATTAGCACCTGTTCATAAGCGATGCTCTCTTGAAATCAATGCTTGCAGAATCAGATATGTCTGTAACGATTTCATTCGCTCTAAATATCACACATTTGTTCTGGACGTTGAGTCTCTAATCGGTTTCTCGCTGTTATAAAGCCACTGAACCAAGAGAAATGCTGCTAAAAGGGCATTTCTGCCAAATTCACTCAGATGATGTATGCAGAAGATATTTAAAATGTTTTTCAGCTTGTAAATGCATGATTTCACAGGGAGAAGATGTGAGCATGGGCATTTGGATGGCTGCTGTAGGACCTCGCAAATATCAGGTGAAAAAGAGCTGCACAACTACTGCCTTAATATAATATATCAATAATATATATTTATATATAATAAAATTAAATTAAAATATATATATATATATATCAGGGCTCTACACTTACTTTTTGAACAAGGAGCACTGGTGCGCCTAAATAAAAAAATGTAGGAGCATAGACAAATATTTGGGGGCACAGTCATTTTTGTTGTATAAGTTTATCATTATAGAGCATGTGAGCGGAGTGGAGCGGGAGCGAGCGGGGAGCGCGAGCGGGCGGATCTTGGACAGAGCGCAGAGCGGCAATTTCAAAAGGATGGAGCCGTCGCCCTATTTCCCGCTCCAATTCCGCTCCGCTCACGCCACGCATCAGTCAAAAAATGCGCCATGAAGAAGAAAAAACATATATAGGCATAGCCGAAGTCGCACTGGACTATAAGTCGCATTTATTTAGAAATTTATTAAAAAAAAACAATGTTACAGATGGGACAGTTCTCAGTTACCGACGTGAGCGCTCTGAAAGCGGCACTAAAAGACTGCTTTAAAACTTTCACTGAGACCTCAAACAGAAAGCACAAAGCCTGTCTTTAAATTTAATTTCGTTTTGTATTAATTGTATCTTAATTTTGATCAATGTTTCATCAACCAATTGTCTGGATTTAATAAATAAGTAAATATATTAGAAAATAGATAATCACTACACGAAGGCGCCGGCGGGTGAACCTGGAGTTTGTCTCATAAATGAACCGAAACTCAGCGTATAGCCTACTTGCCTGACAGACCTGAGACATATATATAAAGCTTGAAATGTCTACTTTTAAACAGAACAATTCAAAACGAAAGAAAACAGACTGCTCTCTTATGTAATCCGTATGAAATGTGCATTTCTCTCTGGGGCGTTCAATACTGCGAAGATCGCGAGTCAGCACCTTTCCAGCCGACACAGACATAAAAAAAATGGTTTATTAGTAAACAATTAAAATGTCTCCTGCTATATTTTACATATTCATAATCATTAATTTTGCCGGTTCGTTGTGACAGCTTTTAGGTGCGTTATTGGCAGCGCCACCCTTAGGCCTACATGTTACATGAACGCATCAGCACCGAAAACATGGAGATTTTTTTCTTTGTTCAGACTTTCTCAGTTGTCTTTAGGCGCGATGTTAGAGGACGCTGCTAATAAAGTTGCTAGTATGGCCTACACATTGGATTCACGTTTATTATTATAGGCTATTTAAAAAAAATACCCCATTTTTTATGCCGTTCGTATCATTTTATTTTGTTGTATTTATCCGCCACACCTTGGCCGGTCCGTGAAAATATTGTCTGATATTAAACCGGTCCGTGACGCAAAAAAGGTTGGGGACCGCTACAAATCATAAAAAATGTAGATTTTTTTCCTTTTTTGGAGCGAGCGGGGGGCGATTTGAGTGGAGCGCGAAGCAAACTGCGTTGAGCGCTGAGCGAAAATGAGCGGAGTGGCCTGATGTAGCTTTGAGCGGGGGAGCGGAGGGGTGAACAGTTCCATGAGCGATGAGTGGAGATTCTCACCGCTCCACTCCGCTCATATGCTGAAGATTTAGGCCTAAATAACTGATCTCCCGGTAATATAGTGTCCTACTCTGCCCCTCCTCATGATGATGTATTTGCAGCTGTTTCTATAGAAAAATGCTGTGTCACTCGCACGAGTGCGGCCAAATATTTTTTCACGTTCGCACGCCGAAATATTTACTCGCATGTGCGAGTGAAATGGGCGCACTGTAGAGCCCTGTATATATATAATAATCTATATGTGATCTAAAATGAACGTTAATAGATATGTATATATATCACATATATATCAATACATATCAATTATTATTATTATTTAAAAATTATTAAATTCATTTTTCAGCTGCACACCTTCAGAAACCAACTACTGCCTTTATGTATATATATATATATATATATGATAATATACATATGATCTAAAATAAACGTTAATATATGTATATGTATATTATATATGTATATAATGAGAGAGTATATTTAGATATATTATTATTATTATTATTTCAAAACCAACTATTGCCTTGATTTTATATAAATATAAAATTTCATGTGTAATTCTTTGGCAGTATTGATTGTAAACACAATCATGCCTATTTTAAGTACTTTAAAACTGAAATAAAATAAAAAAATATATATAAAAACTACCATATATGACTAAATTGTGCGTATATTGAGCCTGAACACAAGTCTCTTGTTGATGTCGAGGGTTTAGTGTCCTGCAGCTCGGCTGGTACATGCTGATCTGTGCAGCAGTCACGCGTTTCGTCATTCCTGTATTTTTGCAGCTCGTATGAATAAGTGGATAAAGGCATCTGGCAAATTCAATTCAAACTCAAAGCGATACATTATTAAAGGTCATTATGCATTGCATTAAAGGCCTATATTTGATCAGTTCGTGCATTAACTGCACACTGTAAGAAGTGTTCAGTTCGTTCACTTAAAAAAAAAAAGTGTAAACCCGTTGCTTTAAAATTAAGTAAATAACGTAATGCTTAATTGAAAAAATTAAGTTATGTGAACTAGACAATTCCACATTACTTAAGTTTTTCAATTAAGCATGAAGTGATTTTACTTAATAATATTAAGGCAACGGGTTTCCTCAATTTTTTTAAGTTAAGTCAACTGATCACTTTTTACAGTGTGGGAATCAAACCATGACATTGTTATAGGATTATAACGGGTTCTAATGTGTGTGTGTGTGTGTGTGTGTGTGTGTGTGTGTGACAGGATTCAGGCTGGCTGTGTGAGAAGGAGTGTTTCGTGGACATGTTGTCGTCTCCGCAGCATTCGGCTCAGGAGCTGCGCTCGCTTTGGGAACGGAAGAGAAAGTGTGGCGATCCCTGCGGATGCTCCTGAACACTGATGTTTCACACTCAACACTTCACTGATGCGTTGGAGATTTCTCTTCTCGTCTTCAAGAGGCTCCACATTTCCCCCAGTAATACTAATGTTCTCTTGTCCTTTTCTGTTATTGGTCACAGGCTGGCTTTGAGGATCGTGACATAAATACAGGGTTTGTGAATCGTCAGGGCAGCTTTCCTGTTCTTTATCTTGTCACGTGTCTTTCTGTCACTTTGCCGCCTTTATTGCGGCGAGTTCTCGAAATCACCAAACACGCAAACCCTTTTCACTGCTTTTAACTGAGCTGGACGCCAAAATTGTTACACTGAAATGTTCATTTATGAACAATAAAAACATTGCAACAGGTTGTAAATGTGTCTGTTTGTGTGATGACGAATCAGCGTAGAGCAACTTCTTACGTCAGAACGGAGGCTCTCTATTGGCCAGCATCACACACATGACCAGCGTCGGCCAATAGTGAGCCTCTGTTCTGACGTACAACCCAGAAGCGCTGCGCTGTTACACTACGTGAACTCACTCAGAGAAACACAGATGAAAATAAAGAGTTGAATAAAGTCGTTATTTTTGCGCACAAAAAGTATTCTCGTCGCTTGATAAACTTAAGGTTGAGCCACTGTAGACACTTGGACTATTTTAAACATTGTCTTTACTAACTTTCTGGGCCAGCAAGTTTCACTAACAGAGAAGCCTATGGAGGAGTGAGACAGCTCTCAGATTTAATCAGAAATATCTTAATCTGTGTTCTGAAGATGAACGAAAGTCTTACGGGGTTGAACAACATGAGGGAGAGTAATTACTGACAGAACTTTCATTTTGGGGTGAACTAACCCTTTAATGCAAGACACTATAGATGATTAGGGTCAAAATTAACAAATATATATCTCCATACATACTTGCATTAAGAATTGCATATTACAAGTTTTTTTTAAATGTTATGTTAAATATGCAAATGATGCATTATCTAATAAACCATGCACTCATTTGCATACATTTCCAGAACAGAAATCTGAACCCTGGATAAAGCCAGCTTTAAAATTCAAAAAATCTTTGATTTTGTTGAGTTGCAGGTTTTCACAGAGGGGATTTTGGATTTCTCTATTCATCATTCCATAAATCAGAACAAAAAACTAATATTTTCACCATGTTTTAGGAATAAAGTGTTCTATGAATCAGGTAAACAATATATGAACAAACCTTCAGAATATAGATGTGAAAATTGAAATGTGGTGTGTGTGTGTGAATCTGCTGAAGAGAGATTTCTGACTCAAACTCACAGCCTTTAAAGATGTGGGATGAATTTAAAATCTCGCAAATATATAAAGTCCAATAATAAAATAGCTCAAAATGAACTATCGCACACATAAAAAAACTCTACAAACAATGTTTTTGCATGTAGTGTCTTGCCTTAAAGGGATAGTTCACCCAAAAATTAAAATGATATCATCCTCAAGTTGTTCTAAACCTGTATGAATTTCTTTGTTCTGTTGAACACAAAAGATATTTCCTGAATGTCAGTAACCACACAGTTTTGGACCCCATTGACTTCCATAGTATATTTTTTGTATATTATCAACCCATATTGTTCAGAATATCTTAAGTCACCATTTTAACTAGCCTTCGCTAGCTTTTTCAGTAAGATTCTTGGATATGAAAAAGTCGCTGGTGAACAAATGTTTATACTGTCGCCGTTAAGCTTTTAGAAATCACAGTTAGCAGGAGGTGATATGAGGTTATAGAGCCCAAATCAAATGCTGTAATGTGGTTTGTTTCATATTTAATGCGTCACTGCATCCAGATTTACCTCAAACACAGAACCATCATCAGTGAGCTCGAGTTCATGCTGGGATTTTCTACCTCTCGATGCCAAACTTGCTCAGCGTTTCTCTCCACATGGTGTCAAAAATTATTCGTAACTGAAATGAGATATGGCTGATTGTTTTTCATATCTCCTTTTCCCAATGAAGGCCCTGTTATAGCATTCCCTCAATCCTCTGTAAAGTACATCACCTCAAAATACACGAGAACTTCTCGGTTTTTCTCGACTCTGCCTGAGTGAAATCTTTCGTCTGTTTCCGCATGTTATTCTCAGAGCTTTTAGTGAACGAACAGGGAGACGAGAACTAAGAGCTTGTGCGGAAACTATTCTGAGCTGCTTTGACAACACGCATCATTTCAGTTTAATGCCTCCATCTGGAGTCAGAATTACATAATCCCATAATTCAATCCAAACGAATCCTGGCATGTTTTAAAATTTTAATATGTAAAAATGCATTGAAAGTTTTTAAAATGTAAAATGAAGAACTAGAAGAGGAAGTCTGATGAAGTTTTAATAGTTGAGCCGATTGAAGGTTCAAGAGTGTCGGATGTATGTCGCGCTAACGAGGAACTTTCACTCTTTTGTAAAGTTTATGTAATCTTAAGATAACTGTTCTTTCAATAACATTTATAGAACGTTCTTATAATATTTACACTGCAAATGTGGCACAGAATCACTTCAGAGCTGGTGTTTAGGCGTCTTTACACACTTTTAAATGCATAATTACACAGCAATTACAACTGTAAAGTTTGATCATACACTGCAAAAATGCTTTTCTTAGTATTTTTGTCGTTTCCAGTCTGAATATCTAAAAATTCTTAAATAAAGATGCATTTACTAGATGAGTAAAATACCATACAATATTATGTCTTGTTTTCTGGGGATATAAATCAAAATTAAGAGATTTGTTGCTTAAAAAAAAGCAAAATTATCTGCAAATGGGGTGAGAAAAATAATCTTAAACCGAAACAAGATTATTTTTCTCACTCCATTGTCAGATAATTTTGCTTGTTTTAACCAAAAGCTTCACTTAATTTTGAGACATCTTTATTTAAGAATTTGTAGATATTTGGACTGGAAACAAGACAAAAATACTAAGTAAGAAAAGCATTTTTTGCAGTGTAGTGTCTGAGGTGGGTCAGAGCATGCATAATTTGGCCTGGTTTTATTCTGCATTGCATCTTTACATTGAATTTTGAGCAGGCAAAGAGAACAGCCTTAACTTGTGGCAAATGTACACTGCAAATGTGGCACAGAAACGCTTCTGAGCTGGCGTTTAGGTCTATACACAGACTTTTTAATGCTGCTCAGAGGTGGCATGAATGCATTGTCATTTCAACTGTATAATTTGATAATAGGGGCTGAGGTGGGTCTGAGAAGGCATAATCTGGTCTTTTTGCATCTTTACACTGAATTTTGAGCAGGCACAGATCAGCCTTTACTGTAGGCATCTTTATACAGCCAAGCTTAGGCAGCTCTGTGCCAGCTTAAAATTCAGTGTAAAGATGCAATTCCTTATATAAATGTTTATATTATTTGTTATGTTTAATTTTAAACCATATTTTATAGCATTTGTTTTTGTTAAAAATCATTTTAAAATTGTAGTTTAGTTATTTTCAAAGGTATGTTTCCCACAATTTTAATTCCAGTGTAAATGCATGTATGCTGCTTCAGAACAGCATTAAACAGTCGGTGGTGTAATGTGCATTTTCGTGGTTTTATGCCGCTTCAGATTTGGTTTCTGTGCCGCATTTGCTGTGTAAAGATGCCTAAAGCCAGATTAGTTATCCCTGCAGTGCTCAGACCCACCTCAGCCCCTAGTATCAAATCATACAGTAGTAACTGTTGTGTAAATGCATTTATTCCACCTCTGAGCGGCGTTAAACCGTCTGTGTAAAGACGCCTAAGTGCAATTTTGGAAGCGCTTCTGTGCCACATTTGACGTGTTAAGTTGACGAATGCTGTGCATGCAAAGAAGGCTTAAGGCCTGTTCACACCAAGAACTATAAAGATAACTTTATTAGCGATGTCGTTCTGTTTATTCTAAGCGCGTGCTTGTCTGCCGCTTTCTGATTGGCTGTCAATGTTTTTATCGTTCTGATAGTGATTCCAGCGATATCGTTTCTCTGTGCCGTTATCGTTATGAGGTGTGATCTCTGCTATTCTTTAATATTAAGAACGATTTTTAGAACTATAACTATCTTTATCGTTATAGTTATCGTCCTGGCTGTGAACGGGCCTTCAATGTTGTTGTATTTATTATTTGAACATTGTCATAACTTTGAGAGAAAGTGTTCTGACAACAATATTTTCAGAAAGTGATGTTATTTGTAGCCTAATCGAGGAATACGTGTTAACCTTCTTGGAATATTACAAATAAATATTTAAAGAATGTTATATTGTGTGTAAAAATTGAGGTTAGGAGAATGTTTGCACTAACAACGTAACCTTAACGACGTTTTAGACACATTGCAAATCACTGTCTTGTTTTTATAACAGATTTGTTAGCTGGATTGCTAGGCAGTTGTAGAGTGTGCTATAGGTTGTTGCTAGATGTATTTTTAAGGATATTTACATTACAATTTAACACAATCATTATTATTTTCATATGTAGTGGTGGTCATAAGGTCTGTATTAGTTGGGACAGTGTTTGAGCAATTGTATCTTGGTTTTTTGCTTTACCTGCTCATCATCATCATCATCATCACAGCAGTAGCTCAATCACCTCATCAAGCTGAACAGCTGCAGCGAGTCTAGATCCTGACCAACACCACAACAGTCCAATACTCCTCAAACACTGCGCTTTTCATGCTAAAGGTTTAGTTTTTTATTTTAATGTGTCGTTTTTATTCATAATGAGTGTGTTGGGGGTGAGGAGAGGCTGAACCCTCGGAGGAAAGCGGATGTTTTTCAGGTGAGTTTTAACATTGGAAGCGTTCAATGATTCGCGTTTAGAACAAGGTTTATTCTCGCTTATTTATTAGGAAAATCTTATTCAACCCAAATTATATTTAGCGTCCCATTCATCTTGCTGACGATTATCGATTTTAAGTCAAATATAGGCTTTTCGCTGTGTATAAAACATACATGATTTCAAAATACGGCATCATCTTAATATTGTATTTGGCACTCTGGGTAGAACTCTCCACCAAAATAGACATCACGTTAAACGCCATATTGCTTATTAAATGGAAAAATAAATAAAATACTGTGAGGGAGTAATCAATTAAATAGGTCATATTTGAATTGTATTTATGAGAGAGGTATTTTCAGTGTTTAATCAACTAAATCATCAACGGCAATATTGAAGAGACTATAGCCTCGTTTTCATACGAGAAACATTAAATATTTGAATTTATTTTATTCTACGTCTAGTTCGTCATGAATTTTTCAAACTTCTCCAGGTTTTTCGTCAGATTTTCACAATAATGTCCCTCTGCGATTTTAAATTAGGCTACTTTTTAAAAAATAATTTTAAACGCATTCGTGTTCACGATTCTCTTATGTTGGTTAATGGACATGACATGCCATTAAATGTTGTTTGTAAATGTTTTGTTTAGGCCTATAGGCTATTATATAGCTATATGTTTTACTTAAGGGAAAAACAAAACTGGTTCTTGCTGCAAAAATTCCCCCAAAATGCAAACTTATTGGGCAAATTAACTGAATAAACAAAACAATGAAACGAACCGATACTGAGAAACACTGCAGTTTCGTTACTAAATGAATCGTCTATGAATGACTCAAATGAGACGCTCATTGAGACGCAATTTGGCGCCATCTACTGGCGGTTTTATTTAATTTTTTTCCATTACATATTTCTATATTCAAAATTGTAATAGTTTAAACAATCATATTTCTGCAGTTGTAATTGCAGTGTAAATACAAGGGGGCAAATATCGCACCTCAATGGAAAATATTTATCACTCTTTTAGATGTTTATTTTTATTTATTTGTTTAAATATAGCTTTTCCTCCATTCTGTTTTAAAGAAAAGAAAATCCTAAGAAACCGCACTCATGTCTGGAGCACAAATGCTGCAGGACGAGATGCGCACACGCACACACTGCACTTTAATTCTGCTCGATACTTCAACAAACCTCTTAACACTAAGTACACCATTAATTCTTTTTCAACATATTCCCATTTAAAGTTATAGTTTTCATTAGTTTCTCTCAGGTTATTATGTAGTTCAGAAAAACATTGTCCACAGCAACTTGTGAAACCTGAAGTGGCACAGCAAAGCTGGAGCACAAACATTAGAACCGGCATAACTATAATGAGGTTAATAAAACGTGAATTTTTTTCATATTTATAAAATCACTACTTGCTGCCCTGCTCTATTCTAATGTAATTCTAGCTGTTGCTTTTGTGTCTCTATTGCGCCACCAAGTGTTGAGATTCTGTTCTGTCATAAGAGGAAAGAAATGATCAATGATCTGACAATGCAACAGACTTGTAAGATTAGCATCGTATCAGGAACCGCTACTTTTTACCCACAATAAATATCAAACTAGTAAACGCATGGCAAATATTCTTCATATTACATGAAAGTAGTAGATCTATTCATGCATGCAATGTACATTAGTTTCATCGTCATGAGAAAAACACAGCAGCAGCTCAATACACACTCGAGGAAGACTGTAGTGTATGAAAGTGTGTTTATTCACAGAAGGGTTTCCTGAAAACATTGACCTCAGCTATACGAGTCTAAACACATGTGCACATTTCATCAAAGGTCAAAGCCAGTGACCTTTCATGCATCAAACACTGTGAGATATCATCCCAGTTCACTATCTCAGAGGTATTGGAGCACCAAAAGCATCCATCTTTAACTCTTACCATCATCAACATCAAACCAAAAGCTGCTAAAATGTAGAAAGACATGAGCTTCATCCAGGAGTGTAAAAGGCCTCGTTTCAACATAAAGATTTTTTACTCGGTTCACTCGGGAGAGGCAATCAGCTCTTATTTAATAATATTTTAATGACAAATAAAATTCACAAAAATTGTGCAGGTCACATTTCACCCCAAAATCATAAGCAAAAATACAATTGCACACACACACACACACACACACACACACACACACACACACACACACACACAGTGTATATAAACTAATTTCACATTATTGTTTGTCTGGACATTCCAATTATGCTCACAAAATTTTTACTCCATTACAATAAAATGATTTACTGATTTAAACAAATTCTATTAGAGGCAGTACAACAGACATTTAAATATGTTTAAATATACTAATAATAATAATAATAATAATAATAATAATAATAATAATAGTTACAATTATTATTGAAATTATATTATTGTCCTAAATAATTGACACTGCCAAAAAAATGATTAAATGGTAAAGATCCATATAATCCATATGGCTTCATTTTGTTAAAGCAAAACAATGTATTTACTTAGACTTTGAGGTGAAACGAGTGACTGTTCAAACGTTAAACGCGTTTCATCCGACAGTTTGTAACGGTTGTCATTCATACTGAAGCGAGCAGCATCTCTCCACCAGAACCGTTTCTTCTACACTTCATACTCCAGTTACAACTTGAAATACAAGACAGAATGAGAGACTTTGGACTGAAGGCAATTTGCTGTGGAGAAGAAAAGTTTGAGAAGTCAGTTCAGTGTTCAGACGCGATTCACACCAATCACTGTTTTGCTTGGCTGGCTGCAGCTCCGCCCCCAAGCTCTATTGATTGGCCAGCAGAAGCTCCACCCCATTTTCTTTTGATTGCCAGCAGAAGCTCCGCCCCATTTTCTTTTGATTGGGCAGCAGAAGCTCCGCCCCCATTTTCTTTTGATTAGCCAGCAGAAGCTCCACCCCATGTTCTTTTTATTGGCCAGCAGAAGCCCCGCCCTCAGGCTCTTCCGATTGGCCAGTAGACGCCCCGCCCTCCGGCTCTTTATACATGCGACTCAGATGCTCCATCAAGGCCTCCAGTTCGGGATTTCCTCCGAGCTCTTTGATGAGCCGATACGCCTCCGCTTCCAGATCCCTCAGCGTGTGGCGCGTGTACGCGAACGATCCCACCTTCTCCAGGTAGTCGACGCAGTAGCGTTTAATATCCAGGTTCTCCGTGCGCTGCCTCAGGATATTCTGCACCTGCGTGCTCTCGGGACGGGACCAGATGGCGTGAATAGTGGGGAAGGAGAACTTTCCCTCCGTCAGGTCTTCGCAGAAGCTCTTGTTGGCGGTGTACTCTCGCGAATTCAGGTTGGCGTAGTCGTCCCGTATCTGAAAGTAAAGGCCTAAAGTGTCTAAAAGAGGCTTTAGATCGTGTTTCCAGTCGGAGAAGAGCTGCATGAGTCCCACAGCGAGGCCGAAGAGCCCGCCGGTCTTCTGGAGCACCATGGCCCGGTACTCGCTCTCGCTGGGACAGGTGTACGTGTCCCGCCAGTGGATGTCCAGGCCCTGTCCGCGGTGAAGCTCCAGAAGCTGCCGGGTGAAGACTCGCACCGCCTCGGGGTGCTCCAGCATCAGCACCTTCTCCAGGCCGAGGAAGTAGACGTAGTTGGCGGAGTTGATGACGGACGGGACGCCGTAGATGCTGTGGGCCACCGGATAACCTCGCCGCAGCTTAGAGCTGTCCTCAATGTCATCGATCAGCAGACTCGCATTGTGCAGCATCTCCGTCACCTCGATTATGACCTGGGCAGACCAAAATAATAGATCAGCATGAAAACCACATCAATGATATTCAGTCTACAGGTGTTTTACATGTAGAAATAGAGTCTGAAAGAATCGAAATAATCAAATCATATTCGGAGCGAGTCAGAAACGTGCATTAGCAGATTAGAGCTGGATGATAATATATACACACACAGTACCAGGCAAAAGTTTGGAAACATTACTATTTTGAAAGAAGCATTAATGCTTAAAAAAATTATTGTAATATTGTGAAATATCATTACAATTTAAATCAGCTGTTTTCTATGTGAATATATAGTAAAGTGTAATTTATTCCTGTGATCAAAGCTGAATTATTCTTCATTACTCCAGTCTTCAGTGTCACATGATCCTTCAGAAATCAGTCTAATATGATGATTTGATGCTCAAGAAACATTTATGATTATTATCAATGTTGAAAACTGTTGTGCTGATTCATATTTGTGTGGAAACTGTGATACTTTTTCAGGATTCATTGATGTATAAAGTTAAAATGAACAGCATTTATTTAAAATATAAATCTTTACTATCACTGTTTATCAGTTGAACACGTCCTTGCTGAATAAAATTATTAATTTAGAAGAGACTTCTTTCAAAAACATTAAAATAATGTTTCCAAACTTTTGGCCGGTATATTATATATTATATATATATTATATATATATATATATATATATATATATATATATATATATATATATATATATATATATATATATATAAAATATTATATTATATATCACAAATCTCAAATACCAGATTTTTTATTTATTTAAGGAAACAATTTAATTTAAATCAATTTAAAACTAGAATATTATATCACTACACAGTATTAATAAATATAAGACCATTTAAAACTTAAAACCATTTTACATGCAACGGTAATCAATTTACTATGATAGCTCACGCCGCTAATGTTTTTATATAAAAAGGAAAAATATATTTCACAAACATTAAATAGTGTTATATAGAAGTTATATTATCATTGCTTTGCATAACTAAAAGTTGTATAAATTAGATCCAACTTTATCCACATACTATTACTTACAGTTCTTGAAGCAATATATACTATAACCAATCTAGTTTTTTTTAGTTGCAAATGTACCCATTATTGCACAGCTTTTTATATAAAGTATGTCCAACTTTCAGCATTCATACAGTATACTCGCATAAATAGCCAATTTTAACTGCTTGCATCATCATAAAATATAAGCTGTCACCCAGCTCTGCTAAATGCAATATTAGAAACTATTATACATCATGATTTTCTGTAAAGCTACTTTGAATTATTGTGTACTGTGAAAAGCACAACATATAAAATTTGACTGACAACAATGATTGACAGGCCTACTCACCTGTCAATCAAAAACTGCTTCTAATCTGAAATGCTGAAATACACACATAAACAAGCCGGCAAACAATACTTTGGTATGACTGAGATCAACATGGCTCAGATCATGTGACGGGTCAGTTGTGAAGTCTGTGTGTATGTGATGTGTATGCAATCACTGGACTTAATGCTAGATGTAAACACAGTCCATGTCAGATGTTCAGCAGAGACGTGTACTGACCACACGAGGTGTAATGTAGGTGACGGCCAGCAGAGAGCAGCAGCGGCTCACACACACACACACACTGCACTGTATTACACAGGAGTGTTTACAATCAGGGTGTGTCTGAAATGCAGACTTTCCATCAGTGTGTGTTCAGTGAAGGTCATCACACACGTTCATGAGACGTCCTGAGAGCAGAACTACATCACTGATCATTAAATGCAGGATTACTGTGTAAGAAAAAGGTGTTTGTCTAAAACCACAGAAACTTTATTGCGCACACATACCCATAGGCCTACTGAGAGTTTACATTTATGCATGATATACAATTAAATAATTATTGGAAACGAGAGATCCAAAATTATATTAAAATAAAGTAAATTAAAAGCTAAATCTAACTTTAATGTAGTAATTTATTTTATTTTTTTAAGTTAAATGCATAGTACTACTAATATATACAGGCCAATTTAAAATATGAAATTATAACCATTTGTATGCAACTAATTAAATCTTAATGACCGCCCACTGCTATTTCATTTTATTAATATAATGAAAAAAAGTCATAACTTCACTCCAAAGACATACATTCATTGTATTTTACACACAGTAAATTAGGGCTGCACGATTATGACAAAAATCATAATTGTCGATTATTCCCTTGAAATTGTAATTGCGATTATTAATTACGATTATCACAATTTACATTGAATGATGTTTTGAATAGTTTGGCCATGGGACCCACATTTCCCCATGGTCATCAAGCCTAAAAACCCACCTTTTTAGGAATTATATAGGCCTATTATAATACATTTGTTTACACAAAAATTGTTGACACACACAAGTACTGTCCCCCTTTACTAAACATACAAATAAATTGTAAGAATATGACTAATACTGATAAATAAACTAGTTTTTGTTATGCAATCTTGGTGTGAGCCACCACAGTCATATAAAAATATACAAAGTAACCAATAAGTGGCATTTTGGGGTTATGGAAACAACAGTTAGGCTACCATGGTGATACACAATACTTAAAAGAACTGTTAAAGAAACATGGAAGCTGCTCCTGATAAATAGAATGAACATCATACCTGCATGCAAAACACATGACGTACCAATAACGTGATTTATTGGTATTTTACTTTTATTTCGTTACTTACTAATTTACGACGTTGCATTCTCGTATTTCTTTTGCGCTTTAGTGAAGTGATGCAGCGAGCTATTAAAGAGTGCACGCTACGAGCACAGTATAACGATGACAGGACATGAAATTTAGTTTTTCTGAGGTGAGCGATTTTATGAAAAATTATGATAATAATGATAGAATAATGACACTGACATATAGCCTGACAACATCTCATCTGACCGCAGATACTGGATCTAGACAACGCGTTTTTTTTTTCTAATTTAAAACGTAACGACGTTGCATGCTTGTTTATTTTGTGAAGCGATATACAGCGCGCTCCGCCGCATTTGCACGTGCAATTGAAGAGTGCGCGCTACTGCAGTGTAGCGGCTGACAGTACAGGAAAGTCCGTTTTTCTGGGGTGAGAGACTTTTTATTTCAGCGTACACTAACGTCTCTGGTAGTTCCTATTGTGCTGGGTTCTCTGAAGTAGTCGTGATTCGCCTCTCACAGCGTAACATGCTGTAAACACACCACGCAGAATAATGTAAGTAGCTTTTTTTTTTTTTTGTAATCGCGGCTTTGAACGATTACGTAATCGTGGCATCCGTAATCGTAATCGCGATTAGAAATCCGATTAATTGTGCAGCCCTACAGTAAATCTAAACCAAGCTTTCCTTTTGGGAAGATAACAGGCGAGTATCACACACACACACACACACACACACACACACACACACACACACACACACACACACACCTTTCATCAAAGTTATACATGAATTTTGAACTTGTCTTATGTAGGACAACTTTGATGAACTTTTTTGATCCACTTCAAATGTTGACCACTGTAATATAATATAATATAATATAATAAAATGTACAATTTATTATTGTCACTTGTGCTAATCAATTTAAAAGCATTATATCGGGTGTGATACTGATATTGGTGCATCAATATGATGGCCTACTGCTGAAAAACCCTTTTAAATTTATATAATGTAAAATATACTCTCTCTCACTCAATCTATCTACATTAATATTTTTCACAATATAGTACAAGAGAGAATATATGATATCTCACTTAATTATATAAATTCTATATACGATATAAACACTTATATCGAATACCATTAATCCAGGAAGAACAGGTGAAGATTTTGACGAGTGAATCTGCGTTCAGCACTGAAACACACACACACACACACACACACACACACACACACACACACACACACACACACACACACACACACACACACACACACACACACACACACACACACACACGAGCGCTGATAGGGAACATATGGTGAGCAGAGGGGAGGCTGGGTAACGGATTCACTTGTTAAAGTGATCATCGATGACACCGGAGCTTGAGTCGAGCAGTGTGTGTGTGTGTGTGTGTGCGTGTGCGTGTGCGTGTGCGTGTGTGTGTGTGTGTGTGTGTGTGTGTGTGTGCTGCGTCAGCGCTCTGAACACGACCTCAGGTGACCTGTTACTCCACAGACAGGACAACAAACATGCTTTTACTGACTAACCACACAAACACACACACACACACACACGGTAAATCACAGCAGCGTGAGCCAAAACAAATCCATGCAACCTGTGCGGATACTCTAAATATTTAGGCCTACATTTAAGATTCATGCATTTGAATTTGACAGAAAATTTCCATTCATTTAAATTAGTTGTCAAACTAATAATTGCATATGCCAGGCATGCAGATTTCTGCAACAGTGCTAATAAACTGAATGCATTTTAAAAACACAATAACCAGGTTTGTATATTTGTCAATCAGATTTGTTTCAATCCAATACATTAACTAATTGAATAGTGCTTGATTGACAGCTAGCCATTTATTAACCATGTTCATACGTAATTGTTGAATGAACAGATTCTAAGAAATAAATTCATTTTGAAAAACTATTTTTGCAAATTTGAGTGCAGAAATCTTACCCGTTTAATTTATTTATGACTGATAAATATGCATCAGATATATATATATATATATATATATATATATATATATATATATACACACATCCTAAATGTAACTTTTTTTGTGTGTTTTTTTGAATGACACATGCTGTGAAACAGGCCTTTGATTTCCTAAAAGTCACCAGGACCAGAACTGCATTTAGACAAAGTCCACCAGCCCACTGTAGAAACCTTCTGTAAGACAGACTTGAACTTTTCTTTACTTAAAAACGACTAGAAACTAGAAAACTCAACATGGGAACACAACAAAAGCTGCGGCACCGGAACCTCCACCAGGGGGCGTCAGTGTTGGCTTCCGCTTCACACACACACACACACACGGTGAACGGAGGGAAAGGAACACCGCCAGCAGAAAGATTTCCGAGACGAAGGGTTGACCTTAACAAGTGTGTATGAAGAGCTGCTCTGAGAAGCTCTCGCACGGAAGCTGACAGTAAACACTAACCATCAGCAGTGGAAGTGTCTGAGACGTGTGGGCAGAGTCAGACGTCTATCCTGAAAACATGCTTCTTATAGTGAGATGCCTCTATAAACACACACACACACACACCTCGGATTCACTGCATATCAGTGTGACATCTGTAAGAACAAGCGCTGATGCTGATGTGTTAAACTATCTTACTGTCTGAATTCCTTCCAAGATTAGGATTACTACTGAATTTGTCGGCATTTAAGAAGCATTACATCATCCTTCGATGACATCATCCATGTTACTTAGCTCGCTTGCAAATGCCAGCAAAAAATAAATAAAAATCTTAATCAGCCTCTGGTAGTTTTCTAGTTAATCGGTTTGATAGTCTGAATTAACTAAATCATGTTGGGTAAAGAGATCTGATGGAACTGTCGCACTGTCGAACTCGAGCAAAAAGATAAAACTGAATTGGTTTACAGAAATTATGCAACGCAATAAAGAACAGGCAAATATGCCCATGCAGTCAATAATTTTATCCCTTAAAACTCATCTTTGATCACCACAATGACATATTTAAATGATTTTTTTCCTTGAAAAAAATTTGTCATGCCTTAAAATATCTTGAATGTAACTCGACACCCTTGCCTCATTTAGTATGCGTGGTTCTATGAATATGCAAATGAGCCCCGCCTCCACTCACTCACTCAGCTCAGAGATCCACTGGTTGACGATCACACGTTGATCTGATTGGTTACAAGGTAGTTTGTGACGTCAGAAACACCAGCGATTTCAAAGCGTGTGTTTGAGACTGGCTTTGGTTCACTGCAGTTTTAAGGAGGAAATACTCAGCAATGCTGTCGACTTATGAACTTACACATGATTTGTCTCAAAGCAGATTAAAAACACCATTTAGACATATAAACAACATTAAAAGCTGGATTTTCACCACAGGGAGACTTTTAGACTAATTCTTTATAAGCATTGACAATTTTATGACTACAAAGTAATATCCTTAAAATTAAAAATAGGTTGCATTTCCTTTATGCAAAATATAATTGTGTTTTTGCTTTTTTTGGGGTGGAAATTACATGGACATATTTTGGGGGGGGATTCACCCACTTTTCATTGAATCATTTGAATAAATGCTTACGTCTCAAGTGCATTAACTCAAATTATAACACACTGAGGTCCAAATCACAAACTCTTAAGAAATTCCCAAAACATCTCATGAAAACAGGATTTCTGCCACTTAATATTCAACATAATTATTGATCTTGAACGAGCTGGACGATGACATACATTTTTGCAGAACTGCTTTATAGAAGTTAATAATTAATGATCTTTACAACCGAACAACATCTGAAATGCATAATTTTCCTGTTATCACTATAAAGCTGCTTTGAAACAAACTGTATTGTATAAAGCGTTATAGAAATAAAGCTGCCTTGACTACTTTGAACCCTCTTCACTTACTCACACTCTCACACACTCACTCTCTCTCACACACACACACACACACACACACACACACGAAACTGGGTGAGAGAACAAGTCCTCTAGTCTAAAGAAATATAGAGCTCAGCAAGAAACAGTCAATATTTGGTTTCAGGCAGAAAATCAATGTTTGTGAGGAAACAGTGACACTATTCAGTGAACATCCAATTATTATCAGCTCAGGATTTATGATTTATATTTTTACATCTCAACCTGTTCAGTTTAGCATGAGCTGAATGGTGAATGAGAAGCGGTCGGTCGTTGTGTTCGCTCAGACATGCTGACGGGTTCAAGAAGAGTTTACAGCCAGATAAACTAAACCACGCCACAGGCAAGACTCACCCAGACGGGTCAGAAACATGAGCAATCGCCTGATTACCAACCAGCCCTCGAATATGATTCAGAAACAGCCCTCCGCACAGATATCGTGAGGACACAGAAATAGCCACCGCTTCAGATCATTACAATGACGTCAACACTCGCCAGAGGAAAGACTTGAACATGAAAGCTGAACACACACAATCATCTGGTTATTATACACAACAGGGCCGGTTACTGAAATATCCTTCAGATGATGATCCTTAAAAATGGTTAAAAAAAAATAAAAAATACACTAAAATAGTTACTGCGACATGACATCATTCCAAATGCATATTTTCTTCCTGACAATGATTTGAGGAAAAAAAGTGATTATTATTATTTTTAGAAAAAAAGTGATTATTATTATTTTTAGAAAAAAATCAATTTTATATATATATATAAAATTGCTTGTTTTTAGGTTGAACAATTTAGCAAAAAAATCTGTGACTTATATAAATTTTTCTATATACCGTATTTTCCGGACTATAAGTCGCTTCGGAGTATAAGTCGCATCAGTCAAAAAATGCGTCATGAAGAGGAAAAAAAACATATATAAGTCGCACTGGACTATAAGTCGCATTTATTTAGAAATTTATTTCACAAAATTCAAGACCAAGAACAGACATTTAATCTGGAAAGGCAAGTTATTCAACAACACAGAACAACAGACTGAATAGGTGTCCGGTATGTTAACGCAACACATTAACAGTTATTCAGCTACACAATAGCATAAAGAACATATACCTGGGAGGCTGAATAGGCTAAATTAACTTAAACCAGCGAGTCCAACAAGCAAATTACCAGTAAACAAGTTCACCAAGCTCCCGCGATCTCATTCCACATCATTTTCTTCATCCTTGGTGTCGCTTTTGAACAACTCCGCCAACTATAGCGCCCTCTCGCGGCTGTAGACGGTAATGTTTTCTCTTGGTTCATCTCAGTCTGAATTAATTTTGATATATAAGTCGCACCTGAATATAAGTCGCAGGACCAGCCAAACTATGAAAAAAAGTGCGACTTATAGTCCGGAAAATACGGTAATTAGTTTTATTTAATGATTTATTATTTTTTTTAAATGACTGAAATATAATAATTATTATTATTATTCATAATAATAATAACTATGGTAATATTACTGCACTGTAAAATACGTGTTGTTAAATAGTAACGTGTTGTTAAATTTCTTCATTTTGAACTGAAAGCTTACATTACCCATGTTTCCATCGCCCTGTTTTTAACGCGCGTTTTGAAGTATCGCATCAGAAACGAGAGGGAAGCACCAAATTTCGAGGAGGTGGTTTTTGACTTGATGCGAATAATAGGAGATGGAAACGCATTAGCCGAATAAATTCTGACGTAGCGAACATTAAACCCATGTGACTAATCGGCTGTTTCCGCTGACGGTGTTTTATTTACTGTTGGTTGCTAGGTTACCAATACCACCATCATCCGCTCGGAACAACTCAATTCGCATTTGTTTGTTTTTTTGCGAACTTTAAAAAAAAAAGATTCACTTTTCCAAATTTCGAGGAGGTGGTCTTTGACTAGTGCGAAAAAGAGTTAATGCGAATAATAGGAGATGGAAACGCATTTGCCGACTAAATTCTGACCTAACGAACATTAAACCCATGTGACTAATCGGCTGTTTCTGCTGACGGTGTTTTATTTACGGTTGGTTGCTAGGTTACCAATACCACCATCATCCGCTCGAACAACTTGATGGAAACGCACCTAATTCGCATGTTTTTTTGCAACTTTGAAAAGATTCACGTCACGTTTGTCGTTTGAATGGAAACCCAGCTAATGAAAAAAATGCAGCTCATGTATTAATTTACATAAATCTCAGATTTAAAAAAAAAAAATAGTTTCTCATTTGTTTTAATTAATCGTTCAGCCCAGAATCGTAGGCAGAATGTCTGAGCTCCAGTTTTTCACATAAACAAGAGGATGTGATTTTATAATAGCAATAGCAAGCTCCAAAAATGGGCATAAAGCACAGCAAAAGTCGCCCATGAGGCGCGCGCACTATATTTAACGGCTTCTGAAGTTATGCAATATATCTATTCTAAAATGTCTGATATTTCACTGACAATCCTACCGTTCCCTAAAGCTCTGAAATAGACAATACAATCATATGCACTACAAAAATAGAGCACTGACGCCATTGCTTCTCATGTGTCACTGTCATCAAACACTGCAAGTTACAGCGGAGGAGAAGATTGAATAAAGACTCGTCATCTGTTCCTCACACATGCACAACTTGCACGTTCATTTTCGGATCTTGACTCATGATCTGTCGCTGTATGAGTGAGTCCATTAGTGACTTCAAAGAAAAGATACATCACTTACTTAATTGACTAGAAAATGAATGCATATTAAAATCATTCAATCAAAATGTTCCTGCAATGTCAAAATATGAGTGATAGACATTCATCGAATTTGAGGCTCGTCTACTAAATGATTTTGAGTTTCAGACTTAAATGACTCAAAATATCTACTTTATTAGAAACTAAACAAATGACATCTTCAAAATTACAAGATTCTTGCCTTCATCACAACAAACACAATGAGTGTAAAACTGTCCTGTATTATGAACATGAAAATTGCTTGAATGATTTAAAATTCACACCATGTACGGTAGAAGAAAAAAACCCTTACCTGATATAAACAACCTGTATAATGATTCAACTAGAGCTTCTGCACATTACACACATCCAAAGGGAAGATGTTTTCCATTCACGAGATCAAATAAACGTGGAAGTGGAGACGACAGGCTCCGTAAAACAGCGTAACTGACACGAACGCCTGACTTTCCCCTGCCAGAAGAGCTTTAATGAAATATTCAGGATAAAAGGAGAGCTGTTGAACAGCCGGGCGAATGTGATCTGACGGACTTAGCAGATAACATAACGCACTGACGGAGATCAGCTGATTCACAATGACAAGATTAGCATAGCTTAGTGCGGTATGATCGCTCGCAGACTCAAGCCTTCAGTACGTTTGCTAGTTTAATGCTAATTAACAACGCTCGCTATAACAATATATCTGTCCTGTCACATCATATATGCACACAACTTAAAGTCAGCATGAAACGGAAGTCTTTTCTTCCCTATTCGTGACGTAAATCTGAGGGAAACGCTTGCTGGAGCAAGAACACATGTAGGGCGGGGCTTGGACGGTTGTGGTTTGCTATTGGTGGATCTCATGTGATTGACAGGTTGCCACGCCCTCGTCATTATAGAAGAGATTCTGCAAGAGGAAGTTATTCTGATTAAGGTTACGAGTAGAGATGCACGATATATCGGTATCGGACGATATCGGTTAATTTTTAATGTTATCGTTATCGGCCTGATAAGAAAATTTGGCTGATGTATTAAAGCCGATAAATAATGGATTATTTCCTCCAGCTGAGACACTTCAGATGCGCACTGATCAACATGATGGTTTTTAATTGCTTGAAATATGAATTAAAAAAAGGAAAATACGGTTAAATGCAACATGTGCTGTCATATCGGCTACATAAAACTATAATGAGAATATTATAATTGTGTGTTTGGGACATGGATTTAAATGGTGAGACTTTTGTTTTTGTAATCAGGCTCTCAAAAGTTATATATAAATTTGGATTTAGATTTATCGATCAATATATCGTTATCGGCTTTCAAATATAAAGAATTATCGGTATTGGCCAAGATTTGTATAGATATAGATAGATAGTTCAGATGCAAAAGCCTCTAAGAGCCATCTGAAATTCTCTTCTAGAATGATTATTTTTATCAATCTCGTAAGTGAAATTACTGAAGTTAAATATACGAGATTGATAAAAATGATCATTCTAGAAGAAAATTTCAGATGGCTCTTAGAGATCCATCCATCCATCCATCCATCCATCCATCCATCCATCCATCCATCCATCCATCCATCCATCCATCCATCCATCCATCCGAAGACTTCCAAAGTCAAACGATAGCCTTGTTTGAGAAGCAGACCCTAATTTAAGACGATCACTGATAATCAATACTGTAGCTCATTTATGCATTGTGCGTAATCAATATTAAGGTCACGGGAATTTAAAATGGAAAATATTTTTCTTCATTTATGGAATATTGCAGTATTTATTATAAATGATTTATCTGTGCACATCATCTTGTTAAATTCACGTGGCCCATAATCTTGAATCAGAATAACTTGCAGCGAAATCTCTTCTGAGATGATGATGTGGGCGGGGCAACCCATCACTCACATGAGATGCATCCAATAGCAAACCACAACCATCCAATCAATTCCTCTCAGACAAAATCAAGCCCCGCCCACATTTGTTCATGTTCCAGAAGCCGTTTCACTCAGATATACGTCTCAAACGGGGAGAAAAGACTAGCACAGCGTAACATTTAACAAAAATGTAGAAACTAATAATAGTCTAATCTGTAGTCTGTACTAATAATCCAAATGGTTCAGAAGGAACAAAGAAACCATATTGCAGTGGCGTTTGGAGCAGATGACATCAGTCCTGGCACAAACAGGTGCTGCGTTTTTTAATTGAACACAAATGTGAATGATTTTTTTTTTCTTTTTTTTCTCTTTTTATCAGAACAAGGTACATTGAAAGTATTCAGTGACAAACACTATTAAAGTTTTTTTTTTTTTTTTTTTTACCTACAGATTCCCATCCCAACAACAACCCCAAATGCTAGAAAAAAAAAAAAATAATAATAATAATAATAAATAAATAAAATAAAAACACATACATACATAAATAAATAAATAAATAAATAAAGTAGAAGGAAGGAAGGAGGGGGGTCCTCAAATTACTTTAAAGAGGGAGGAGTATATTCTTCTCAAAATAGTTTATTAAAGGGTCCCATGTTTTGTAAAATGTTCTGGTTGATCCCCTGAGAAAATATTTAATTTTTTCAGTTTTTAGAAACATCATTAGATCACTAAGCCATGATGACATATTAGGTGGATTTAAATGTGAATGAGATTTGACAGATGTGGCAAAAGATTATCAATCAATAACGACTTCATTTCAGTCTGTTCTCCACACGAATATAACATTGGTATAACTTCAGAAGCATTGTAGCCAAGGCACTTTTATGATGCTTAGAGTAATTCTGGAGCTTGACAGGGTTAGTAAAAAATAAAAAAATAAAAAAAAAATAAAAAAAATGTGTACCAAAAAGAAAATGTGCATGCGCATACATATACACACATATATGCTGTCACTTTTGTGAAAAAATCCTGTTCGATTTTTGAGACAAAAGGGTTCATTGAATCGATTGTAAAATCGATTTCATGTCTAAAGATGTTTCCATTTTAAACGCCAAATATGGGCAAATCCACGGACAACTAACAGGCATTAGGACGAACGTAAAGAGGGCGCGCCGCGCTTCAGACGCGCAAGTCAGCAATATTCCTGATGATTTATTGGCGTGAAGTTTCGTGCACAATGACAAACAGGAGTGCAACATTCTCGAACAACAATAAGCAGAGTGGATGCCATAACATCAATGAGCCCGTAGCCTGAATCTGTCTCTGTGTGCATGAGACTGTCTGAATACCGGCAGAATTCACAGTTTTGTAGTAAAGGGAGACACATTATGCAGAAGTATAATCTGCTGTTATGTGTGTGTGTCAGAGCCTGCAGTCGCTGTGTGACGCGTGTTCGCTGCGGGCGTATCGTGACGAGCTGGACGCGCTCCGAGAGAAGGCCGTTAAAATCCATTCCCTGTTTTTGTTTTCGAAACTTGTGTTGGTGGGTCCGATCGATTGTGCAATTGATTTTCGAACGCAAAGTGACAGCCCTAATATATATATATATATATATATATATATATATATATATATATATATATATATATATATATATATATATATATATATATATACATATATATACATACACACACCCCTTCATAATATATAATAATAATAATAATAAATACTTTCATTATACGGAAAACATACTAATTTTCTCTTTTCAGCAAAATACAAAATGAGGTCGGAGTTTCATGATTGTGAGTAAATGACAAAATCAATCACTGATCAAGAAAAGCTTCAGGGATCCTGCATGTGTGTTTATTTCTCTCTCTGCTGTAACACTATCCTCCGGCAAACTCAATCTGAAGGGCAGAATGCTGAAAATGGCCCGTGATGTGATGGATAAGAGCTCAAATCTATTTGCATTGATCATTTTCAGCGTCTGCCATGCCAGTGCAGAAAAAAACAAGAGACAAAACAGTAAATGACCGGCTTGCACACACACACCCCAAAAAAAAATAAATTATGTCATGCAAATTGAGGTTATGACATCACAATCATCTGACCACCAACAATTAGCTACATATAAATATCATAACCGAGCCCATTTACATATAAATGTATTAAAAGTGCAGCAGCGATTCAGAAACAGGCAAAGGTCAGAGAGAGGCTGGGAAACGATCATGTAAAAGCTTCATTACTGCTACAAGAAAACTTCATTAACATAAGTCATGTTAAATGTTAGGAAACATTTAGACTACTTGGTGATTCAAGACAGAAGCCAGAGTAATGCGATAACAACTGTTCTCTTAATGATCAAACAAAGACAGTAGGTTGTTAAAAGGTCTTTCAGAAAGCAGCTCAAAGCATCCAAAGGCAGGTTTTCTGCCAAGTTCTTCAGCAGAACAGAAGTGAGACGCATCTGCTGCTTTATGTCTGTTTAAGCTTTGCCCTCGGCAGACAAAAATCAGGGAGATGCAATCTAAACAGTCCGTCAATATGCAGATTAATTCAGCCCTCCAAAAATACATAGCTTATGCAGATCAAAATAAAACATCATATTACAATATTTTTAACTGTAGTACAATGAAATTCACATTAATGAAAATGGCAAAAAAGGAGTCCAAAGAGTCCTAAGTCTCAAAATTGGTCAGTGCAATAGCTTTGTTTGAGAAACCGATCCAAATTTAAGATAATAATCCAATACTATATGCATTATAAAAATATAAAAATTACAAAAAAAAAAAAAAAAAAATGCATTATGACGGGTCAGAACCAAAGACGGGCTTTGAATCTAATAGGAATCATTGGGAATGATGGATAAAAAAAAAAGAAGAAAAAAAAGAAATCGAGGATTTCAAGAATGAGTTCATTTCTTGTTTTTGGGGTAAAAAACAAACAAAAACTTTAATACTTTTTTTTGTTTTTGTTTTTTTTTTGTTGAGAATTGCCTCAAAAGCATAGTTTGGCACGGCTAGTCAAGTCAATCCAAAGGACTTAAACGTTTCCCACCTTCCACGATAAATGTAACAATATTGTCAATCCAGCAACACTAAACACACAAATAAACCCTTACCTGAAGTTTATCCTCGGGGACATTGAGCCAGTGGTTGAACGCTTGAGAGAGTTTTGTTCTGACTTGTTTTCCTATCAAAACAGAGAAAAGGGGGAGAGATGACAAGAAATCAAGATTAGCTGCAGTCCAAACATGTAAAATAAGGGCTGATGTTTGTTTTATGGATTTATTCCAAGTTGGAAACTTAACAGGAATTTACGGAAATTAACTGGAATTTATACAAACTGTATAATACACAAACATAAACACAAAACATTTAGTTTGGTCACAAGCAGACATGCATGCAAACTAATACAGATGTTAATAATTACAGTTTTGACATTTATTCGTGAGTAGAACTTTAATCAATTCTTTCATTGAAAAACTAAAAAGAATGAATGTTGAATAAAAAAAAACAAAAAAACATTCCCAATGACAAATGTTGTAACCAAGGCTTTGCTGCAAGATGTATTTTTCCAACTACATTTAAGTTCCAGTAAGGCTAACCTGCAATTTTCCAGTTCATTCCCATTAATTCCCATGGAAAGTTTCCAATTCCTGGAATTTTGCAACCCTAATCATGACGCATGAAACGAGCAGCAAGACTTAATACTGTTATAAATCAATAGAACCATTTTTGCCTTTTAAAACACAAACTCGAAGGCTGAGGACTGACGAGTATATATGAATATCATTGATCTCACTTCATCTCCATTCATGAGCCTTTCCCCTCCAGCCTCCTGTAACTCGAGGCTTCACGGAGTGTGTTAGTGCAGGATACACTGATCTAATGACTGACTGGCAGCGGTGATCCACGCTTTCCCTTCATGAAGGATCTCCGTTTGCCCTTCACTAATGAAGACGGTCAGATGCGCATCATGGAATCCGTCAAGAACATGTCACACTTCTCTTTTTGGATTATTGAGGGCTAAATGAATCTGACATTATGAATGAGCATATTTTTTGTGCATTGCAGTAATAAGGCGATTTTGGTCCATCTAAGCATTTAAGAATGGGAGAAATCGTAACACTCAATATGGCAAACCGGTTTAATGCGAGACACTACAGGTGAATAGGGTAACATTTTTAACTAGCAGATATCACCATGAAACTTTCCCAGTTTTTTTTTTAATGTTTAAATATGCAAATTAGGCAATATCTAATTAAATATGTGCTAATTTGCATATATTAAATTTTTTTTAAATCTGAGTATTGGATAAAGCCAGGTTAAAAATAACTTCATTGTGTTTTTATGGATATCTACTTAAATCAGAATATACTGTCAATAGCCTTAAAAGAAAAGATTTTCGCCATGCTTTTTGGAATAAAATGTTATATAAATCAGGCTAGGAATAATATATTTACAAAATAAATCCCTCTGTAAATGTCTTCATAATATAACTAGGTACAAGACTGGAAAGTTTGGTGTATATAGGTGCTACTAAGTGGAGATTTCGGACTTGGAGTGTGAGAGAAAAGTCATTTTGAGAAAACGGGCTTTAAAGATTTATATCAGCCAATGAGATTGCGCATTCAGCCCTTTTACTTTCACGATTGGTTGCTGATAAAAAGGAAATGACCATATTTGGTTATCAGCTTTAAAATATAAAGAATTATCAGTACCGGCCAATTTTATTTTATATCAGTGTATCCCTAGTTTAACCATTAAGAGCCAATCAACTCAACACTTCTGTACTCAAAATATTGCATATAATTTTGTGCAATTACAGCTTAGAACATAATCTTCCTGATTTGACATCTCAACATAATTCTGAAAAGTTACATTACCGACTTTGGTTATGCAAACTTAATTTGAAAATTGATTTGAAATGATTTTGTTAATCTAAATTAAAATTAAACAAGTTAATTTAAAATGCAATCATTAAAATGGATTTTTAAACCCACGTATTATTATAGTAAAAGTGTCTGTACACTCAGGGTTTTTCTTCTCAGTGATTCCCATTAGAGTAAAGCAGCGTCTGGATTCACTGCATCGAGAGAAATCAAACCTCTGTAGATTCTGGGGTGAAATGTGACCTGAACATGTTTTAATGAGATTCAGCCACTTAAGGCGAGACACGACAGGCAAAAACAGGCTTTGGCTTTTCATAAAGTGTTTTTTTCAGACTAGTGCACAGAAAACATCCAAAATACACGTTTAACTGTATCTTTTAGAGCACTTTATCCATGTGCATCTGTAGATTTCAGTGACATATATAATTTTCCTCAAATGCCTCTGGGCACAATTGGATAGACCTAAAACCAATCAGAGCGATCGTCATCGTGTAAAGCCTGCCTCAACGTTTCTGATTGGTGCCTCGATTTGGACGGATTAGAAATGGGCTTGAATGAGCTCTTTGCCAGACTACTCGCAGAGCAAATCTAAATTTGCCGGAAGTTGTCTGGGTTTTCCCAGGCTATAATTTTCCTGATTTTATACAACATTTTATTCATTTAAAAATTAACATTCTGACATAAACACTTTGTCAGCTAAACATGAAGTCAGCTACAGTGTTTACTTCTGAATATTACATTTTATTCACGGCCATCATTTGTAGAAGCCTATTCACAAACTGTTTGCTCAAGCGTAGCGTTTTCTCGGAGTTCACTGTGTAGCGTCACCAGCTCCCTCAATCGTGTAGTTCAATTTTACATATTTATTGTATGTCATTATGTCAGTATCAGTATTTGCTTTCTTTCTACCATGCACAAATAAAAATGTCACTGAACTTTTGCTGTGTAATTGTAACAATGAGCACTCAAATACACCAAACCAACAATTACTAAACACACACAAACTGATTTTGCACAGGCATTTTGCACTCGTATATCAAATAAATGAAACCGTTTTAAACCTGACTTCATCCAATGTTCAGATTTTTGTTCTAGAAATGTATGCAAATTAGTGCATATTTAGTTAGACAATGCCTCATTTGCATATCTAAACATAAAATTTCAGAAAACTTGTAATACTACAAAAATTTTTTGCTATTATTAATGTAATCAATCAACTGGTGAAGCATGGCGATATTTATTCGTTATATTTTTTACCCTATTCACCTGGGGTGTCTCGCCTTAAATGCAGATTAATGACCAACTGCAGTCTCTCTCAATCTCTTCACATTCACGCCTGTGTTCCCTGCCCTTGAGGAACTTGGCCTGCCCTTCACCGGCGGAGACCGCTGTTCACTTTCAGTTCCTCAGTCATTCCTTCCCTGACCTCAGCAAAAACTAGACGAGAGGACCGTCTTCTGCATACGGTCACAAAAGACAGCATTAAAATTGCAAGAGGACGCCAGGAAAACAAGAGAACGGGTTGTGATGCTGCAGCAGTATTTCAGCAGAGAGAGAGAGAGAGAGAGAGAGAGAGAGAGAGAGAGAGAAAGGAAGTTGTGGCAACCAAAGGTTTTCCTTCATTGACAGAATTTTAAAACCATTAATGCATAATTTAATATGCAGCCATTAAAGTATTCAGATAGTAAAGGGGGTTACACTATTTTAAGGTGTCAGTGTTACAATATATTTAAGTACTAAATAATATTAAGCAACTACATGTACTTACTATAGGGTTAGGTATTGGTTGAGGGATAGTTGCATGTAATTATGCATAATTTACAGTTATTGCTATGCAAGCACATGTAATAAGGTCAGTGTAAAATAGTGTTACCATAAAGGGTGACTTTTTTTTCATGGTAACATGAACTCACTCTTCCAAAGCCATCACCATTCAAAATGTCCTTTGCCAAATTGGAAATATAAGCTTACAACATTATAGTAAATAGTAAAAAAGGACACATAAGGTGAATGGAACAAAACCAATCACAAATAGTCCTTTAACTATCAGATTCTGTGAGAGTCACATCTGTTGTTCATGTGTCGCTGGTTCTTGCTTCACGAGACGACAGCATGAGTTAATAATAGACACATGATACTGTCATTCGTTGTGCATTGTGCTGACTGCAGACTTCCTGAACGCTGAGCTCTTCTGACTTACACGATGATGCTGCTTATACCACAAAATGGGTAGTTGACAAGAAATGTCAAGCAGTGACAGCAGCTTCCGGCGATGTGACACGCTGTTTTCCATCTATACTTGACCTCTCATATTACTCAAACACTTCATGAGATATATTGCAGATTCAAATGTCATTGTTTCACAAGGGATACAGTGATGAAAAAAAAAAAAAAAAAAATTATATTCAATGCACTTTTTGTGTGCTTTCGCAAATGTTTTGCATTCCCGTGTTTCACTACCCTGGTAATCCAGAGTTCTCACGAGAGCACAAGTTGAATTTGCTCAGCAAGTTACTCCGGTATCGAGTAATGATGCTTAGGCCTGTCGCGATAGTCAATAAATCAATTAATCGCACGATAAAAAAAATGAGCTCTAATTTTTCCGGCCGCGATAATTCCATTTGCATGCTTGTTTGTTTTCCTCGTCTCTCTCTACTAAAGAGACTGGATGACCACTCTCGGTTCCTTAGCGTATAGGAGGAGAGGAGTGAACCCTCTTGTCAGTTGCATGGTCTTTGTGTGGGGAGGCGGCGCCGCGGCGCTTGTCAGTCACATGGTCTTTGTATGGGAAAGCGCCGGCGGGACTGCTTGCGGCGACTGCCGGGAGAGAGAGAGTAGACGCTAGTTGTGAGTTGGAGAAAAAAAAAAAGAAAAAGATAGAATTGGTTTCACTTCGGATTCAAACCGAATGATTGTGGTGAACCACTTGACCTGAGCGAGCCGGTATGTCGAGCCCGATCTCATGAAAATGCGTATCTATACCACGAATGTTATTTCTCGTGCCATTTATATGCCCAAAATAGTTTTTGCGTGCATATGATACGCACTTTATGGCGTGTAATGCGCACGCACTCCTCACCCCTAATCCTAACCAAGTATTTTCAGTGCGTAGCATATACACGCAATAAAGTGCGTCTCCGTCTTCCCGACAGTACACAATCACTCGGGCGTTTAGTCGACAAAGTAACAGGAAGGAGGACAGTGCAAAATGGTGTGAAATGGCCTGTTGAGGCTTTTTTTTTTTTCTTTTTTTTTTTTTACAAAGGTCCTAACTGGCAGTTTTTGCTGAATGTATCACTATTTATGTCTGAGCCTAATGTTTAATAAATTTTTTGAAGTGCAATTTTGTCTACATCCATTTTATTTATTGTTTTTGGTATTTATTCAAGTGAATTTTGCTTTTATTCCATTGCTTTTATTGGTTTTGGTTGTTTTGTTAATTTTTTGTGGATATTTAAAATGTTTTCCGTTTTCAATGTTTAATATTCTTTAGAAATAAAAGTTTATAGATCTTTGAAAAGGTGTACCTGCATTATTATGCCATTATCATTATATTAGATGAAAATGGTCTCAGAACAACAATATTATCGTTTATCGCAATAATTTCTTGGACAATTTATCGTCCAGCAAAATTTGTTATCGTGACAGGCCTAATGATGCTCATTAATTATGCCCCTCGATCTGAGCTGCACCAATCACATCGGGTTATCTGATATAGGCGGAGCTAAACAGAAGCGACAGCGCTGTGACGTCGAAGTCATTAGTAAACATTGCAAGATGGCTATGGATGAACACCAGTTGTTTGAAACGGCTTTGGCCGCTACAATGAACGAGTTAGACTTGGCTTTTTATCTAAAAGAGGAAAAGAAGACGCCGCATGAGTCGTTCCTTTGCAAGAAAGGATGTTTTTGCTGTTTTGCCGACCGGATACGGTAAGAGTCTAATCTACCAGTTTGCTCCGCTGGTAGCGTATGGCTTGTTGTGATTGGTCGTAGTGTTATCCAATTGCGTGCAGTGAGATTTTCAAATGCATGCTTGGTGCCGCCCCTCGAGCTGGACGATTTTCATTAGTCGATGCCAGACCATTAATCTTTCAGATTTAGGTCTGGATTTCCAGGCTAGGGTTTCACAGAAGAACATGTGAAATGACAGATGCACGATTCTGGACAAATTTACTAGAGGTTCTGACTTGATGTTAATTGCCGCAGTCTATTTAAAATGTTGAATTAATCTGAATGAATTGGATATATTTTTAAAACTGTTTGAGTGAATGATTCAATGACTCCCTTCGCTTGTTTCGTCACTGGATGAATGAACAAATCGTTTGAATAAATGATTCAATGACAAATACATTAGTTTAAAAGTCTTCTCCACCTACTGGTGTAATGACGTAATTGATAAAATCATTGAAGTGCCATGCTACTTTCAAAAGGTAATTTATTCTATTTTGATCGCTACCATAAATATCAGTGTTAATATCAGAACTACAATCCGTAATCCTAGTCCTTCTGTGATGATATGACTATTTGTAACAGATATAACGATACTGTGTGGTTGAAAAGGCTGTTTGTGAAGCTGTTTCATACCTATACATGACTAAACTGCTCTCCTTGTCAAAGGTTTAGAGCAACACCAAAGCACTTTTCTTCTTCGGTCCCCCTACAGGTTGGAAGTGGAATTGTCCATTACCGCTGTCGTAAATAATTTAGCTTACCGTCGCACGCACGCTATTTGTTTATCCAGTGCCGGCTTTGGAAATAACGATGTCCACAGACACGGTAGAGTATGTTGCATGATTTTATGAAAAGTATGATGTATTGCGACATCAGAAACAGCTATTTTTTTTATATAGGCTCCACCTATCGGCTATCCATGGGAGGCACTTCCGGTTTGGGGAACTTCCATTCAAAAAGGCTGAAACGAATCATTTCAAATCATAAAGTTGCCGTACAAATAAAGCTGATCGTCAGATTGACTGGATGAGCTGTTGATTTTCCTTCATGATTTATTTTCAGACATCATGAGAATGACGTTATACTTGGTATTTTAACGTGACATGTTATAACAAGAATATCTATAGCAAGAGCTCTTTCAGTCGCTGCTTCTTTTCCTCGTGAGTATTTTCTTTTTTCCCTTTGCAATCCGCTGTAATAGTATGAAAAAGGTCAACATATTCTGCACATTTGTGGTCTGTTCTCCTGAATTTAATTTACGATATATTCCATTAGTAATTCACTGGAATGCACGAAGAATCTCTCGTTGTTCTCCTCAAATCCTCTCGTCTCTTTCCAGGTTTGTTTTCACAGGTAAATGCAATTTATAATTGTCAAAATGACGGAAATCACTTTGAAATAGTATCACGTAATGCTGAAGTTAATGAACATTTTTGATTAAGGCAACATAAGTTACATAATACAGATAGATATATAACTACAGTGATATTTAACCCGTCCGTAATTGCTGTGTAAAGACTTGCACTTTTGGGGTTGTTTGGTCTGTTGAAAATTTTTACACTTTAAAATTTTCTTTTAATGTTCGATGGTTGAAGGGTGAGTAGATTAATGTCATATCATTGTGACACTTTAATATATTGCGTTAATAGATTGTTTAAAGCTTAACGGAAGTTACACCCATAATTCGCGCAAAGCATCATGGGGTGTAGGAGTAAAGTGGATAGTAAAGCTTGCCGTAAAGCAAGTCAAATTTGTAGTTTCTTATGTCTCATTTGAACTACAGATCCGCTACCTGATCTGGCAAACTTGCATAGTGCGGTTATAGCCGATAGAGGGTCGCGAAGCGAATGCAGAAGTGCCGTTCACCGTTACGAGTTGATGAACCACTGAAACGATTCTGGAAACATCATTTTAAGGTACAAAAGAATCTTTGGTGTTGCTTTAATAGACACAGGCGAATCATTGTCATTTAGGAATGAGATCGTGTGTGTGTTTGAATCGAGATCGCCATCTTTTAACGATTAATCGTGCAGTTCTACAATGAACTGAGTAAAAGATGACAGAATGTTAATTTTTGGGTGAACTATTCCATTAATGACCAACCAAAACTTAAGCATTTTAAACATGTTGCTCAATTTCGTTTGACAACAAGGCCTGTAAATCACACAGGCTGTATTTTCACTTTGCTACGTTAAATTAAAGCAGCTCTCTCCAGCTGTTACTGATTCCACAGGAATGCATTTGCCAAATATGTTGACAGAAACGCTTTGCACAAAGAGTTCTGTTCAATTTAAAAAGAGTAAATCAATATTCCTTAAATTATTCCGGCTTAAAGCAGGTCAAAATAAAGTCATGCAAAATGTGCGCTTATAAATGTGGAAATATTTCAGCAAGTGTAATTTGTTTCATTTTAGGACCGCTGCATAATTCTGTAATAAATTAGTGTAGCGCACCGTACTAGAACTGCATTATACCATCCCACTGAAACTCCCTTCATCTCAATAAAGCACTTTTCCTACAGCCATGATATATACCTCTTATAATACCCTTTAAACTAGATTTTAGACCAAGTTCAATATATCCAACTATTAATATCTCTATGACATTCATCCACATTTAAAGCAATAATTCCCTTAAAAATGAAAAACCTAATTTACTCGTTCTCATGTTGTTCCATATCCATATGACTGACTCTCTTCTGTGAAAGCAGAACAGTAAAGGAAAAACTAAAGAATATTCCCATATCCTTTCCATACAACAACAGTTCATAAAGAACACAGATATCAATGTCTATATGGCTATAATAAATCATAAAAGTAATTCGTACTTGTTATATACAATTATTTATATTTATGGAAGTCAATGGGGTCCATCAACTGTTTGGTTACCAATAATCTTTAAAATATCTTCTTTTTTTGTGTTCAAACCGATCAGAGAAACTGTTTGGGTGAACAATCCCTTTAAATTGTGTGTTAAACTATTAAAATAACTTCTAATTCACTCACACTCAGGCACTGCTTGACTGCCATGATCACCATGTTGTTGATGGGAAAAAGATAAGAGAAGTTTTTCACCGTAGAAAGCCTCATGAATGACATGATAGTGATGAGTAAATGTATTTTTCTATTTTCTGTGATCTATTTCTTAAGCGCCATTGAACATGCGGACAAAAATAAACGACACATGTAATGCCTTACCTGGCAGCTGTAACAAGTACTTGTACGGTTCCAGAAGAATCCTTTCAGAAGTTGCTCTTTTTTCTCCATCCATCCCTTCGTTTCAACAAAGAAACCTGCAGAGAGAGAGAGTTTGAGCAAGTGTGTGTGTGTGTGTGTGTGTGTAAAACAGCCTCCACAATAAACTCTAAATGCCAGACGCACAGCCAATTATTCTTGGCTGAGTTGTTATTAATTCAATTGGCTTTACTTCCTGGTAAACTCCGAACATTATGCATGCACTGTCGGGACACTTTGGGGTTTTCCCACAGCAAGCAGGGCATGATTTGTTCTAGAACAACATTACTAATGTAATTACTCTCCCTCATGTTGTTCAACCCCGTAAGACTTTCGTTCATCTTCGGAACACAAATTAAGATACTTTTGATTAAATCTGAGAGCTGTCTCACTCCTCTGCAGCGCTTCTGGGTTGAACGTCAGAGCGGAGGCTCACTATTGGCCAGCATCACACACATGACCAGCGTCGGCCAATAGTGAGCCTCCGTTCTGACGTACAACCCAGAAGCGCTGCACTGTTACACTACGTGAACTTTCAGAGAAACACACAGATGAAATGAAGAGTTGAATAAAGTCACTATTTTTGCGCACAAAAAGTGTTCTCGTCGCTTGATAAACTTAAGGTTGAGCCACTGTAGTCACTTGGACTATTTTAAACATTGTCTTTACTAACTTTCTGGACCGGCAAGTTTCAATAACAGAGAAGCCTATGGAGGAGTGAGCCAGCTCTCAGATTTAATCACAAATATCTTAATCTGTGTTCTGAAGATGAACGAGAGTCTTACGGGGTTGGAACAACATGAGGGAGAGTAATTACTGGCAGAACTTTCATTTTTGGGTGAACTAGCCTAACCCTTTAAACATGTTGCTCAATTTCATTTGACAAGGGCTGTAATCAGAAAATCATATAGGCTGTATTTTGAACTAACCCTTTAATACAACTCAATCTAATTTACCTTTGAAAGAAATGTTTAATGTTTCATTAAAGTATAATAAATGTGTACAAAATGCAATATCCTTAGTACTGTACAAAAGTTTGGGATCATTAATATTTTTTTTCCCTCAAACATGGTAATTAGTGAAATATTACTACAAATTAAAATAACTGTATTCTATTTGAATATTTTTTATGTGAATTCTCAGCATCATTACTCCAGTCTTCAGTGTCACATGATCCTCCAGAAATCATTCTAATATGATGATTTGCAGAACAAGAAACATGTATGATTATTATCAGTGCTGAAAACAGTCGTGATGCTTCAGATTTTTATGGAAAATGTGATTTTATTTTTCAGGATTCTTTATAGTTCAAAATAACAATTTATTTGAAACAAATCTTTTGTGACATTGTAAGGATGCATAAAATTTATTAAAAGACATTTATAGACCCCAAACTTTTGAATAATAGTGCACATACTAATGAGATCTATGCATTTATGAGCTAGAGGCCGGATTGTAGTTTGAACTGTGGGATTATATGAATGCCTGGCTGAAGAGATGCGACTTTAATCTAGTTTTAAACTGGGAGAGCGAGTCTGAGCAACGAACACGTTGAGTAATGTGAGCATTACTCACCGTGCATCCTCAATAAACAAGCTACAGTTAGTCCAAAATGCCGCCGCTAGAGTTCTTACGAGATCAAGAAAATATGATCATATAACACAGATTTTATCATCACTGCATTGGTTACCTATAAAGTTCCGTATTAATTACAAGGTATTGCTACTGACTTATAAAGCCCTAAACGGCTTAGCTCCAGTCTATTTAACGGATCTTCTATCGCCCTATAATCCATCGCGCTCTTTAAGATCACTAAATTCAAGGCTTTTGGTCATACCTAGGATATCCAGAACCACCAAAGGAGGGAGAGCATTTTCACATTTGGCTCCAAAACTCTGGAATAGCCTTCCTGATACTGTTCGTTGCTCAGACTCGCTCTCCCAGTTTAAAACTAGATTAAAGTCGCATCTCTTCAGCCAGGCATTCATATAATCCTACAGTTCAAACTACAATCCGGCCTCTAGCTCATAAATGCCAGAGGAGAACTGGCCCCTGACTGAGCCTGGTTCTCCCAAGGTTTTTTTTTTTCTCCATTAGGTCACTTGATGGAGTTTTTCGGTTCCTTGCCACTGTTGCCTTTGGCTTGCTCAGTTGGGGATATTTAATTTAATTTTATCAATCAATAAATTCCTCTTGAAACAAACTTTGTTGTATTATTTTAATTTAATACTGTGAAGCTGCTTTGATACAATCTGTATTGTGAAAAGCGCTATACAAATAAACTTGACTTGACATACACACAAATGCATACATTATATACACACATAAAACAGGATTCAACATTTTGACCTAAAGCGTTATTCTTAAATGCTCAATTGTTTATTCTGCTTATGATTTTTAAAAAGTAGCTATTCATTGAACACTGTGTTTTATTGCTGCCATTGTATAAAAGCAATTATGCACTTAAGTGATTTTACAAAGATTTAGGACAATTCAGCACTAAAGACACTCCTAAACCATCGTTAAATGTACCTTAACAACACAATAATTGGCTTACTGCTTTATTAATTAGCCTACTCGTTTTTAAATGAATAACCCTACATGATGACAGATAAAATGTTGCCATTTATAACATCAGGTTTTAAATGATCATGCATATTAAATCAATGCATGACCAACGAACAGTCAAAAACTGTCAAATATCTATAAATCATTCTGATCGATATCTAAGAACTCAAACTCACTGACAATTGGATCTAGTATTGCAATTCTTCAGAATGAATCTAATTAGGTCATTTAGAGAAAAACACTTCATTTGATCAGTTACATCTCAGCAACTGGAGTGACAACAGTAGATGAGAGCTCGAGCATCAATAGGGACCGTTTATTATAGCATGTCGTGGTCATGGAAGTGCAGCACTGACTCAAACAATTTCATGGACACGACAGAGACAAGCTTCTGCAGTCACAGCCCATCCCTCACACAGACATGATCACACACCAGGACGGGGAATACACACACCAGGACAGGGACAGGGAACACACACCAGGACAGGGACAGGGAACACACACCAGGACAGAGAATACACACACCAGGACAGGGACAGGGAACACACACCAGGACAGGGACAGGGAACACACACCAGGACAGAGAATACACACACCAGGACAGGGACAGGGAACACACACACCAGGGGCTCGTTCTTCGTACGTTGCTTATTACATCCGAGATCAAATGACACATCCAAGATGATATCATCGTGCTAATCATGATCTGGCTAACTCGGTTCTTCGAACACACTTGCCGGATAGGATTAGTATCGCTGGATTGAGTTATCTGAGATAATTGCGCGTTCATGCGCTGGGTTAAAAGGGGATATGTATCGATAGTAGAAACATTGATCAGCAACGCTGCTATTGGCTGTTCAGCGTGGCCAGAGAGCGCGCTCAGTTTTTCTCCTCAGCAGAGCAAGAACTAATAGTCGAAGTTTATTTGGAATTTTAATGTTTAATTAAAACGCCAGGGAACACCTCAAAGTCTGCAAAAGCCAGGAGAGGCGGCTGGCAAAAAGTAGCAGACAATTTAAATCCGTTAGAAGTGGCCATGTTAGATGTTTTTATCACTTATTAGCCTATATTTTTGCATTTTAATAATTGCATAATTACTTTGTTCATTGTAATGTCAGAGTCACCACACTAGAACATGGGAACAAACAAAAGTGAAGTACAAAAATATTCTACATAATGGTAATTTTTAATTATATTATAGTCTCTTTTATAAAAGACACTGTTAAATAAATGGTTGTCTGTTTATAAAAGCAACCAAGAAAAAGGCTGAGAAAAAAAAAAGAAGAAAAGATCTTAAGAAGTAGCCTACACTGTAAAATAATTTTTGCTGCATTAAATTAAGGCCGTATAGTCATTTCAACTGTTAAATCTTGAGTAATGATGAATTGCTTTGACTTGTGAAAGTGAAAACTGATCAACTTATGTTAATGTAAAAATATTTTTTCCGAGTGTAGTTCATTGTAATGACATTGTGTTTTCCTCTTTTGTGCACTTTTACATAATACACCAACACTTGAATCTGTTCCCAAGAAAGTGGTGGCTGAAATATGTGCAGTAAGTGGACATTTTCTAACTTTCCAAAGGAAAGAAAGTATAAGACTTAGTAATGTCCATTTGTTTCCATTGCACTGGACAGTGAATAAACCCTCTCAGATAACTGTCATATGGAGGAACTAGCCTACCTGCAAGTGCATAAATAACTTTACTTCATTTATACTTGTATGCTTTATGGCTGCAATATAAGTTGCAGGATTCCACATCTACAGAAAGGCCTACAGAAGAGTCTGCACAGACAGAGGAGACATAGGCCTACAGGTGGGCAGTGTATAGACAACTTTTCCTTTTTATTTGTTGCATGAGGCATGTGTCTAATATCTCTTGTTGCAGGCACTTGACCACTGGCTTTTCATTTTCAAAGAACAACTGAAATAAAACTCAAGGAACTAAGTATATTTGTCTTTTATTAAACATATAATGAAAAGTGTTTTTTTTTGGTTTTTTTGGCAATGTTGTGTAATATGGCACATGCAACAATGTCCCAGGCCCTGTCAGGTGTGCAACCCTCAGACTTATCAGACACTGAAATCTTCCCTTTAGTTAGCCAAAGTTCATTTCATTGTGTGCTCTTCTCCTGGCTAGAGCTGCATTGTAACTGGTTTGGGTCAGGGAATGGGGTCATAAAACACCTGTCTGCAGGAACATGTCATAATCACCTATGAAGAAATGCTGTTCTGTTAGGATCAGCATAAGTGAATGTAATACAGTGAGCTTGATATTTAATTGTGGAACTTTCCTTACCACTTTCAAATAATGTGCATAAATGCAACTCTGAAAATTCTTAAGTCATGCACAGATCCTGGCCATTTTGCTTTCACATTTGTGATATGGAAGATTTTAGTCAACTGCCTTTTTTTTATTTGATATAATATTATTAATCTGGAATATTAAGAATCCCAATAGTAACTGGGCTGCACATTTACATTGTGAACCCCCTTTCTGTTCACATAATCCCCTTCATTGAGGCCTTGATGGCAGCCTATGGTAGCCTATAGTCTATGGTACCAATCACGTTAGTGAAGCCTGAGTGACATATACTGTAATCGGCATGGTCATGATTGCATGATCTTCATAAAAAATTATGATAGCAAAAAAAAAAAAAAAACTGCTTTAAAAAAAACTGCTTTACAACATTGGGTCTTAAAAACCTAAAACTGTTTTTTAAACCTAAAAGCGCCAGGTAAACTCCGAATGACACGACAGACAGCACTTTCCATCAAGTTCTCCGCATCTCCAATAGTGTTTAGGAAAGAGCCACTCGCAAATAATATTAGGGCAATGCAAACAGTTTGTGCTGTAGTTAAAGCCCGACTCCGACAAGTCGAACATAAATGTGCGTTTCCAACAAATTAATAATGTAAACGACAATCTCACGAGTCACGAGAAAAAATATAAATCTCAGAAAGTGCTGCGCTGGACTTCCCGTATCAGCTCCGCTTATGAAGCCACAATCTAATCCTGTTTACATGAAATAAGCTGCTCCCGAGCAGGTTTAAGCTTACGGACCTGTTGCTATGACAGCAAGTCCAGGATGAGCGTCGAAGAACCAAACAATCCAAGATCATGCCAAATCGTCAACAATCAAATCCAGCTAACTGAGTTAGCGACGTACGAAGAACGGGCCCCAGGACAGGGAACACACACACACCAGGACAGGGACAGGGACAGGGAACACACACACACACCAGGACAGGGAACACACACACACACCAGGACAGGGAACACACACACACACACACCAGGACAGGGAACACACACACACACACCAGGACAGGGAACACACACACACACACACACACACACCAGGACAGGGAACACACACACACACACCAGGACAGGGAACACACACACACACCAGGACAGGGAACACACACACACACACACCAGGACAGGGAACACACACACACACCAGGACAGGGAACACACACACACACACACACCAGGACAGGGAACACACACACACACACCAGGACAGGGAACACACACACACACCAGGACAGGGAACACACACACACACCAGGACAGGGAACACACACACACACCAGGACAGGGAACACACACACACACCAGGACAGGGAACACACACACACACCAGGACAGGGAACACACACACACCAGGACAGGGAACACACACACCAGGACAGGGAACACACACACCAGGACAGGGAACACACACACCAGGACAGGGACAAGGAACACACACACCAGGACAGGGACAAGGAACACACACCAGGAAAGGGAACACACACCAGGACAGGGACAGGGAACACACACACACCAGGACAGGGAACACACACACACCAGGACAGGGAACACACACACACCAGGACAGGGAACACACACACACCAGGACAGGGAACACACACACCAGG